>MNCI01015631.1:0-120452 GCA_015680685.1 Gnetum montanum
GAAAACATACATAAACATCATACATTGATTGAGAAATACACAAGATATAGGAGGTGTCCTCAAAAATTTGAAGTGCCATACTAAAGATCAAGGTTGAAAGAAAGACCTCTCATAAAGATAGCAAATAATTAACATGCTTAAGGACTTCCTTTTACAATGTAGCTATCTTTAGAAGATACATAAATTACATTACAAGGATCATACAAAATTCTTAAAAACAACTAGACTTTAAGATTTCATAAGAAAACAACCATGACATATTTTAATTAAGAGATTGGGTCACAAGACATATATGTTTAAAAACTAATAATTATTTAACAAAGAGCTTTTGGACTGTGAGTTTGAAATCATTTAAACCAATACATTCTAAATAAGATTTCAAAAGATGATTTATCAATAAAAGCTTTAAAATTTTACAAGAACCGCAAACTCTCATTCAATTATAAGATTAATCACATCGTGCTTATACATTCACAAGAGATACCATAATCAAATATTCTAACAGTATCAAATATCTTCTCTTGAAAGCATTTATCTTAACAATTGTAGGATATTAAAGCAAACATCTCATAACTTGAAATGAAGTAAGCACACATCAACACAATTTAGTCTTTCCAAATTAAATGCTGACACGATATTTAGTAGTCAAGGAAATAAAAACTTGCCTTAACTTACCTTGCTTACAACTAAGAATTAAGGTGCCTAGAGTGCTATGGAATGATATTCCTCTTTCAAGGTATTTATTCTTGCATAAACTTCTTCAATTTTCAAGGCTTGGCTCCTTTTCACAAATTAACTAGATAGTGTCTTGTCATTCTCTGGTTCCATCCACTTGATTCTCCAAACATTTTAGACTACCTCATTTTTTTGAATTCTTCAATGTTTATTAACTCGTCTTTGATTTGTTTTCATATCCTTTTTAACTTGTGAAAAATCCTCTCTAGGCACATTTGGATAAGACCAAGGAGTCCTATGATATGACCAAGTGCTCATGTGATAATATTTTAAATTGCACTCCCATTGCTTATGCCCAAACTTATTTCAATAAGAACATCTAACCCTCCTATTGTAACAAAAGTGATTAGAATTATCAAACCTTTGAGGTGTCTTGTGATGGATAGGAGCTTCTTTTGATGTAGTACCCTTACTCTTGAGAGATTCCTATAGATGGGATGAAGTTTGTGTAGGTTCTTATTCTTGGGAATAGCATCCATATCCACTTTTATTTTGTGGACTTCTTCCTTGTCCAAGAGCCATTTGAAGGGACTCTTTCCCTTTAACCAACCTCTCATTCACAAGCTTTACATCTACAATTTCTTCCTTAGCGTACTCATAAGACAAGGTTAGATTTGCATTCTTAGCCCTTAGGTCTAAGAATTCTTTTGTAAGATTAGAAATTGTTTTATTCAATAAAGAAATTTCTTGATCCTTTCTTATTACTTGATTTTTCAACTTTGTGCAAAGATTTTAAAAATTTAAAAGTTCATCACACAATAAATCAAACCTTTCATCCTCATTAAGTTCATCATCTAAGATATTAGCATCATCATGTATGAGAGCCATGTAGATGAGGTGTGAATCTTTTACATTGTTCTTCACCTTTTCTTCACTTTTCTTTTCATCATCCCAACTCAAGTAGATGTTGGTATTTCTCATTGTTTCATCATTTCTATCATTTTATTGTAACCTGCCATTACTAGGATATTTAGAGATCACATGGACTCTTCCATCACATACCAAGCTACTTCCTCCATGGGCCATTTCAAATTTGCTTTGTCTACCCCATTAGCCTCAACATGAAACTGGCCCTCTCAATGTTAGCATAGTCAACATGAGGCTCCACCCTCATTTTGTCTAGGGAAACATACCACCAACCATTAACTCCCTTAGTGGTGATATAAAATAATTCCCCAACATCATTTTATGGATTCTAGACCTACATGATTGGATAAATTTGCTTTATCCAAGACCTAGAGAGTTGGGATGGATCTTGGCATACCCATTGCCCATCCCTCCTCACCACCAAGAACTTTGTGAACCTCTTCAAATATGCTACGAAGAATGCATAGTGCATATGGCATATTGTGGTGAGATCCTAATAGAGTTTGAGGATTTCCTTAGGAAACCCAATGGCCAAGGGAGTAACCAAATTAATAAGATCACCATCCCCTAGGACCTTTATCATGGTCCATGCCTAGGTAATGCCAATCACCTTCTTCTATGATAATAGCTTACGGAAGGCATAGGATCGAAAAAAGGGATATGACTCCCTAACTTCTAGCACCTAGAAATTATCCAAGGCCAACTCATAATGGTCACAACAAGTATCCAACCATGCCTCTGCATCCTCACAATGGCCTACCTCCTTAGGTGGTTTGGTGAAAACATTCATCCCTTCAATGGAAATACTAAAGAGATCAGAAAAAGTAGCCTTGTCAATGGGCATGGTGGTTGGTACATTACACACATTGGTGATGAACTTATTGGCCCCTTCATTGAAGGATTCAATAATGTTCATCATCTTAATAGTTGGGATGGTCGAGGTAGATGCCATGAAAAGATTAAGAAAACTAGCATAAGCAATGCATGATTGAATATATTTGGGTACCTATTCCCTCAACCAATTCTATCCTACTTCCACCTCATCAAATTTCAAGATAAGAGTTTCCTCAGCACATCCTAAAATAACCAAGGTGATGTTGGAAGAGCTGGAAGCCCTTACAAGACAACAAAAATGGCCTGTTAACTAAGGCATGAATCCATCATCTATAATCAAGGTACAATAATAAGAATAGATTTCAATGATTAGAACACTTCAAACCAAAATAATCTAAAATTGTATAATCATAAAAATGTTAGAAAAACTTAGTTAAAATCATGTTCTTATTACCTTTCTTCTTCTTTCTAGGAGAGGGATGTGTGGCAGTCTTGGCATCAGTGTCTAATAATAGAAGGCATTTCAAGGTCATCTAGTAATTGTGGGCCATTTTGGTGGCCACACACCTCTTGAAGGCTAGGGCAATAACTTGGGTCTATTTATCAAAGTCATCCTTCAATTGGTTAACCACTATGGTTCCAATTTTAGGATCCTTGGTAAATACACCAATCATAGTCTAAGCCACCTCCAAGGTTTGGTCATTCCTGACCAAGCCTTTTTCATTAACCGTGTACCTACAAGATGATTAGCATTCAAAACATTAGGAACTCATAATGCTAATGAATTTAGGTATAAAAAATAAAACCAAAATAAACCATATATCATAACCATACTTACCTAGCCAAATGGTACATTGTGCTAGGGGGATTTTGGAATAATGTGTGGGCATGGTGCACCACCATTAAAGTATTATCAACATTATCTTGAGAAAACTCTAGCATGTTCTAGATATAGGACAACTAGCAAGTCCCTTAGGTACCTCTACTATCAAACACCTTCCCTTTTACACATGTCTCAGGGTCATCCATTATAAATTTAACAATCATATTGGATGAGTGAGGTAGTAGGCAAGTGTAGGCAAGTGTGACTACATCATCATGCTAAAGTTCTACAAAAGATAAGTAAGGAATTTCTTTATCCCCATTCAGAACCATAGGGAACCCTACTCTAGGACCATGTTAGTGGAAGGGGTGTTTGGTTTGGAGAGATTGATGTAGCATAGTATCCCCCACCAGCTCTACCACCACCAAAATGGGCTTAAGGAAAGCTCTACATGGAAAACAACACACATTGTTAGAAGCATATTCATAACACTTAGAAAAAAATTAGCAATACTAAAAATAACAACGAAAATCACAACCAAGTATAACAAAAATTATGCAACACTTTGAATTCCTTAGGAAATTTTACGAAACATCCTACTCACTAGTGAAATTAGCCATTGTAATAACTTTAGGGTGTTAGTCAAAATTCCTTTGAAAGTTCAAAAATAAACATTCTTGTAGCATAAAAAACCCTATACATCATAATTAGAAAATAAAAACATTTACCATATCAGCCAAAACTTAAAAATACATTGGAAAGATTGTACAACATTTTGACCAAGTTTAAATAACACCTATGCAACAATATTGAAACCAAGAAAAACATCCATAGGAAATCACTAGTAAAAAATATCAAAAAAGATTTTAACATTCATGAAACTAGTCCTACACCCCTTCTAACATTCACTAGTATTCCCAAAAGGATGGGCCATTGACA
Source organism: Gnetum montanum (assembly GCA_015680685.1). Classification (NCBI taxonomy): domain Eukaryota; kingdom Viridiplantae; phylum Streptophyta; class Gnetopsida; order Gnetales; family Gnetaceae; genus Gnetum; species Gnetum montanum. The sequence goes on from MNCI01015631.1 coordinate 4,199, forward strand.
AAAAAAATCATCCAAGGTGTCAACCTTGCCCATCTCCAAGGGCGAAAACTGCTAAAGCCCAAAAACATCAATTCATTCAAATGTATGAGAAAATCATTAAAAATCAATTGTAGCTTCAAATCTAGGTATTCAAAGACCATTAGAAATCTGAAATCGAGACCTACATAACCATAACTAGAAAAAGTGCAAGTCCTATGTCATTTTTTAAGAAAAAAATTCATGATTCACATTGAAAAACTAAAAATGGCATGAAAACACAACTATATAAGCTGACCAAAAAATTCATTACAAATTAACCACAACTTCAAATTATAGCAACCATTAGTTATTTGAAACCTAAAACCTAATAGTAAAAATAAAAAACCTTAAAATTTACAATTTGTAGTTAATTGCTTAATGAAAAATTCAAAAGTAGTGTTGCTTGTTTACTAAAAATGGCAAAAAACACATAGAAATTAACTAAAACCTAATTTAAAACCACCTTGAAACCAGACCTAACTTATCAAGAAACACTAAAAATGCATAAAACCCACCAAATAATGGGATGGGATTTTGTTAAAACTTAATTTAATCAACAAAAATAATCTAGATTTGGAAGAACACACACATTCGATATTAGGAAAAGCACAAAAAATGACTAGGAGTGCATAGAAAATGACTAGAAATTACCTACCTTGAGGTGATTGGTGTTAATCCTTACTCAATCATGGGCAGAGGCAAGTGTGAGATGCCTTTGGCTATAGCATCTCCATCCTCTAGAATGGAGTTGTTGCTATTGCTTCCTCTTTTCTTCATGGTACTTTTACAAAACACTAAGAAAACTCTAAGATTGACAAGGTTTTGGGTAGCAACGTTGCCTTGGGGAAGAACCTGAAGCAACCACACTAAAGATTTCTAGATCTATAAGGTAATATCTCTACTAAGAGCTATAACTAGTTTGTTGTGGGAGAATAATAAACTGTGTGGTTGATTTTTGGACATTATAATCATAGAAATCATGTCTAAACCTAAGCACCTTGCTTCATGCCACCATTGTCAAATCCAGACATTAAAACTCATGGTGTAGTGGAAATTCCATGGGGAAAAATTCCAAGCAATGCTAGGATGGTGGGAGTTACATACAAGATTCAAAATCTAAAATTTGGTTGGGCCCTACCAAGTGCCTCCTAAGCAAAGTGGTTTTCAAGCCTAAAAACCTCCTCTACATTGGGGTTTAATCCACTTTAAACCTACATAGGCACATTCCAACCTTATCCACCCCTCACTTCACCCATGTTGTGTAGCATGGATCCAACATGGATCTTAGCCTTCCATGCATCATAACCTTACAACCTTTTCCCCTTTATCATTTTTGGCAGTTGAAGTTGGCCTTGCTAGATCCCAAACCCTAATAGGGGATAGAACCATCCATGCAACTTGCTACTTTATGAAACCACATTGAGCAAGGCCTCATCCATGCTAGCTAGTGTTGCTAGAGGGGGTATAACACTCACCAACATATAATAAGCCTTGATTCAACCCCAGAGATGACTAGCACAACCTAAAACCCTACTAGGTATCATTGATAGCCCAAAAACCTTGCCAAAAATGGTTAGATATGACAAAAACATTGAGATCTTGTGGAGCCACACTAGGGGGGCACCTCATCCATGCTAGCCAACATGACACTAGCATGGATGGATGGGGGTAAAGCCTTAAAATGCCAAAATCAATCACCAAGCTTATATTTTTTGGTCTATAAACTTTCCCATAGCCTTTAATAGTCCAAAATGAACCAAAAACAAGTTGGATTCCACATCATTTACCTTCCCCATGTTGGGGAATCTTCCATCGATGTTGGCTAGCATGGATTTAGTGTGTGTACCCTAGGGATGATCTAGAAAAGCCTTTTCGTACCTCAAAATGACCTTAAAATCCACTTATATGATCTCAACACCTCACATTAGTCTTCTTTAGTCAAGCATTGTTGAAATCTAAGTCTAACATCATGATCAAACCCTCACCATGCTGAGGAACCCACCACCCATGCTAGCTAGCATGGGTCCAATGTGAGTACTTTATGGGTAATTCATAAAAACTCATCTATAGGAAGAAATAATCTTGAAACCTATCCCAGTGATCTCAAAACCCTACTAGCACCTTCCATAACCATAAGACATTCCAAAATAGGCCTAAGAATTCATGTTGGGGCCACACTGCCCAACATACCTTAGGGGGGATGACTACAAAAAATACCAAAAGCCTACAAATTAGTTAATTTCAATGTTAAACCTTAGCCATTGACACCCACAACCCTGATAGCTCAAAATATTATCAAATCTAGCCAGAAATGATCAAAGCCATGAGTTTATGTGAAGCCACACTAGGGGGATCCCATCCATGCTGGGCAGCATTACGCTAGCATGGTGGGATGTAACCATAAATTACCAAAATTTTCCTCTTAGTTGACATTTTCTAATCTTCCAATGTTCCTAGAGTCTTCAATAATAAAAAACTCATCAAAATCATCCAAATTCCATGACCACTCCCATCCCCATGCTAGGAGCCCCTCTCACCCATGCTAGCCAACGTGGGTCCAACATGGGTACTTTGGGTGTAACTTATGAAAGCCAATTGACACACTAAAATAACCTAAAAACTTACCCTTACAGCCTTGGAACCCTTCCAAGCTCTCTTACCATCATAAAACCCAAGAAAACTAGTTGAAAATGGCAAAACATTGTTACCCCACTTTCACCCACGCTGGAGCCACACTAGCCAACATGGCCTAGCATTGCTGTAGGGGAGATGACTTCAAGAACCATAAAAAGGCCTTTAAATTTTCCAATTTTGATTCTAAACCTTAGAAATCAAAATTTGCAACCCTAGGGGCCTAAATACTGAATCCATTTGATGTCAAAGTATACCAAAAACTAATACCCCAAAGCATCCATGTTGAGAGAGGTTAGAGCCATGCTTGGTAGCATGGCTCTAACTTGGATAACATTCCTTATTGAAATACCACCAAATTTGGGCTACCATTTTTTGACTAAAAATTTGTCTAAGTGTCAACATGAGGTCACTTTTTGCAAATTTTTCTAAGTGCTAGGACTATGCTCTCCACTACACTAGAGCATAGTCAACCTAGTGGACAATGTAGTTGGCTGCAAAGATAGATTTTCTAGGATTTTGCCTTAGTGTTAATGTGAAGCAAGAAGTTACAGATTTTTCGAAGTGTTGGGACTATGCTCTCCACTACACAAGAGCATAGAAAACACTAGAGGCTAGGTTTCCAAGTTTTCCTAAGTGTCAAGCCATCAGCTTCAGAGCCTAGTTGACATGGAAGAAATAGTTTGGCAAAGATTGCACTCTCCACTACACTGGAGCATAGTCAAATCTTGTTGGGATGGAAGAAATAGTTTGGAAGATTTTCTAAGTGTTTAGACTATGCTCTCCACTACCTGGAAGCATATTCAAGTGTAGTTAGCATTGAAGGCTTAGTTTTTTTCAAATTTTTCTAATTGTTGAGGCTACACTCTCCATTGCCCTGGAGCATAGTCAACTGAAAGCCTGATTTCTATAGAAATTTCTCTAATTTTTGGACTATGCTTGACCCTAGTTGGGAGTGTAATCAGCCTCCCTTGGAGTGTAGTTAGCACATGGCCTAGGATTTTTCTGAGTTTAGACTACGCTCTTAACTAGTCCAGAGCATAGTCAAGCGTAGACAACTAGAACAACCCCTAGAGGCCTTCACAACATAGCACTGGCATTCATGTGAAGTTAAACACACCTTTGGCAAGCATCATGCAACTTTTTGGCATCCCCTTTTGTCCCAAAATTGTAACTACGTTCACCACCACTTCACATAGTGGATAGTGTAGTCTTGGAGCGTAGTCTCCAAATTTACATATTTTGCATTTTTGTCAGTTTCATTATAGTCTATTCAGGACATGAACATGCAGTTAGCAGCATAGTCATAGTCTAGTAGCCTTATAAATTCAATTGGAACATACTAGAGCATAAAACCATTTGCTTCAATGGAGAGTGTAGTTGGGTGTAGCATAGTTCCAACTGTTCCACTACCATGTGGCAACCAATCCACATTTTGTGCTAATTGTAGCCCTAGAAATACCCCTATCATCTATGTTTTAGTTAGTAGGAAAAATTTGAAACAAGCTTGGCATTTTGGCATTTGACATTCTTGAACTGCATTTGGCATTTGAGTAAGGGAAGGAAATCACACAACACCACAGTCCATTGCACCCCTTGATAGCTAACCTAGCAGGCATAGACACCATGGTAGAATTTCTATCTCCATGGCTAGGCATCCCAGGACTGTGACTATGCTATTTACTACACTTGTTGTACATTGCATACCTTTCTCACACTATTTGAGGTTATCTATGCTTAACCCCTTTTAGGGTGGTGCTACTTTCTCTCTTGCTCTCTTCCTATGCATTTTTTAGCATTTTATTAACATTCTAGCATTTTACTAGCAATTTTTCACAATTTTTGCATGTAACCATGCTTTGACACCTTTTTTTTGGTGGAAATCCTTAACTATGCAAACACTTAGCATAATTACAACATTTTATTCCATAAGTATCCATTTGATTGAAAAAACTATTCTGGGCACCCCATCTTTGCCTCCAGTAGGCCCTCACATAGATGTAGAGTCAAGGTTGTGTGCTCATAAACCTTTTAGTGTTCACATTCTAGCCATCGATGTTTTTGGTTGCTATAGTTTTCTAGCACTAGAACAAGGGCAAGATCTATTTTCCTCTTTCTAACTTCCTTGGTTGTTACCTCACATCCTCTTTACATCACTATTGGTAGCTCTAGGCTAGCATAGATCCAACACCCCTAAGGACCTACCCCATACAATAGCTAGATCCTAGGCCAGTGTAGGTGTTTTCTAGAAATTGGTTGGTGTAGACTAGACCTCATCGTCGGTTACCTTCAAACCCCATGTAGTAACCTCAAAGGATCCCTACCAACACTTAGCTAATTCTAGGCACTCTCAATGGAGAGTGTAGTTGGCTCTTAGTGTAGAGACCATAGTCTTAGGACTTAGCCATTTTTTTCATAATTTTTAAACTTAGCCATTTTATCCATAGTTAGTAAAATTTTTTATAGTTTTCATACTTAGTCATTTTTTTTTGCAATTTTAATACTTAGCCATTTTTCAAAAATTTTCAAATTTAGCCAATTTTCTTTCTCTTACACTATGAACTTTGAGAAATCTTTGGTGTTAGTTCTGAACATGCATTCTATCCTACCTACACAAAAAGAGGATAGAATTGATCACTCTGTTAATCCTACTATGGAAGAGCCGAGGTAGTTCCTTAGGCTATGTCACCAAGAACCTAAGTAGAAGATGCTTAATCACAAGTAGTATAACTTCATTCGTGCAATGTTCCAAGTGAGTCTATTCGTAGAACACCAAGATGTGGAAGCCAAATGAAGTTATGAGCTCATACATCAAAATGGATAGGAGTACGTCCCTTCTCTTGTTGACTTCATGCCACTCATCGAACCTTATCAGTGGATGCTTGCACAACTCATTTGAGCTAATGAACATGATGCAGGGATAGATTACAAGGAGCCCTAGTAAGAAGAGCAGGATGAAAGATCGTTCTGAGCATGACAACTCTTTCAATACCTCTTTTTAGTAGACAACCTTTGCTTTTATTCCTCCATAGTCCCATCCATCTATCTTCCTAGAGATAGTTACAACCTGAGCATCATCCCCCTTAACACCCATGGTGGCAATCCACCAAACATACTACACATACCAAGACATGGTGCCTCCTATCAACGTATCCTTTATGGTATAGCTACAACCTATTCAGTCTTCCCTACTAGCAACCATCAATCCTGCAAAGCCTTACATCCATACCATGCATATCCCTCAACCTCAGAATACTCAGGCATCTTACATCTTGTCTGTCTCATCTACACCATTAATAATGGCCCAAACCATGCATCCATGGTTTATCCCAATCATTGTACCTACAACTTAGCTTACACAACAAGCATCTCATGTGGTTCCATAATCCACAGCCAGGTTGTAGGCCACCCAAATGGCACATCAAGTGACATAACTAGCATAACTTGCTACTACATCTCCAAGCTTCGATTAGGCATTCCAAAAAATCTAGACTTTAACTAAATAGGTTAAGTGGATTAAGGTTGCCTCCTCTAAAATGGTCTTGTTATGCCACCATTGACTCTCCCAATTGGGATTCCATTGCCTTACTTCACCAAGTACAATGGTGAAGGAGATCTTAATGCACATGTAATGACCTTTAGGTCTAAGTGCCTTTTACTACAAGCATGGCCACATGCCATTATATGTGTGTTTTCCATATCCCTAACTAGCAAGGCACTCGATTAGTACCAAGCATTGCCCAAGGCCTCAATCTCCTCTTTGGAGGACCTACTTAGCCAATATGTTAGATGGTTTAAGTATAACTTGAATCTTGAAACTACTCTTGACCTATTGATGTAGATTAAGTAGGGCCATCTTGAGCCTATGTAGAAGTTTATTCAATGATGGAGCACATCACTCAATGAAAACCATGAGCCCATTGCAGAAATGAACCTTCTAGCTATTTTCAAGGGTGTAGTTAATGACTTTATTAAGTCAAATCCATATTATCTAGCCTTGTAGTCCTTGAGTTAGGCATTTGCCCAAACTAAAAGCATACATGATGTAGTGAAAGCTAGCAAGGACCTACCCTATGTGGCCTACAAGAGGTTGCACACAAAGAAGGACAAGGACAAGGGAAAATAGACCAAAACCATGGTAGCTGTGACCAACGAGGCCAAAGCCACTAACCCAAAGCCAACGGCTAGGCCACCCATGGCCTTAGCCCAAAACAAGACTATTGATGTTAGCACTGCAACAATGAACTAGCTTGCATCATCGACCACCACAATACAAGTGGCACTAAGACCCAACATTGAGCACAAGGATCTCCCAAAATACACCCCATTACCCCTAAAACTATCAAAACTCGTAGACTAATTGCTTAATACTAGATGCATCTAGTATAAGTAGATGTTCGAGGACACTCACAAGAGACATGACATATACTATGAGCTCCTTAGGAATCCCTCAACTATAGCCTCGAATGATCCTCCAGTTTGTAAGCACTTTAGGCTAGACTAGTTTTACCATTACCATCAGTTGCCTACCCATAAAAGTAATTTTTGCATGGCCCTACAGGATGACTTACAACACATGATTGACAAAGGTGATTTGGTGCTTGTGACATCTAAAAATGTTGATGGCTAGAACATCGAGAGGTTAGCGAGTGTACTGCCTAACCTCAAATCCATGTGAAGGCCATGCTATGAAATACAAATGAGGTATCCTAAATAGTCTTGTCAATCAAACAGGGACTTATGTGGTGTTAGAATGATTGTATGTAAGAAGGGTTTATACTGCATTATGTGTAGACACTGGGACTAGCTAAGCCAGAACATAGCAGGGTGTCCTGGCCTAAAAATAGTAATGCGAGTGTTCAAATATGTATCAAATTGTAGAAAAATGCAAGAGTTATGCTTAATATCAAAGAAAAATGCTTGGAAAAGAAATGAAATAGAGCTTGAGAATAAAAAAATGCATCGCCCCAAAATTGGGGAGCATAACATTTGCTAGACGGGAGGTGAGAATCGTATGCAGTGTCAGGTAGGCATAGTGGTAGCATAGTAGTACAATCATAGTCTCTAGGATGTTCAAGACGTGGAGCTAGTGATAGTAATGAAGGCTGAACTTGTCAGGTTGGCTGTGGTCGTGTTCTGTGGGTGTAATGGTGGACTAAATTCTGGGAGGCACCAAGGTGTGAAGCTCGAGTGCTTAGGTGTGAGAGTGTCAGGGATGCTCAGATAGCTAAATTACCCAATGCTCTTTTTGATTTTGCCCCCTAGAGTGATGAACGTCAGGGTATTTGTAGGGCTAGTTTTAGTGTGAAACGTGGATCAGGCACCACATGGCATGGGTGCCATGTGGCATGAGTGTAGATAAGGTTACGCTGACATGTTATGCTCTCATGAGAGTAGCAAAGTGTTACACTCTAAAGGCTAGGAATGGGTACCTAGAGACTGTTGAACTATGATTACAATGCCTAGGGTGCATGTGTCAGAGTTTGAGAAACTGCAATGTACCTGCAAACATTGTGAAAATAGTATGACTTGGAGGCAATGCTTTGGGACTATGTATTCCCACTCTTTTGAGTAGGGTCAAGCATAGGAACAATTTTGGGGACCAATGGGGATGCAAAAGAAATGCAAACTACTAATCTTGGTTGTTAGAGGGATGTTAGAGTCGAGATGAAGGCCGATGTTGAATTCTAGAGGCCTTTGGGGGTTTTCTCTAGTGTCAAGCTAGCTACACTCTAGAGCATAACACAACACTTAAAATTTGCAAAATTTTGATGTCACAGACTAGTTATGCTGGCTACATTGGCTATGCTATAGAGTGTAGTAAAGCATAGTAAGGACACTTAGCCAAATTTTGATGAAATCTGCAGTCTTCCTTCATGGCACGCTGGCTACACTTTGGGGCATAGCACGAGAGACAACCTCAAAAGTTAGGAAATGTGTCTTCCATGTCGAGCTAGCTTGATAGATCCTTGTCCAACACTTAGGAAAAGTTGGGTACTAAAAACTCATGTCACACTAGCTACATAGTGGAGCATAGTAGAGTGTGACAACCCAAAAGATAGAAAATTTTTTGAACTATTTTGTCCATCCTAAGTAATTTTGACAACCTTTAGCCTGGTACTTGGGCGAGTTGGCTACTAGAACATGTGTCAAAGTAGGTACGTTGGGAAGCATAGCAAGCATGAAAGCCTAGGGGATAGAAACTTGGCCAAACTATTTCTTCCAACCCAAGCAACCCTTGACCACTTTTGGCTTGACACTTGGGAAAACTGGCCATGGAAGTGTGTGTTATGTTGGCTACGCTATGGAGCATATTAGGAAAATTGAGAGCATAGCAGGACACTTAGAAAAATTTTGCAAAATAGGGCTTAATGTGTGCTACATTGGCTACGCTAGAGAGCATAACACCAAACTTAGGAAAAAATTTGCCAAGTCTTGACACTTAGACAAATTTGTTGTCGAAGATGCAAAAGCTTGAAATTGGTGGTGTTTCATTGGCCTCTCTTTGTTGACATCTAGAGGATTACCCTGAGAGATGTCAACAAAGAATACAAAACACCACATTGAGCATGACACCAACACCACTCATCAGTGCTCAATTAGACAATGCTTTGTTATGCTTGAGAGTTCTTAAGGGAATAAAGTATGCAAGGAATAGGTTAGGGAGATGGACCAAGGGACAAAAAATGAAGAGGATATTGATTGTACATGTGGTGATAGTATGCAGCATTATGATGGCTTGTCGCCAAAGCATGAACCCTTGTTGGAGTGCTTGTGAGGGAGTCAGCATGCAGAGGTGGCCTACCCTTAGGATTTTGAGCTGTCATCAGAGTGCTTGTGAGATGGTCAATCTGAGGTTAGACCAATTTTGAAATGACAACTTTGCTATTTTTACTTGGGCACTTGTTTTGTCCCATTTTTCTTTTGCTCTTGGTTCTATATATATATATGTTTTGAAGATGTTTTATTGTCGGGCAGACTATGCACCACTCAACAAAATTTTCATAGAGGCAACCAAATTACATCTGTAGGATAGGTGTTTCCTCCCCAGGATGAGTTGTGTTACATCTGCTTGGGAATTTGACTAGCCCACAAAGACTCCCCATGGGATGAGTTGTGTTACATCCATCATAGGTTCAGTAGTTAATTGTAGGAAATGTTTCATGTGCATTAGGGAAACTTGTAGGGAGTGTGCGAGAATGCAAGATTAAGAAGTAGAGGTGAATTAGCTAGAGGGGTAGTAGGGATGTGCACTCTTAAGAAGCTTAGCGAGTCTAAGTGAACACATCGAAGTAGTGTAGTGGCCTACCATTGTAATGAAACACACCCTTGAACGATGCCATTGAGGCTTCATTCTATAAATGAAACATAAAAACAACCACACCATGTGAGATAAAGATGAAGTTTTTTTTGCAAGGGCATTGTAAGGGCTACGAATGCTATGTTTGTTGTAGGTGCATGCAGTGTCCAAAGCAGGAATGCCAGTGTAGGTGTTGGTGGCAGTAGGTTCCAAAAGATTTGGCAGCCACACCAAAAGTGAGCACCCAAGTAGCTAAAGGCATTGGCAATGCAGGTGGTTAGGAGTTCTTACCAAAGATAGGAGCCAAGAAACCCAGCAGCATGGCAGGGAGCCATGGTGATGGATGCTCTTCCAAGCATAGGCAATGGTAGGGGCTAGAAGGTGGTAGTGTTGTGGCTGGGCCACAATACCTTTGGTTCTTTGACAAGTGATGTTGATGGTTAGAGCTCTAACCAAGATGATTGGTGATGGTGGTAGTAGCTCTGGAAGGTCAGCAAGATGCCAAAAGTCATCTCTAAAAGATCTGCAAGATGCCAAGGACAATGATGCTGCAAATGCTTCAAAGGATTTTTCCTTAATGATTTGAACTTTATTTTGGAACCACAACATCCCACCACACCCTACCCAAGAGGTGTGGGTAGGTGATAGAGGATTGTAACTATTCACATTTGCTTGTCCGCAAAACTATGTGGGTTGAATTATGGATGTTGAACTGTGAACCCAGTTTTAGGTCTTGGTAGATTGCATGTTGTATTAGTTTAAGGTCCTAGTAGACTGTGAATATAGTTTAAGGTCTAGGCAGACTGTGATGTGCTAGTTTATGGTCCTAGTAGACCATTGTGACATCCAAAAATGTTGGTGGCTAGAACATCAAGAGGTCCATGAATGTACAGCCTAACTATGAATTTGTACAAGGGCTATGCTAGGAAAATAGAAATGAGGTGCCTTAAATGGTATGCTTGATTAGATAGAGACTTACATCGTGTTAGAATGATCATTTGTAATAGAAATTTATGGAGCGTTACACGTGGGCACTAAGACAACAAGCAAGAGGATAGCGAAGGGTCCTGGCCCAAAAATAGTGATATGAGTGTGCATATTTGTATTGGTGGTAGAAAAAAATGCAAGAGTTATGCTTAATATTAGAAAAAAATGCTTAGAAAATAAATGGAACAAAAGCTTGAAAGTAGAGAAATGCATTGCCCCAAAATTGAGGAGCATAACTTTTACTTAAACAGGAGGTGAGAGTTGTACACTACATTAGGTAGGCACAATAGCAGTGTAGTAGTGTGGTCACAGTCTCTGGGATGTTCAAGACATAGAGCTAGTAGCTATAGGAGAGGCTGAACCTATTAGGTTGGTTGTTGCCACATTGTGCGGGTGCAATGATGGACTGGGTCACAATATTCACCAAGTTGTTAAGCTTGGATGCTCAAATGTAAGAGAGATAGGGATGCTAGGAATGCTCAAATGCTCAATGCTCTTCTAATTTACCAACCCCTAAAGTGCTGAATGTCAAAGTATTTATAGAGCTATGTTTAGCATGAAACACATATTGGATGCCACGTGGCATTGGTGCCACATGGTATGAGCATAGACAGGGTTATGCTAACATGTTACATTTTTTGTAGCAAAGTGTTATGCTTTGAAGGACAAGAATGAGTACCCAGAGACTACTGAACTATGACCACATTGCCTGGACTACATGTGCCAAATTCTGAAAGACTACAATGTACCTACGAACAATGTCAAAATAATGCAACTCAGAGACTACACTATCTTCATCCTCTTTCGAGTAGGGCCAAGCATAGGGACAATATCAGGGATCAATGGGTGGTGCAAAAGAAGTGCAAACTATTGATCTTGGCTATTAGAGGGACATTGGAGCTGAGATGAAGGTTGATGTTGAGTTCTAGAGGCTTTTAGAGGCTATCGAAGGCATTTTCTTAGTGTTAAGCTAGCTATGCTCTATTGCGTAGCATAACATTTAGTGAAATTTTTCAAAATTTTGATTTGTCACACTAGTTACACTAGCTATGCTATAGAGTGTAGTAAAGTGTAGTAGCAAGACTTTGAGAAATTTTGATAAAATTTACCATCTTTCTTCATGGCATGTTGGCTACGCTCTGGGGCGTAGTATGATGGGTAGCTTTGGAAGCCAGGGAATTTGCCAAATGCATCTTTCATGTCAAACTAGCTTGACAGATCCTTGTCCAACACTTGGTCAAAATTGGTACTAAAACTTGGGCCACGCTTGCTATGCTGTGCAGTGTAGCAACCCAAAAGATAGAAAACTTACCAAAATGTTTCATCCATCCTGAGCACTTTTGACAAACTCTAGCTTGGTACTTATGCGAACTAGCAACTGGGACATGTGTCAAGTTGGGTACGTTGGGGAGCATAGGAAGCTTGATAGCCTAGGAGATAGAAAATTTGCCAAACTATTTGGTCCATCCCAAGCAATCCTTGACCACTTCTGGCTTGACACTTGGGAAAATTGGCCATGGAAGTGTGTGCTACGCTGGCTATGCTGGGGAGCATAGTAAGACACTTAGAAAAGTTTTATAAAAATAGGGCTCAGTTGTGCTATGTTGTCTACACTGTACAACATAGCACTAGACTTAGAAAAAATTTGCTCAAGCTTTGATACTTAGATAAATCTACTATTGAACTATGGAAGCCTGAAGTTGGTGGTGTTTCATTAGCCCCTCTTTGTTGATGTCTGGAGGATTGACCTAAGAGAGGTTGACAAAGAATATGAAACACTATGATGAACATGACACCAACACCGCTGGTCAGTGCCCAATTAGAAAATGCTTCACTATGCTTGAGAGTGCCAAGGGAATGAAGTATGGTAGGGAATAGGTTAGGAAGATGGGTCAAGGGATAATAGATGAAGGGGATGTTCACTGCTATGTGTAATTATTGGATGCAACATTATGATGGCTTCTCACCAAAGCATGATCCCTCATCAGAGTGCTTGTGAGGGAGTTAGCATGCAGAGGTAACCTACCCTAGGGATTTCGACCTCTCATCAGAGTGCTTGTGAGATGGTCAATCCGGTGATGGACTGGTTATGAAATGGCAACTATGTTATTTGAATTGGGTACTTGGCTTGTCCAATTTTTCTTTTGTTTTTGATCTTATTCTTCTATTATTTTTCTTTTTTATTTTTGTTTTAATTTTATTCTTCTTTTTCTTTTTTATATGCTTTCTCTTTTCTTTTTTTCTTTTGCTTTCTTTTATGTTGGCTGGGAAAACTGCGTGCCAATCAACATTTGCTTAGAGGTAACTGCATCACATTTGTAGGATAGGTGTTTCCTCCCTGAGATGAGTTGTGTTACATCCATTTATGGCTTTGACCAGCCCACAAAGGCTCCCTATGGGACAAGTTGCGTTACGTCCACAATGGATTCAATAGTTAATTACAAGAAAGTTTCCACATGCATTAGGAAGGCTTGCAAGGAGTGTGGGAGAATGCAAGATTAAGAGGTAGAGGTCAATTGGCTAGAGGGATGGTAAGTATGTGCACTCTTAAGTAACTAGGTGAGCCAAAGCAAACACATTAGAGCAATGCAGTACCTTGCCACTGCAATGAAACACATCCTTAAACAATGCTGCTAAGGCTTCTTCCTACAAACACAACATAGAATGAACAAGAAAAACAACCACCACGTGAGATGAAGGTGATTTCCTATTTGCAAGGGCATTGTAAGGGCTATGAATGCTACATTAGTTATAGGTGTGTGCAATGTCCAAAGTAGGAAGGCCAATGCAGACATGACAACAGTCAAATCGAAAAGCTTTAGCAATCACACCAGAAGTGAGCACCCAAGTGGCTAGAGGTAATGGTGAAGCAGGTGTTCATGAGTTCTCACCAAAGATAGGAGTTAGAGAATCCAATATCATGGTAGAGAGTCACACTATTGGATGCTCTTTCAACCTAGGTAATGATGAGGGCCGATGGATGGTAGTGCTGTAGCTAGGCCATAGTACCACTGGTTCTCTAGCGAGTGATGCTAATGGTGAGAGCTACGACCAGGATGATTAACGATGGTGGTGGTAGCTCCAAAAGGTTAGTAAGATGCCAAAAGGAATCTTTGGAAGATTAGCAAGATGCTAAAGATAGTGACGCTGCAAATGTCCTAGAGGGTTTTTTCTTGACAATGTGAACTTCATTCTAGAATTGCAATGCCCCACCCCATCTTGCCCAAGAGATGTGGGTAAGCGATGGAGGATTGAAAGTATTCTTGCTCACTTGTTCATAGGACTATGTGTGTTGAACTGTGGATGCTGAACTACGAACCCAGTTTAGGTCTTGGTAGACCACCTGATGTGCTAGTTTAAGGTCCTAGTAGACCACTATGCTAGTTTAACATTGTAGTGGATGGTGGATGGATAGTTTAGGATCATAGAATATTGTGGTATGGGTGCTAGTTTAGTGTCATAGCCCAAGGACATTCTATGCTAGTTTAATGTCATAGTGGATGTCTATGCTAGTTTAACATCATAGTAGACGTTTATGCTAATTTAATGTCATAGCGGACATCTATACCAGCTTAACGTTATAGAAGATGTGCACTTACCTTACCTTTGTTGTTGGCATGATACTATGTACTAGGTGTAGTACGACTTCAGATACGAGTGGTTAATAGGATTGGCAAACTCATTGCCATCTAGATCAGCAAGCTTGAAGGCTCCATTATCATATGCCTTTATGACTAAGAAAGACCCTTTCTAGTTGGCTAAGAACTTGTCCACAAGCTCAAGAATGAGCTTGAGAACTAGGTCCCCCTTCTTGATTGGGCATTGATGTTGATTGTGATGGTGCTTTTGCCATTGTTTCTCTTGGTACCACTTGATGCGATCAAGTGTTTGCAAGCGCTCCTCCTCTATTAAGTTGAGGTTGATGGTTCTTAACTCATTGTTTTGAACCTCAACAATGAAGCTTGAGAGGATCATGCAGAGTGATGGAACTGACAATTCAAGAGGCAACATTGCTTCAAATCCATACATGAGACTATATGATGTCTTATCTATTGTTGTTTTGCATGTCGTATGGTAGGCCCATAGTGCATAGACTAGTTGTTCGTGCAATCATCGCTTGTTGTTGTTAAGCATCCTTTTCAAAATATTGACGATGACCTTATTCATAGCCTCTGCTTGACCATTTTCCTATGGGTAGTATGGTGATGAGAATGAATGGTTCATGCCAAGGTTTTCACAGAAGGCTTTGGTTTTTGCACTACTAAATTATGGCCCATTGTTTATGACTATAGTCATGGTCATTATGTTATCAAGAATGAATTTGTAGTGATGTCATCTTCCTAAGGTCGATGGCTTCACCTTAGTTTGTAAAATGTTTAGTTGTGGTAATGATGAAGCTATGTACTATGGAAGACTTAGGCATTATAGGTCTTATGATATCCAACCCCCAACATTGGAACAACCACGTGATCTGCATAGTATGTAGTTTAGTGGATGGCATGTGCATTAGGTTATCGTGTTGCTAACACATGTCACATGTCCTAGCCTTGGAGATGAAATCACGCTCTATGTAAGGCCAATAATAGCCTAAATGTTTGATTTTTGCTACCATTTCCTTAGGAGCTATGTGGCCTCCACATAGTCCCTCATGTACTTGGTCAATGATCTTTTGTACTTCACTATTGCTAACACAAGTTAATAGTATTCCATCATAGGATTTGCAACACAAGGTGCTATTAGCTACAAGGATATACTCTTGTGATCGATTTCATACTAGGTTCTTTTGGGTAGAGGTTAGATTTTGCAGAGGGTCTCCTTGTTGGAGGTATGCCTTGATGTCATCATACCACTATTGGGCATGAGCTGTGCTTGTTGTGTCTAGGGATGTGATGCTTGTTGTTTGAGTTATAGGTTTAGTGCAATCCACTATCAAAGCGAGTGAAGCAGAAAACATGTTTGGTGGTATGCTTAAGGCTAAAGTAGCTAATGCATCACTTATGGAATTTTCGTTATGGGGGACATGTTGGACATCTATGGTTGCAAATTGTTTGAGCAGGTGTTTCACCAAATCATAGTAAGTTTGTAGATGTTGTGCCTTACAAACTTACATCTCTATGACTTGGTTGATGACTAGATATGAATTTTCTTGAACTACTATGTCTTGGATTCCTAACTCTTGAGCTACTAAGACACCTTAAAGGAGACCTTCATACTCTGCCACATTTTTTGTACAAGGAAATATGAAGTGATATGCGAAGGGTCAAATCTCCCTAGAAGGGAATGTGATAACGGTAGTGGCACTACCACCTTGTGTGGTTGAAGCACCATCAAAGTGTAAAACTACCTCAAAATTTGCAGGTACTTGACTTATACTATTGACATGCTTATCCAGAAATTCCGAATCAATTGTTGGTTGATCATCTACAGGTGAAGTTGTAAGTTGTGTGACTATTGCTTAACTTTTTGTGGATGCTTGTGCTATATAGTGCATATCAAACTCTGTGATTATTACCTTCCATTGTGCTATTCGACTACTTTTGTAAATATTAGTAGTAATTTCCCTAAGTACATTACTTTTGTAGATGACATTAACTTGACTATGGAAAAGGTAGTGTCTCCACTTTTTGAGTGCGAAGACTAAGGTGAGACAATTATTCTCCAAATCATTGTATTTCATCTCATGGGCCACTAGCGCATGGTTTAAGTAGTAAACAAGGATCTTTAAGCCATTGTTTAGCATTTGGAAAAGAAAAGAAGCAATGGACATGTCTAAGGTTGCAATGTGAATATAGAATGGTTTATCTCCTTGTGGAGGGTAGACTATTAGAAGTTGAGCCAGCTCATTTTTTAGGTTGTCAAATGCCTCTTAGCATTGAGCTGTCCACTCAAAGTGGATCCCCTTTTTGAGTAAATGTTGCATTGGATGCAACTTGTCAGTCTACCCTATGATAAATCTATGTATGAATTGTAATCTACCTTATAACCCACATAGCTCTTTAAGGTTTGCTGGTGGTACTAGTTTGGTGATAGCCTTAACCTTATCAAGATCTACACATGTGCTTGCTTTTGATACTACAAAGCCTAGCATGCGACTAGTTTTGATGCCAAAGAAACACTTTTTGGGATTTAGCCTAAGGTCATATCTAAGGAAACGTTTGAGGATGTAGTCCAAGTCATCTATGTGGTCATTAGCTAATTTGGACTTAACCGCTATATCATCAATGTAGTCATTGAGCAAGTCTAGTAGATACTCACTGAAGATATACATCATTGCATGTTGGTAGGTTGCTCCTATGTTCTTTAGTTCAAAGGACATCATTATATAGCAAAATATCCCCTAGGGATTCATGAAAGTAGTGCTAAGTTGGTGCTCTGTGTTGATTTGGATTTGGTTGTACCCTGAGAACCCATCCATAAAGGACAACAAGGCATGACCAGCCGTAGTATCAATGAGTTGGTCAATACTAGGAAATGAGAAATCATCTTTAATGGTTACCTTGTTTATGTCTCAGAAGTCTATGTAAATGCATATACTTCCATTTTTCTTAGGGACAACTACAATGTTTGAGACCTAGTCGACATAGTCAACTACTCGGATGAAACCAACTTTGTAAAGCTTAGTGATCTCATTGCGAATGGCCAATGCCACCTTAGGCTTGACTTTACAAGCTTTTTGTTTAATTGGCTTTACATGAGGATTGAGAATAATGTTATGTTGTATTATGTGAGGATCTAAGCCTAACATGTCCTTGTAAGACCACACAAATGCGTTGACATTATTGGTAAGGACCTTAGAGATGCTTTGTTTGATTTGAGGCTCTAACAAAGAACTAAGTTTTTTAGTTTTTATGCTCTATAGGGAGTGTAACCAATACTTAGAAAAATTTTTAAGTTGAGGAGGTTACGCTCTACGGAGAGCATAACCAACAATTAGAAAATTTTTTGATATTTTTTCTAAATTGTAACACTTGTAAGAATGTAAGTGTTAGTGCTATGCCCTGTTGGGAACCAAGCATGTTAGATGGGTATGCTAATGTTCCTTTCCTATGGGGCCTAGTGGATAGTTAATTATGTTAAATTTAATTTTTTATGCAATTTTTTTTATTTTTTCAATGCTAATATTTTTCCTCTCACTGCTATTGTGGCATTGCAGGGTGTTGTTGAAACCTGTCCTCATCATAGTTGAACTGGTGGGCATTTTGTGCTACATGAGTGATCTAGTACTGAACATGCCTACATTAAATGCATGTATGGGACACCAAGTAGTTTGGTTTAGGTTGGGTGAATAGGAGTTCCTAGAATTTTTGCTTTGCGACATTAGTGTGATAATTTGGTTACACTTGTCTGTTGAAGCAGAAAGTGTCATAATCAAGACATTATTACCTAGGGAAAATTGAGGCATTTTGAGGTTCATGTCTAATGAGTCTACTAATAACGAAGGGGCAAGGAGCTCAAGCCAATGCCAAAAAGGCCTTAGACTTTTATCTAGGATTTGGGGAATGCCTAAGTTCCAATGCTACAACAAGAATAACATCATGTTTCTTGCTTGACATGTGCACACTATTTTCCAGAACCCACTTGGGATAATTTATTACACTGGAGGGTGAGCATTGTTGTGATATCTTGTATTACCTATTATTTCATGACTTAGGATGCTAATTGCTTTTGCCTATTACTAGGTTTTCCATTAATGCAGATGGCCTCCATGATGAAGAGGGGTTACTAAACTTGACCATAACTACCCTACAGGAATTCTCATTTGTTGAGAATGTTCATGCTAGAATGATTGGACAAATTGGGGTAGATTTGGTAGAATACCCTCATAGGCATTTCAAATCTTATGAGAGATGTCAAACTCTCGGTTGGTTGGACATTGAGTGGGAAACTAGTGTACTGAGTGTGGAGGAAGTTTCAGTTCCACTACCACAATTTTGCACATCATTACTACCAAGTAAGTCATGTGTCATTTACTTTCATGTACTTTTAGTTTTTTTATCATGTTGCTGATTTTGCCTTTGTTTAATGTAGCCATAGCTAAGTCAAGGAAGTTCACAGAGGCCCCTCTTCTCTTTAAATATAGTGAGGTTGAGAGCTCATAGCACTGGTTGTGCTATGAGGCCTTAGTGAAAGTAGTAAGGAACCTTTAGTGGGCTGGGCTCATGGACCTCTGTTTGGTTGTGAACCCAAACATCTTAGTGGTTGAGATGATTTCCCTAATCAATTTCTTCACCGAGAGTGCCAATCGCTTCCACACATGGATCCGTAATGTGTGGGTGATTTTCAAAATCATGGATGAACTCTTTACGGACCTCTTCAACATCCCCTATGAAGGTCTACTAGTAGTAAAAGAGACTGACAAGGACCTAGACCATAGAGGGGACATTGAGGAATGGTTGGACACTCAAAAAGGATGTAAAGGTATACCCATGAAGATGGTGGAATTACCCATGATCTAGGACCTCTACCGAGTCTTCCAAGCTTGTGCATTTCCAAAGCTACTTTTCCAAGGAATGTTCTTTAGGGTTGAGCAAGCTTGGATCATGAGAGACATGATAGAGGAGGGGACATGGTACAATTGGGTAAACTACCTTGTCAACGGCCTATGAGCTAAAATCATTAAGCTATGTAGCAACCTCTAAGCACGATCGCACATGCATTTTATTTTATTTGTAGGCTACATACAAACATTTGCAAAACTTTTGGTGGTCCATGAGAATGAATAATGGATGGTACAAGATTGCACCTAGATCTTCAGGTTGTGGATTTGCCACCTATTCTACACCACTTAGTTGTAAGACTCCCTAGAGGCAATTGGCAAGTTGTTCTCGGTGATGACTGAAGGCCATGTAGGGAAATCCTACTACACATGTGATAGTACTGAGGAGGCTCCATCAACTAACACTAGCAATGTAGCAAGAGGGGCACAACTCATTGTTAAGATGATGAGGTCATTAAGAATAAAGATCAAGAAGCCTTACCCCACGGAGGAGCCTATGCATGAAGTGGAGGAGGGGGACAAGAAGCTGTGGTTTAAGCTCCATAATGTGCATTTAGGAATAGCAAGTAAGTATGCNTATGGAGCTTAAACCACAGCTTCTTGTCCCCCTCCTCCACTTCATGCATAGGCTCCTCCNCTTAAGGAAGAAGGGTTGTAGTTTGAATATGGTAAGTTTGGGCATTTATTTTATAGCGTGTAGATGGGTGATCCCCTTACTCTCATACCTAAGGGCTTGTTGGGTAGGAGCTTTGCACCATCATCATCATTATTTTCTTCTTTTTTTGTTGGTTTTTTGTGGTCTCCTTAGATATTGGTTGCTTGATGATCATAAAGTGCTTTATGTTGTAGTGATCAATGCTTTTGTTGAACATCCAGCATCAATATCCACCTTCCACACATAACCGTGGGTAGAAACTCTAGATAAGTTTACCTTCATGCAAGGCATGGTGGATGACATTATAGACCAACTCAAACAAATAGACTCTAAGATTGGTATGTTTATTTTACTATTATTATCTTTCTTCTTTTTGTTTTTTGATTTTCTTATTTATCTTATGACTAACATTTTGCCACCTATTATGGAATGACAAGCTCACAACTCAAATGGGACTCGAATAGAGTGGTCCAAGTCGATGCCATACCTGAATTGCCCCCAAAGTAAAGTCGGCGTCTTGTAGTGTATACGATGAGGCAAGCAAGTGCACACTATATTCTACATAAGCATTGTGGGAGTGTAGGCATGTAAATGAGTACCTGTGGAGATGGGTGCAAGAGCTTCAAGAAAAGGAGGCAAATCAAGAGGCTAAACTAGAAGACCTATAGTCATGCTATGACTTCTTGGTGGCATGAACAAGCTAGA
The DNA here is from genome assembly GCA_015680685.1 of Gnetum montanum. NCBI lineage: Eukaryota > Viridiplantae > Streptophyta > Gnetopsida > Gnetales > Gnetaceae > Gnetum > Gnetum montanum. The sequence continues at coordinate 24,992 of MNCI01015631.1, forward strand.
TGGTAGTTGGCGTATGGCTAAAATCAATTACACTAGGTACCGGTCAGCTGTTTGGGGAAAAAATGAGGCCACCCATGAGATTATTGAACAATGGTTGTAGATGGACCTCTTGGTGAGAAAAAATCAAGATTGGAAGGACTACATTGCAAAGGTGTATCAATGGGGAAAAATGCAAAAGAATCACAAACATCACTACAAGCCAGAGCATGAAGGATACTGAAAGAAGTATAGAGATGAATCTATGAAGCGCTGATGCCAAGAGATATTTCTTGATGCAATTAGTGCAAAATAAGCTTACAAATTATTTGTGAGCAATGTAGTGGTTAGTGAATCCCAAGAGAGAAAGATCACTATAATTTCTAGGGAGGTAACTTTTGCAATGTTTTGGCTAGGGCTGCCCACATGGATGACCATAGAAAAAGGAAAAACCCTGGTGGGCATTGATCTGGATGAGGAGGATTGGACACGTATGTCGAAGGATGAAATCCTTCAACACCTAGAGGCTAGCCTTGATAGGATGCCCCCAGACATGGATGCGGGTTCTTCTTAGGTTGGTTTAGCTTACTTTATTGTTGTTTTACTTTACCATAATTTTGCATGTTACCTTTTTTATTAACTAGTTTACTATTTTATCTTTATTTGATGCAAGTTCTAGGTGAGGGTGTGGGACCCAGTGGAGTAGTAGATGAAGGAAAAGGGGAAGAGCCCTAGCCCATCATCGTACACTATAGGCTAAAATGCTTAAGATGTAGCCCTGCTAGTGGGCAATTTTGTGCTTTTTGGATATTTCATGTTTTGGATGTAATCTTGAACTATATATCTTATTGATGATTCAATGAAAATATGACAATTATTTGCTTCTCATTTTGTTATCTTTTTATGTAATATTTTTATAATTTTAACTTATGCTTTGGTTGATGCAAGTAGGCCCCTTGTGGGCCCCATGTCAATTTAGGACTATGGTGGAAGGGCCATCACTAGTTTAAGGCCATTTTGGACCATCGCTAGTTTAATGCCATTTTAGGCCATTATGTGAAAGGAAGTTGGCAGCCAGTTTTAGGCCTTGGTGCGTCATGCGATTAGTTTAAGGCCTTTTTGGATTGCATGGTAGTTTAAGGCCTTTTAGGGCCTCCTTTTTTTTGAGAAATAAAGAAAGGTAAATGAAATCATAACTAATAAAAGATGTAAATAATAACACAAATCATAACTGTATAGATGAAGGGACAAAAGGCAAGTTAGACATGCAAGTGAACTAAAGACATGCCCTAGTCACGTAGATGCTTCCTAACCCAATGTGGGTTAAGTGATGCATAAGGCCTAGGAGGTACTAGATGATACTCCCCTAGGCCCTCATCTATTGTGGAGAAGAGAAATTCTGCCCATAGATATTTCTCATGGAGGTCACTTGTTTTGCTTGGTTGTTTAAAATCAACTAAACAACACTAACTTTCATTATAAGTAGGTGATGAATCTTTGGAGAACTCTACCTTCGACCCTCATTTAGTATTTACATTGTTAATGGTTGGAGGGGATATGTTATCACCAAATATCACCACTTCCCCACCCTTGTAGGGTAAGTGGATCTTTTGGTGTATAGGTAAAGATATGGCCCGTAGCTAGGCCAACCAGGACCTCCCTAGGATTAGGTTGAATCCAAGAATTTCTTCAACCACAATGAATTTAGCATTTGTAGGGAATTGCTCCCCTACCATGAAATTTATTGTGACTATCTGTTTGATGACAACATGTGCTCCATTGAAGGACTTTAAACATGTCATTGTTGTTAGCCTGATATGATCAACTAGGCCAAGCTTGTCAACTATGGAGAATGGGATAACATTAGTTGCTACCTCATCATCCACATGCACCCTACAAATTTTGTATTGATCCACATGAATCGTTATGAACATGGGTGTAGTGGTTACCTAACCCTTTTCAAGGTTAGCTTTAATTATCTCACCACAAAATGTCAAGGATATTGACCTTGACTCTTTGGTTGTAGGTAGAAGCATTATGGCATGGATAACCTTTTCATTTGCCAGCATATCTTTGTTAACAAGAATAGATGCTAGCATGAAAACCAAGGCCTCATGATGAGTGGGGGAAGTCATAATAAGGTTGTATAGGCTCAAAGTTGTATTTTTCTATTTTAGAGCTTGTTTAACTTGTGCTAGCACATCTAAAAAATATTTTGCACCATCTATTGTTTTGGTGGTCTTTACCTCCTCCATGATTCCTAAGAGGTAGATCTCTAGGGGAGGAGATTTGGTTTTTTATTGTATGGTGGGCCTTCGAGCCTTGATGCTTATTTGTTAAGTGTTTGTGTTTGTGTTGATGGCTTGAGATAATGAGGCCTTGGGAACAGCTGACAAGGGGATGGGCTTAGGAGGACGTAGCTCCATGCACTCCCTAATCATCTTGTCAGCTAGATGCTCATGACATCTCTTTGTATGGGTAGGTCGTGATGTAGTTCCCACCACCAAACCTTGGCTAGATGGGGGTTCTACATGTTTTGACACCCTAATGACAAAAGGTGTTTAGGTTGCTATTTTCACAACATGTTGGCAGGCCCTAACCACAAAGGATGTCATGGGTGCTTGAAGTGGTGCCTTGATGATAAAGGGGGCCTATGGCCTAGTTGACATTGAAGCCCTAGTGTTACCAAAGAGTGCACAAACCATAAATGACATTGATTATGTAACCTACATTTTTGGCATTGAGTGGGTCCTTGCAGACCTTCATGGATTAGTTCTTTGGTTGGATAGGATTGCTTTCATCAAGGAAAAGTTTTCCTTGATTAATCATGCATTGAATGTCATCTTTAAATGCCAAGAAATAGTTTGTGTCATGACCATATGACTAATGATAGTTGTAGAACCAATCTAGTCTGAAGTTCTTAGGGAGTAGAGGCTCATTTGGCATAGTTGCAAAAGGGTTTCTAAGGACCTCACAGTACCTCTCATGGCATTTTCATGCATCCTTAGAGTTTTTTTTGTGTTGAATGCACCTAGCACTAAGTACTTGGTCTAAGAGCTTTGATAGCTTGATGGGCAAGGGGGTGTACTTTGAGTGATCCTTAAGCTGAAAGTTTGGCCTTTGGGGAGCTTGTTCCATGGCCATCGATGATGTAGGCTGGTTGGTTCCTACAATGCCAAAATCTGATGCTTTGTTGTTGTTCGCTAGGGCCTTAGATGCCTTGGCCATTGGCTTGTTGTTGTTGGGTTTGGCTTCATTAGTCATAGCTGTAATGGTTGTTGCAGCCTTCCCCTTTTCTTTGTCTTTCTTTGCACGTGCATTTTTGTAGGCCACATAGGCCAAGTTCCTATTGGCTTCCACCACATCTTGTATGTTCTTTGTTTGAGCAAAAGCTTGGCTGAGAGAATGTGGGGCTAATTTTTATAGCTTCGATTTGATGAAATCATTTGCTACGCCCTTGAAGATAACTAGTAGGTGGGTTTTAGCTATTGGCTCAAGAATTTTGTTGAGAGAAGCACTCCAATATTGTATGAATTTTTGTACTCATTTTAGTGCCCCTTGTTTAATGTTCATCAATTGGTCTAGTGTGGCCTCAGGCTTCAAGTTATACTTGAAACAGGTCACAAACTGGCTTAGCAGCTCCTCTAAAGTTAGAATGGAAGCTCTAGGGAGTGCACAGTACCTGTTGAGAGCTTTGCCAGTAAGAGACATAGTAAAGACATGGATGATCATGTGTGGCCACGCTTGCAATAGTAAGCACTCAGAACAAAAAGTAACCAAGTGGGCATTGGGGTCTCCCTTGCCATTGTATTTTGTGAATTGGGGCAGTTAGACCATAGGAGGAAGTGTTAGTAGAGGGATGGCAGGGCTGATGGGATCATCTTGGTAGAAGTTCATCATGTGGACTATTTCCAATTTAGTTGCCTTATGTTGCCTAACCTCTTTGGTGAGGGTTTGATTGAGTTGGAATGCTTGGTTCAAACTCGGAGATGTCACGAAGGGTTACATTGGTTGTGTTGCTAGTGGTGCCATCAGAGCAGCCCACAACCTTGTTGTGGGCTGTGCCACCATGTGTGACACTTGGTAAGTCTACTATTATGTATACTACACACATGTGATAGCTGTACTATGGGTATAGAGGTTGTGGCCCATCACACATTTGAGGCTGGGGCTATTGTTGTTGGTGGGACTTAGATGGTTGGGATAAAGGGCATGTGACTTGTCTGTGGCTACAACATGGGCATGGTGTGTACATATGGCAACGTTTGTATCATGGATGTTGGATGGGAAGGCTAAACAGACTACAAAGAAATGACTACACTCTATTGCACAGGTAGGACTTGGTCACTAACTACCACTAGCAAGGACTTAGGTTGCAAAAGTGTTGTAGCTGCCTCAACGAAGGTAGAGGACTATGACTAGTATAGCATGAAAATGGAAGTGGGCTATTGGCTTGAGACATAGAATGGGATACCATTGTCAAAATGGGATTCAAACTCTTCCTACCCATTGTATAGGGGCTCATCATAGTTTGATACAACATCTTGTTCTTTTGGCCTACTCACCCTAATGAGTTGGTCTAAGATTCACTTAAAGTTATCAGTGAGTGGTATGACTGCATTAGGGTGGGAAAAAACTCCCTCCCATTTTGATGAATGATTTCAAAATTGCACTTGGCTTCTATTTCTTGGCAGTCTAATGATAGGCCTACCTAAAGCTTTACATACAAGAAATTATACCATTCATCTTCTAGTGCCCTGTGTTCAGGTGATTACTATCATAGTCTAAGAGACTACCATTGTGGTCATACAGGGCTAGGAAGCTGTTCAACGTCTCCCACCTATTGAATGGAATGATCCACCTCCAAGCTCAGGGAAATAGCCAAGGTGTTAACAGGGTTCATTTTGCTATGTAGGAAAAATGGGAGAAAAAAATATACTAGCAAAAAAAAATGTTGAAGTGTAGAAAACTTTGAAAGAAAATGGCTAAGTATGCAAATTATAAAAATAGGCAAAAAATAACTAAGTTTGGAAATGTGAAAAAATGGCTATCTCTAGTGTTATACTCATTATGCTTTAAGGGACTATTATGCTCTTAGGGTTGTTATGCTCTACAGAATACTTAGATTTTGATGCGATGGACACAATTTGGGCTTTCTGTCCTATGGGGTTCTAGGGGAATCAACAACTAGGACCACTCTACATAAACCGAAATGCAGATAACTCCTACACTAGCTTATGATCTAGCTACTATCGTGGTAGGTCCACAACGGTGTTACGTCTATGCTAGCTTACTGCTAGTGATGGAGGTGCAGAAAGCATGTGGGACTACCCTTGAACATAGAAGGAATGGGAGGCCCTCTTTCTAGCACCAAAAACTATGATGTCCAAAAATGTCAGTGGCTGGAACACTGAGAAGTTCATGGGTGTATAGCCTAACCTTGAATCCATAGAATGGTCATGCTAGGAAAACAAAAACAAGGTGGTCTAAACAAATTGGTCGATTAGATAGGGTCTTACATGATGTTAGAATGACTGTTTGTAAGAGCATTTTGTGGAGTGTTATGCATGGGCATTGAGACAACAAGCAAGAGCATAGCAGAGGGTCTTGGCTCAAAAATAGTGACACAGGCATGCAAATATGTATTGGTGCTAGAAAAAATTGTAAGAGTTACGCTTAATATTAGAAAAAAATGGTTAGAAAAGAAATGGAACAAAAGCATGAATGTAGAGAAATGCATCACCCCAGAATTGGGGAGTGTAACTTTTGCTTGAACAGGAGGTGATAGTAGTACATAGCATCAAGTAAGCATAGTAGTATTATAGTAGTGTGATAATAGTCTCTGGATATATAGGATACGGAGCTAGTAGATGTAAGAGAGGCTAAACCTACTGGGTTTTTGTTGCCACATTCTATGGGTGCAATGATGAACTGTGTTACAGTATTCGCCAAGTTGTCAAGCTTGGATTCTTAGATGTGGAAGAGACAAGGATGCTTGAAATGCTCAAAAGCTCAATGCTCTTCTAATTTTCCAATCCATAAAGTGTTGAACGTCAGGATATTTATGGTTAGTGTGAAACACGGATTGGGTACAATGTGGCATGAGTGTAGATAAGGCTACCCTGACATGTTATGCTCTTTGTAGCAAAGTGTTACACTTTGAAGGATAGCAATGAGTACTCAAAGACTACCAAATTGTGACCACACTACTCAAACTACATGTGCTAGAATCTAAGAGACCATAATGTAATTACAAATAGTGTCAAAATAATGCAACTCAGAGACTACACTCTGGTACTACGTCTTCCCCCTTTTTTGAGTAGGACCAAGCATAGGGACAATTTTTGGGATCAATGGGGGTGCAAAAGAAGCACAAACTACTGATCTTGGCTATTGGAGGAATGTCAAAGCTGAGATGAAGGTCGATGCCAAGTTCTAGAGGCTTCTAGATGCTCTCAGAGGCATTTTTCTTTTGTTAAGTTGTCTACACTCTAGAGCGTAGTACAACAAGTAGTGAAATTTTGCAAAATTTTGATTTTTCACACTAGTTACACTAGCTACATTACAGAGTGTAGTAGGGACACTTTGACAAATTTTGATGAAATTTTCTATCTTCCTTTATGGCAAGCTAGCTGTGCTCTAGGGCATAATAGGATGGGAAATCTTAAAAGCTAGGGGATGTGCCAAATGCATCCTCCATGTCTAACTAGCTTGATAGATCCTTATCCAACACTTAGGTAAAATTGGGCATTGAAACCTAGGTCACACTTGCTATGCTATGTAATGTAGTAGAGTGTAGTAACTCGAAAGATTGAAAACTTGCCAAACTATTTTGTCCATCCTATGCATTTTAACAAACTTTAGCTTGGTACTTGGGAGAACTAGCAACTGGGACATGTGTACATTGGGGAGCATGTCAAGCTTGATAGCCTAGAAGATAGAAAATTTTCCAAATTTTTTGGTCCATTCCAAGCAACCCTTGACCACTTCTGGCCATGGAAGTATGTGCTATGCCAGGTATGCTAGGGAGCGTAGTAGGACACTTAGAAAATTTTTGCAAAAAATAGGACTCAGTTGTGTTATGGTATCTATACTATAGAGCATAGCACTAGAGTTAGAAAAAATTTGCTTAAGTTTTAACACTTATAAAAAACTACTGTTGAACTGTAGAAGCCCAAAATTGGTGGTGTTTCAACTGCTATGCTAGTTTACCATCGCAGGGAATGATGGATGGCCAGTTTAAGTTCATAGCAAACCATGTTGCGGATGCCACTTTAGCATCATAGCCCAAGGATATTTTGTGCTAGTTTAACATCGTAGCATATGTTCTATGCCAATTTAATGTCATAGCAGATGTTTTGTGCTAGTTTAATGTCATAGCAGATATTTTGTGCTAGTTTAACATCATAGTGGATGTGCACTTACCTTGCTTTGTCGTTGGCATGATACTGCATACTAGGTGTAGTATGCTTTAGGTACAAGTGGTTATTTGGATTGGAAAAATCATTACCATCTAGATCAGCAATCTTGAATGCTCCATGGTCATAGGCCTTTATGACCAAGCAAGGCCCTTCCTAGTTAGCTGAGGATTTGTCTACGGGCTCATGAACAAACTTGAGGATTAGGTCCCCCTTCTTCATTAGGCGTTGATGTTAATTGTGATGGTGCTTCTATCGTTGCTTTTCTTAGTACCACTCGATGTGATTAAGTGTTTGTATACACTCCTCTTCTATAGAGTAAAGGTCAATTATTCTCAACTCATTGTTTTGAACCTTATCAATGAAGCTCGAGAGGATCACACGGAGCGATGGAACTTGTAGTTTAAGAGGCAACATTGCTTTAGATCCATACACAAGACTATATGGCATCTTACCTATTACTGTTCTGCATGTTGTGTAGTAGGCCCATTGCACATAAATTAGTTGTTCATGCCATCATCACTTGCTGTTGCTAAGCATCCTCTTCAAAATTTTGATGATGACTTTGTTTGTAGCCTGTGCTTGGTCATTGGCCTGTGGGTAGTATGGTGATGAAAAGGAATGTTTAATGCCAAGGTGTTCATAGAAGGCTTTAGTTTCTACACTACTAAATTATGGTCCATTATCTATGACTATAGTCATGGGTAGACCAAATTGGATCACTATATTGTCTAGAATGAATTTGCAAACATGTTGTGATGTTGTCTTTCCAAGGGAAATGGCTTCAACCCACTTGGTAAAGTATTTAGTTGTGGTTATGATGAAGCTATGTCCTGTCGAAGACTTAGGAATGATAGGTCCTATGATATCCAATCCCCAATGTTGGAACGACCATGTGATCTACATAGTATGTTGTTTAGTGGGTGGCACATGCATTAGGTTACCATGTCGCTAACACACATCACATGTTCTAACCTTGGAAATGCAATCATGCTCCATGTAAGGCCAATAATAGCCTAGACATCTAATTTTTGTTGCCATTGCCCTAGGGGCTATGTGGGCTCTGCATAGTGCCTCATGGACTTGATCAACAATCATTTGTGCTTTACTACTACTAACGCAAGTTAATAGTACTCCATCATAGGATCTACGACACAAGGCACTATCACCTACAAGGACATACTATTATGACCACTTTTGTACTACGTTATTTTGAGTAGAGGTTAGATTTTGTAGGGGCTCTCCCTATTGGAGGTATTTCTTAATATTATCATACCACTCTTAGGCGTAAGTTGTGCTTGTTGTGTCTATGGATGCAATGGTTATTGTTTGAGCTATAAGTTTATTGCAATTGGCTATTGAAGCAAGCATCACAGAAAACATGTTTGGCGCTATGTTTAAGGCTAAAGTGGCCAACACATAAACAATGGCATTTTCATTACGAAGAATATGTTGGACATCTATAGTTGCAAATTGCTTGAGTAAGTGTTTCACCAAATCATAGTAAGATTGCAAATGTTGTGCTTTGCAAGCATAAAATTTTGTAACTTTGTTGACGACTAGCTATGAATCGCCTCGGACTACTATGTTTTAGATTCCTAACTCTTGAGCTACTAAGACACCTCAAAGGAGACCTTCATACTCTACGACACTATTTGTACAAGGAAATGCAAAGTGATATGTGAAGGGTTGGATCTCCTCAGAGGGAAATGTGATAATGAAAGTGGCACTACCACCTTGTGTGGTTGAAGCACCATCAAAGTGTAAAACTACCTCAAAGTTTGTAGGTACTTAACTTATGCTATTGACATGCTCATCTAGAAATTCCATATTGAAACACCATGAAAATTTCGAGGCCTCAACGGTTCAGCAAAATCTTGCAACTCAAGCAAGGATTTACGACAAGTCTCAGCTCAGCAAGTTCCCTTTTCGGCTAAGGGTTTGTTACGCCACACTACGTAGCACAGCGTAATAGACTCCAGAGGAAAGAACAAGACAAGGGGTGCACAACAGCAAGCCTTCAACTTCGCGAGTTTTCTATGTTTCAAAAATCTTAACTTTTGGCATATTACACTGCATTACGCAACACAACATAATGTAGCATAACACAGTGTAATGGTAGAAGACAGTCCATCTAATCTCAACAACGGAGATGGAAATATTTGAGACCTCAATGGTCCAAAAAAATCTCAAGGCTTAAGCAAGGATCTACAGCATGCTGCACATCTCACCAAGTTTTCTTTTTCAGCTAAGGGCCTATTATGCAACATTACGCACTGTAGTGTAATAAACCCCAGAAAGACTGGATAGGGAAACGCGGCAACAACACTTCAATTTTTTGTAGGTTTGCTATTTTACGCTGAATTACGCTATGCAGCGTAATGTAGCATGACGCAGCATAATACAAGTAATGATAGAGATAACACAATTCAGGCATCAGTAGTTCATATGTCACAATACGCTCTCTAGCGTATTACAGCGTAACCGAAGAATAGTTTGTTGCCAAAGCTCCAACAAAAGTAGATTATGATGCATTACGCTTCAGAGCGTAATGCAGCATGGCACCGTAAGCTTCAAACACAAACATATCAAGTCAACGGTATTTTGTAGGTTCAGGACACGCGTCATCTAAACTGCATTTTTCTCTTGACCCTAACCTTATAAATACTCCAGTTGACAAGGATCAAGGGGTTGGCAAAAATTTCTCTTGATAGGAAAATTTTCTCCGTGAGAAATTTTCTTTCATTAACAATCGTTGACAACTTTTGGAAAAGATTGACAAGAGAGCAAAAGAGGATCAGCAATCATAAGAACATCGAAGGTGATTGGCAAGAATCTTTGATCAGAAATAGTCAGTTAATGGATATTCTGCTTCAGGTCTGACTCCCTTGCACCCATATTGGCTAGAACAAGGTAGATTAACCTTTTCTTGTTTTATCTTTAAATAGCTTTCTTGTTGTTAGCACATGCTTCGTCTAAACCGAAGTCCGCCTGTAATCATTGTATCCAACATACTTTGTTCATAAGTTAAATCCTAGATCTTGTGATTGTGTACTCTCTAAATCTGGGTTCTTGCATCTTATCTATACAGATTTTGCAATTGATTTAAATCATTTACATTACTTTAAATTACCTTCGAGATTAATGATATTATATATCCTCATTGAAATTGCCATTTTGCCATCCAATTATTACAAAATTTTACTGATTAAGTAAGTTCCTGTCTGATCGACAAGACCGTTGAAGGCACCCCAAATTCGTCTTCTCTAGCATGGCCCTCGCACGGATCCAGGGTTGGAACTGTGTACAAGGAACTCTACTCGGTATTTCCAGCGATCGACGTTTTCCATCATTACAATTTTCTGGCGCTAGAAGGAGGGCCTTCGTATCCAATTCACACTTTACGGGTAGTCCTGTAAGCTGTCTGTACCCATTGTCGATTGACGTAAACGTAATACCTCTGTGGTTGTTTACAAGATTTTGTGGTGTAGATCGGTCGCTTCGATGATTCCTTTGGAATCCTACAGGGTAGAAAGCCTGATTATTGCCTTAGTTTTCCTTTGCTATTGCGATCTTTATCCTTATCATCATTACTCACGAACCACGTAGAGAATGGCTACATCAACCACCGCTGTTGACACTGTCAACCTCGAGAATCCTTGGACTCTACAAGTTATGCCTCCTATGGTCGAGCCGCCAACTAGTTTGATGCGATCACGTTGCTCCCTCAGGCTTCAAAACAAAGAGCTTGAGGGACACACTCAGCGCAAGGAATATTACAATTTCCTCTATGCTAAACTTGCAGCAAACCTGCCCATGTATCCACAAGAACTTGAAGAAAAATGGGAATACGAGTTCATATACTACAACGAGAAGGAATTTATTCCTTCACATAACACCACTGTACCCCTGACAAATCAACAACATTGGATCCTAGATCAAATGTTGATGGCTAGGACATCGACAAAACAACGAGAGGAGTTATTCTATGATGAAACGCTTCATGATGGGTAGGACAATCTAGACTCCCACTCTAAGGAAGGTAGTCATGCTGATTTTGCCATGGCCCCTCCCTCCACAACGTCCCGCGTAAATCCGTTGTTCATGGTTACCACACCCTTGACATTATCTAATACTAACCAAGTCCCACACTCGTCCCAGCTACATTTTCTCTCTTTGACTACCCTCCTAGGTGGTGGTCCATCACAAATCATTCCTCAGTAGGTGTAATTACCTAATCCATCTCATCGTGCACCTGTGCCCATGTCACCATATGTACACGCTTTACCTACTTCTCAATTACATACAACACCTACGTTCATCCTGACTCACACAACAGGGCTCGCCACTATAGCATGGTGGGTTCCAAACATGCCTCTCGTTGCACATCCTATGCAGATGTCCCATCTCCCCCATCATCAAAACTAGATCCTGCAGATGCCAAACCTTGTTACAGGGTCATTGTCTATGCCCCCAGCCACACAAACAGTGTATCCAATAGCACAGTCGACGGTGGCCATCCCTATTCTTCCACCCAGCATGGCTCCTCCTTCCATTCTACAAACGACCTCTCCATCTATAGGTTTGGATCAAGCCTTCTAGCTTATTCAGACCCTTATAGAGGAAGTTAAATGCCTCAAGGCTGCCAGTTCTGGCACAGTACAAGTCATGGATTTTTACCATGACAATCCTATTAGTCTGGTAGTGCCTGTTTTATCGGTACCTCCTAGGATGCCACTCCCTCATTTTATGAAATATAATGGGGAAGGTGATCCCAATGCCCATTTAGTTACTTTCAGGTCAGAGTCATTGCTATTGCAACTATGGCCACACATTATCATTCATGTCTTTGCTATGTCCCTAATGGGTAAAGCTCTAGACTGGTATCGAGCACTCCCACGTGCTTCCATTTCAACTTTGGAGGAGCTGTTAACTCAATTTGTGACTCATTTCAAGTACAACTTGAAATCGGAAGTCACACTAGACCAGCTCATGGGAGTGAAGCAAGACCCGCTCGAGTCGGTTTAAAAGTTTATACAGCGGTGGAGCGCCACCTTGAACGAAATCCATGAACTCATCGCGGAGGCCCATTTGTTGGCAATCTTCAAGGGGATAGTTAACGACTTTATCAAGTCTAAGTTATATTACCTCGCTCCTCGCTCCCTCAGCCAAGCCTTTGCTCAAACTAAGAGCATCCAAGATGTGGCAGAGGCTAGCAAAGATCCGGCGTATGTGGTCTACAAGAATTCCCACAGCAAGGGTAAGGAAAAAGGAAAAGCTATGACAACGAGAGTAGCAATGGTTGCCGAGGGGGCCAAGAAGAAAAAAAACAACAAAAAAACATCTACGGAGCCTGCTAAGCCCACAACTAGCTCAAACAATGCCAATCAAGAAACTCCTTCTGCCCCTGAAGCACCATTGCAACCAAGGCCTAAATTTGAGTGTAAGGATTGCTCAAATTACGTGGCTCTACCTGTAAAGCCTTCAGAACTTCTGAGGTAATTATTGGAAACTGGCCACATCCGACACAAGACGATGTCCAAGGAGGCTCTAAAATGCCACAGGTGCCATTGTGAGCTACTCAAGAACCCCTCCTTGGCCCAACCTAATGAACCACCAGTCCCCAAGAACTTTAGGCTGGATTGATTTTTTAACTACCACCAATTGTGTGGTCATGACACGGATTACTGCTGGGCATTGAAAGATGACATTCAATGTATGATCGATCAAGGTGACCTGATCTTAGACAGCAGTAATTTGGTTCGTCTAGAAAACCAACCCATGCATGTGTACCAGGACCTGTTAAACATGAATAACACAGGGTATACTATCAACGTAGTGGGTACAGAGGGTGATGACCAAGCACAGCCAAAGCAATCCTTTGTGTTGCGTGTGCCTCCTCACCTACCTTAGATGATAAGCCCATCAATATCGACGGGTGTGGCTCAGTGATAACCTTTCATCCTCTGAGTCTCGTCTCCTACCTTCATTCCACACGCCACTACCAGTAAAGTTGCGGCCTAGCGCGTGCCCACACCTAAGGCACCCTTTGTCATTAGGGTTCCAAAGTCGTCAGTTACTCCTGCTACGCATGAGCAAATCTCTAAGTCAACGCCCCAATCATAACCTAACAAGAAAGGAGAAGGGCATATGATAGGTGACACATCCAAGGACCGACTTATGCTGGGGCTTCCAAAGCCTACACCCCTTGCATCGGTACCCTTGGCCCCACCTTCTTCTAAAAATGACGATGTTATGCAAATGCGGCCATCTTCTCCCTGCCTAAGAAAATACAACCCTCAACCAGAAGCTGTTCCACCCCGAGAAATCCATTTCCTAGGACGAATGGAAGAAGAGAAGGGTAACAAACAACCAGATCAAGGACATGATCTCCTTGATTCTTTTACGCAAGTCAAGCAGGCTCTCAAATAAAAAAAATATAACGCTGAGCCTATACGACTTGTTGATGACATCCCAAAAGCATTGTGAAGCCATGGTTCACATGCTAATGTCGATAACGATGGGCGAAAACTTGTCGGTAGATGAAGAACAAATCCATTCGGTCATGCTTCCTCACACTGCTAAAAAAGTACAATCTCCCCAATTGACATTTCATGACGAGTCCATTAAGGATGACCTAGAAAAGGGTCAGGTGAAGACAGTGCCCATGTTCATCACTATTCGTGTCGGCTAGTACAGAATCCGGAGAGTACACGTGGATGATGGGGCTGCTACCAATGTCATCCCATTCCCTATAGTGGACAAATTAGGTTTGCTCAACTAGATCAATCCAATGACAATGACATATCTAAAATCATTTAACAGGGTAAGAGTGCAAGTTAAGGGAACGATGCACATCAACTTCTTACTAGGGGATCAATTCTCCATAAACGTAGTGTTCATCATCGTCAAGGTGATGCCTGGCTTCAATGTAATCTTAGGGAGGTCTTGGTTAGCTCAATTAAGGGTAGTCTCATCACCCATTCATCAAGAAATTCACTTGCCCTATGTAAGAGGGGAAGTGATCATCCATGGTGATAAGATGACCACTCAAGCAGTTAATAATGTAGAAATGGAACAAGGGTCAGAGGTTGAAGTCCCCGAAGATCAAACCCCTATCCCAATAGTTGAACAAGCCAACACAGTGGCCAATGAAAGCTTAACTTAGGCTAAACTACCCTTTCAGGGAGAAGATGGTAGCATAGAGGAATGCTATAATAAGCCTCCTCACCTATATGTGTCGCCAAACCTAAAAACGATCAAGAAAAAGTTACAAAGCTAGCAGATGAATAAGTTAGCATAACATGTTGTATTAGTCCACATTGTTTACTATTATGCAATTTACGCGCTTCCTTGTGTCGCATTATCCTTTTACGCTTAAGATGACGATGGCCCGAAATGGCCTTAAACTAGTGATGGCCCGCCATGGTCTAAAACTTGCAAATGTAATCTACCCTTTTACGCTTAAGATGATGATGGCCCAAAATGGCCTTAAACTAGTGATGACCCACCATGGCCTAAAACTGGCAAATGTAATCTACACTTTTACGCTTAAGATGACGATGGACCGAAATGGCCTTAAACTAGTGATGGCTCGCCATGGCCTAAAACTAGAAAATGTAATATACCCTTTTATGCTTAAGATGACGATGGCCCGAAATGGCCTTAAACTAGTGACGACCCGTCATGGCCTAAAACTAGCAAATGTAATCTACCCTTTTATGCTTAAGATGACGATGGCCCGAAATGGCCTTAAACTAGTGATGGCTCGCCATGGCCTAAAACTAGAAAATGTAATATACCCTTTTATGCTTAAGATGACGATGGCCCGAAATGGCCTTAAACTAGTGATTTTGCCATGGCCCCTCCCTCCACAACGTCCCGCGTAAATCCGTTGTTCATGGTTACCACACCCTTGACATTATCTAATACTAACCAAGTCCCACACTCGTCCCAGCTACATTTTCTCTCTTTAACTACCCTCCCAGGTGGTATCCCATCACAAATCATTCCTCAGTAGGTGCAATTACCTAATCCATATCATTGTGCACCTGTGCCCATGTCATCGTATGTACACGCTTTACCTACTTTACAATTACATACAACACCTACGTTCATCCTGACTCACACGACAGGGCTCGCCACTACAGCATGGTGGGTTCCAAACATGCCTCTCGCTGCGCATCCTATGCAGATGTCCTATCTCCCCCATCATCAAAACTAGATTCTGTAGATGCCAAACCCCATTATAGGATCGTTGTCTATGCCCCCAGCCACACAAACAACGTATCCAATGGCACAGCTGACGGCGGACACCCCTATTCCGCCATCCAGTGTGGCTTCTCCTGCCATTTCACAAATGACCTCTCCATCTACAGGTCTGGATCAAGCCTTCCAGCTTATTTAGACCCTTATAGAGAAAGTTAAACGCCTCAAGGATGCCGGTTCTGACACAATACATGTCATGAATTTTTACCATGACGATCTTATTAGTTCGGTAGTGCCTGTTTTATCGTTACCTCCTGGGATGCCACTCCCCCATTTTATGAAATAAAATGGGGAAGGCAATCCCAATGCCCATTTAGTTACTTTCAAGTCAGAGTCATTGCTATTGCAACTATGGCCACACATTATCATTCATGTCTTTGCTATGTCCCTAACGGGTAAAGCTCTAGACTGGTATCGAGCACTCCCACGTGCTTCCATTTCAACTTTGGAGGAGCTGTTAACTCAATTTGTGACTCATTTCAAGTACAAACTGAAATCAGAAGTCACACTGGACTAGCTCATGGGAGTCAAGCAAGACCCGCTCGAGTCAGTTCAAAAGTTTATACAGCGGTGGAGCACCACCTTGAACGAAATCCAGGAACTCATTGCGGAGGCCCATTTGTTGGCAATCTTCAAGGGGGCAGTTAACGACTTTATCAAGTCTAAGTTATATTACCTCGCTCCCCACTCCCTCAACCAAGCCTTTGCTTAGACTAAGAGCATCCAAGACGCGACAGAGGCTAGCAAAGATCCGACGTATGTGGTCTACAAGAATTCCCACAGCAAGGGTAAGGACAAAGGCAAAGCTACGACAACGAGAGTAGCAGCGGTTGCCGAGGGGGCCAAGAAGAAAAACAACAACAAAAAAAAATCTACGGAGCCTGCTGAGCCCATAACTAACTCAAACAATGCCAATCAAGAAACTCCTTCTGCCCCTGAAGCACCTTTGCAACCAAGGCCTAAATTTGAGCCTAAGGATCACTCAAATTATGTGGCTCTACCTGTAAAGCCTTCAGAACTTCTGAGGCAATTATTGGGAACTAGCCACATCCGACACAAGAGGATGTCTGAGGAGGCTCTGAAATGCCACAGGCGCCATTGTGAGCTACTCAAGAACCCCTCCTTGGCCCAACCTAATGAACTACCAATCCCCAAGAACTTTAGGCTGGATCGGTTTTGTGACTACCACCAATTGTCTGGTCATGACATGGATTACTACTGGGCGTTGAAAGATGACATTCAATGTATGATCGATCAAGATGACCTGATCTTAGACAGTAGTAATTCGGTTCGTCTAGAAAACCAACCCATGCATGTGTACCAGGATCCGTTAAACATGAATAACACAGGGTACATTATCAACGTAGTGGGTACAGAGGGCGATGACCAAGCACAGCCAAAGAAACCCTTTGTGTTGCATGTGCCTCCTTTCTTGCCTTAGATGACAAGCTAATTGACATCGACGGGTGTGGCTCAGCGACAACCTTTCATCCTCTAAGTCTCGTCTCCTACCTTCATTCTGCACCCCACTACTGGTAAAGCTGTGGCCCAGCCCATGCCCACACCTAGGGCATCCTTTGTCATCCGAGTGCCGAAGCCATCAGTTGCTCCTGCTACACATGAGCAAATCTCTAAGTCAACACCCCAATCACAACCTAACAGGAAAGGAGAAGGTAAGGTCATCTCTCTCTTGGGAGATTCACTCACCATTACCTACTTTGCAAATTTGTCGTAGGCCCGAGTAGCACCAATTACATTGAGAAATAGCTCATGAGTATGACATTCTACAGATACATCCTTATACCTCTGGCAATAGGCAGCATGTTCCATCTTATACATGTGTTTATGATTTTTCTGTGCCTACCCCCACTCGTATACTTTGGCACTGTAATCCTTTCAGTCCTAATTTTTCTAGGCCAACAAATCCATTTGCAAATGCTATTCAATTACTTTGCGGGTAGCCTTGTTTTTGCCTTGTATGGTCGACTAGTATCTAGCATAATCAATTACGGTCATACACCAACTACCATCTGAAGTGTCATGAGCCATTAAGAACTCATTCCTTGACCTCAAATCTTGCAGCTTGATTACTTGACTTGCTTTCTCTTTCTCAAGTTTCTGGACCCTTTTCCAGAGGCCTTTGTTAACGTGTCTACACTCCACAAGGATCATGCTGAGTATAGCGCACATTTACTTGCTTCATTGTATATATGACGAGGCACCCTGATGACCTCCAGAGGGAGTTCAGGCATAGCATCGACTTTAATCGCTTGTTTCAAGTCCCACTTAAGTCGAGAAGCTGTTATATCAACATAAGAAAGTATTAATTATAAGATGATGGAAAAATAGAATAACATAGAGAGAAATCGCCATAGTTCAAATGCACCTATCTCAAGGTTGATTTGCCTTAAGTGGTCAATCATATCATTAACTACCCCTTCCATAAAAGTAAACTTATTCGGGGTTTCTATCCATGGTTGTAGGTGAAATGAGGAGGAAGACTTAGGATCCTTAGTATAAGTAGTGCCTGCTATGTAATAAGACATGTTAGCATTATGAAGAAGAGAAAATGGAGATGAGAAGTAACATAAATGACAGTGCAAAGCTCCTACTTAGTAAACCCTCAGGGGTGAGAGCGGGGGGATCACCCATTAGCACATTGTCAAACAAATCATCAAACTCACTGTCCTCAAATTGTAGCCCTTCTTCCTCAAACTGCCTTAAAAGTCCGCTCAGGTTCTAGGACATAGTCTGTAAAGGGTTCGTCTGTGGAGGGGGCTTCCTCCTCTGCGGCAGGGGCCTCCTACTCTGCAGTAGGGGCCTCCTCCTCTTCTTCCATAGCAGGGGCCTTTGCCTTAAGAGCCAAAACCTCTTCTTCATCTACTAAACATAAGCCAAAGTTAAGATGCTAGCCCAACATGTGTGAAAAAGAAAAAAAACTTAGCGAGCAAGACAGCTAAGGAATACTCACCAACAAGTGCAAATTGCACATTACGAACTTTGATCTATAATCTTTTGCCCCTTTCCTCGCTTACACATGGAGGCTCTTCTACAAGACAAGGCTTCTTAAGTTGCAACTTTGACTTCTCTATTTCTGCAATAAGGTATGCCCCCCTCACTTTGTTGCTAGTGTTATTGGGGGAGGGGGCCTCTCCAAAGCTATCTTGTGCATGAAAAGATGGTCCCACCCGATTCTTTGTCATTATTGAAAAGGACTTCCCGATAGCTTATGGAGGGTCCTAAGATCGGGTGGTGTGAAATACTTGGTAGATCCATGGCTTGGATATCTAGATACGATCCTATAACACCCAGATCCCATTCTCCTGGATCACCAAGAATTCGACAAAATGCACATTGAAACGTGTGTCAAGTTTGTCATGAAGCTTAACCATTTCAAACTGCAAGCCTTCTGTGAGGTACCTAGCCAAATTACAATGTCTCTCATGATCCAGGCCTGCTCTACCCTAATAATCTTTCCTTGGGTAAGTAGCTTGGGAAAGGTGCGAGCTCGAAAGACCACGTAAATCTCTTGGGCTACCTCTAATTTAACCTTGTTCATGTAAATTCCCTTGCGATCTTTGTTCGTCCCTAGCCACTCTTCTATGTCCCCTCGATGGTTTACATCTTTGCTAGTCTTCTCTCCCATAGGTAAACCATCAAAAGGGATGCTGAAAAGGTCTAAAAAATTGTTATCGGTAATTTCAAACACCACCCGCACATTGTGGGCTTGTGTGCGAAAGTGGTCAGCACTTTCTGTAAAAGAATCGACGCGGTGAGCATTTTCACAGCCGGAATGCTAGGATTTACTGTCAAAAAGAGGTCCATAAGCCCAACCTCCTAGACCTTCTAAACAATTGTGGCCCCATTGCATAGCCAACATTGTGACTCATCAATGTAACCATACTTAAAGAAGAGGTTGGCTTCATTACGGCCTGCAGTGATTACCATAACCTCCTTGGACTTGGTTGCCACTACAATAGTCAAGAATAAAATTAGCCAAACAAATAACAAAACCAATCAATCAAGAGCACATGACAACAAATGCATAACCTAACTCACCTGCTGTGAATGGCATAGGGAACGATGGTATTTTCACTAGAACTTCTTCTATGATGGGTACTTGACAAGATGTCCATTCGCCATCCAACCACCCGAGTTCCTCACACTTCAAATAAAACCTAGCGTATTTGGTTGGATAGGTTTTAAATTTGGCCCCAAGTTATTCTATGACCTTAGCATACATGTTCTCAGTAGAAGAGAACTCTTGTAGGGTTGTTTGAGCCAATGCCAATGCCCCCTCTTTATCATGGAGGTCGTCCTTGTCAATTACAAATCTGGCAATCCATAAAACACGATAAGCATTCCAATGTATACAAGCTAAGAATTATAAAATGTCTAAGTATCTTCATAGGACTTACCTGCTAGCATAATAGACAGTCCTAGGTGGGTTATGTAAGAAGGTGCCCATATGGCGAGCGATGAACAATGTGTTGTACTTGTGATAGCACTTAAAGCCGGGCATGACCCAAATCCAAGATAGGAGTCTCAAGCCTTTTGGATGTTTACTTGAGCCCCTTGCGCCTTCCTTTTCAGTGGATCCATCGATCATGAATCTTAAGATAATTCAGTTCTCCCTAGGTAGTAACGTTTCAACCAGAGCACCTGCTATCTCAACTGATAGGTGTGACCGTATTATTACACTGAAATGATGCAATAGGAACTCCAAAAATTCCTATGTGCCTTCTCAGAGCCACACCATCTGATCCCTTACTCGTGCATGGGGAGGGGGAATATTAGCCACAGGGGCACTTAGGCAACTTAGAACCCCCACTAACTCGATTATGATCAAGATTGGTTTTAACATAACCCTGCATGGCACAATAAAAATATTAGTTTACAAATTTTTTTTGAAAACTTTTTCTGTATCGGTTACATTACTGTATAGCGTAGTAGCCCCTTGTACAAAAATTTTTTCTAAGCATGAGACATGACACTCATGGTACTATCAAGTGAACCAAATTTTTTTTTCAAGTATTCGTCCCATAGCGTGGTAGCTATAGTGTAATAGCGTAGTAGCTATGCCTTGCACGCATAGTGTAGTGTCTGCAGTGTAATAGCGTAGTGTCTATGCCTCACACCTGCAGCATAGCAATGGTTGTGTCATGCACAACATAGCAACGTAATGACTACGGCCCGCACAGCATAGTGGCTATGTAACAACTATGCCTCATGTAGTGTAACAAGCACCAAAACATGACATAGCTTGTTAGTTATGCTAGCAAAAGTGATATAGCCTAAAGAGAAACACAGAACGTTTGCAAAGCCCCTACCCTATTCCACCACGTAAAATGAAAAAGAAAAACCCCCCACATGTGCTACATTGCCCAGAATGTTCTAAACCCTTGCCTAAAACAAAAAATAATAAAAATAATAAAAACTATAGGTACATCGCCCCAATAGCAGTAATGGCAGCCATAGACACAGCGTCATGACCATGGTGGTAGTTACAATGGCAGTGGTGATAGCCACAGCGTAGCTGTGGCAGTGGACACTACCATGGCAGCAACACCCATGGCATAGTGGTCGTAGCAATCATGGCAACCAAGGTGTGGTAGCCATGATGGAGACAATGGCAACAATAATTTCTTAAAAACAAAAATACAACAAGAACAACAAAAATGTGTAACACAACCAAAGGCAGTGTAGCATCTTACCATGCAAACAGTGGCTCTTGTCGTTCTTCAATCCATGCTCTAGGGAGCCATCACAAGGTGCACTCCCCTTCATCCTTGGTGAGATCCTAATGTCTATGCTCACTCATGCGCACCATTGTCTTAATGTCAAACTTGGGCTTATCGGTGGTTATGTTGCAACTGCTACATTCTCTCTTTGAATCACGCTATGCTCTGGGCTATTAGCTTTGATGGTGAATATGATAGGTTTACCATGGGTAAACTCCTATTTATACCCTTCAGGGTTACATGACATGTTACTATTTTGGGACATCCCATGTCCCGTGTGTAACATGGGACGTCCCATGTCTCGGGTGTGACACGGAACGTCCTATGTCCCACGTGTAACGTCGGACATCCCATGTCCCACGCGTAACGTCGAACATCCCATGTCCCACACGTAACATGGGACACCCCATGTTCCTTGTAGCATAGCATATAAATGTCCAAAAAAATGTTTAACATTTGATTCAACCCCTCATTCTATAAGCACAGTGACGATTCGCTATGACCTTAAATTGGTAATTTTGAAATAAATTTTTGCATGGTCATGATCCGCTAAGACCTTAAACTAGAAATTTTGTAGCATGACATAATTACCTTGCATACATTTCACTTTATGTTGCTATGTTGAGTAGGTATCACTTGACGTCTTTTTGTTTTGCTTATTTTTGTAGGCGTTCTTAGGAAAATGGCTACACATGATTATCTCCATTTGCCCTTAATTATGATAGGACCCCATGGAAGATTTATGAGACGTTTGAACATAGAGCTTGTAGACTTCAAACCACCCCCTTTTGACATCAACATAGCATCCTTAGAAACATCCCTGGACTGGCCCGAACATCTGGTCCAAGCATTAGACTTAGAAGTTGACGATGTAACTGAGGATCCACTTATCGAAATTCCTATGACTACATCTAAAGGTGAGGCAAGAACATTAAAGGTTAGCTCTCTACTAGAGCCACATGTTCAACAAAATATCTCTAAATTCCTCCATGATAATATCAAAGTGTTTGCATGGTCGTATGAAGATATGCCGAGTATAGACCCACGCATAATACAGCACAATATCATCCTAGATTCATGCATCAAACCAATCAAACAAAAAGCTCGCAAAATTAAACCAGAAATTGCATTAGCTGTGTGCGATGAAATCACTAAGCTTTATCAAGCTAGGTTCATCCGAGTGGTCGATTATGCAAACTAGGTATTAAACATCATAGTTGTCCCTAAGAAAACTAGGGGCATACAGATTTGTATAGACTTCTAATATTTGAATAAGGCAACCATTAAGGATGATTTACCATTGCCTAGTATTGACCAACTTGTCGATACTACAGCTGGCCATGCCTTACTATCCTTCATGGATGGATTCTTGGGATACAATCAAATTCGCATAAACTTAGAACATCAACTGGCCACTACCTTCATGACCCCTTGGGAAACCTTTTGTTATATGATGATGCCCTTCGGGCTAAAAAATGAGGAGCAACATATCAACGAGCAATGATTTACATTTTCAGTGACTATCTTTTGGAACAATTAAATGATTATGTGGATGATATAGTGGTTAAATCTAAGAAAGCTCTTGATCATGCAAATGACCTGAACCTGGTCCTTCAACGTTGCTGTAGGCATGACCTTTGCCTGAATCCCAAAAAATGTGTCTTCGGAGTCAAAACTGGATGCATGTTAGGCTTTGTAGTGTCAGAAACGGGGATACGAGTAGATCCTGATAAAGTCAAAGCCATTGTTAACTTAGCACCACCTACAAACCTTAAGGAATTACATGGGTTGCAAGGCATGGTACACTTCATACAAAGGTTTATCGCAAGGCTAACAGATAAATTGCATCCAATGCAACACTTTCTTAAAAAGGGAGTCAACTTTGAATGGACAAACCAATGCCAGGAAGAATTTGACAACTTAAAAAAGGAAATTTTTCATCTTCCTACTGTCTATCCTCTACAAAGAGATAAGCCTTTTTACATTTATCTTGCCACTTTAGACATGTCCATTGCTGGTTTGCTCTGTCAAAAGAGGGATGATGGTTCTGAAATTCCTGTCTACTACTTGAGTCATGCATTGATAGCTTATGAAGCAAAATACAATGATGTAGAAAAAAATTTCCTTGCTTTAGTATTTGTGCTTAAAAAAGGAAGGCATTATTTGTTTCGTAGCCAAGTAAATATCATCTACAAAAATAACATACTTAGGGCCATTACAACCAATACATACGAAAGTAGCATGATAGCTCGATAGAAAGCCATAACTACAGAATTTGACCTACATTATGTAGTGTAGTCATCTACAAAGGGTTAAGCAATAGCTACGCAACTTACGGCTTCACCCACCAATGACCAAGCAATAATAGAACTTGAATTTCCAAACAAACACATTAGGAGCATAAGCCCAGTACCTACAGATTTTGAAGTCATGCTACATGTTGATGGTGCATCAACGACATAAGGTGGCAATGTCGCTGCTATCCTCACATTTCCCTCCGAAGAGATCCAACCTTTTGCATATCACTTCACGTTTCTTTTCACAAACAATGTATCAGAATACAAGGGTCTCCTTAGGGGCATTCTAGCAGCTCGAGAGTCAAGAATCCAAAAATTAGCAATTTGAGGCAATTCAAAATTAGTCATTAACGAAGTCACAAAGGTCTACGCCTGCAAGGCACAACATTTATAGCCTTACTTGGATTTGGCAAAATACTTACTAAAGCAATTTGCAACCCCAGATGTGCAATATGTACCCTGTAATGAAAACACCATAACGTGCTACCACACATGTTGGTTACCTTACATGCTTCAATACTAGAATGCACTAACCTTATCATTCACACACCAAACATAGTATCTATAAGTGCGGCACATGCCTGAGAATGGTATGACGATGTTAAGACATACCTTCAACATGGTGAGCCTCCACACGGCTTAACACCTGCCCAAAAGGACACAGTACGAAAACAAGCACGGCAGTATGTCCTTGTAGGAGATGACACTTTATGCCAACAATCTTATGATGGGATATTGCTAGCTTGTGTTAATGGAGATGAAGCACAAAAAATTGTTGATCAAGTCCATGAGGGACTATGTGGAGGGCACATAGCTCCTAGAGCTATGGTAGTAAAAATTAGGCAACTAGGCTACTACTGGCCTTATATGTAGCGTGATTGCATCTCTAAGGTTAGAACATGCAATGTATGTCAACGCCATGGAAACCTTATACATGTATCACCTACTAAATTACATACCATGCAAATCACATGGCCTTTTCAATGTTGGGGACTAGACATTATAGGGCCCATAACGCCCAAGTCTTCCATAGGGAATAGCTTCATTATCACTACAACTAAGTACTTCACTAAGTGGGCAGAAGCCATTTCCTTTAGCAAGACCACATCCCAATAGATTTGTAAATTCATTTTGGATAATATAGTGACACGATTTGTCCTTCCTATGACTATTGTTATAGACAACGGGCTGCAATTCAGTAGCGTGGAAACTAAAGCCTTTTGCAAAAAATTTGGCATTAAACATTCTTTCTTGTTGCCATATTATCCCCAAGCAAATGACCAAGTAGAAGCCATTAATAAATCCATTATCAAACTCCTAAAAAAATTCTTCGTAGTAGCAAGCAACGATGGCATGAGCAACTCCTCTATGTGTTGTGGGCTTATTGCACAACATGCAAAAGAGCTACAGGTAAGATCCCATACAGTCTTGTATATGGATTTGAAGTAGTGTTACCTCTTGAATTGTAGGTCCCTTCACTCTGAATGATCCTCTCAAACTTTATGGATGAGGCTCAAAACAACGAGTCAAGAATCATTGATCTTGACTCCACGGAGGAGGAGCGCATCCAAACGCTGAACTGTATTGAGTGGTATCAAGACAAGCAATGACAAAAACATGCCACAACATTCTACATAGTCAATAGCCCTAATTAAACTAGTTTAGTAGAGTTTTGATATTTCATCATAAATTTCCACAACCAAATTAGGTTTAATCTTGTGCACTTTTTGCTTAACTAGTTTAATGCTAGGGTCTAGTATGATGTTGTGTTGTACTAGGCATGGATATAGGCCTCACATATCTTCATATGACTAGGCAAAGATCTTAATATTTCCTTGTAGGATCTTGGTGATGTCTTGAGTCTATTGAGGTTCTAATAAGGAACTTAGTTTTAGTGTTTTATCCTTACCACTGCATGTTGTAATAGGAACCTCAACTAAAGAGTCTTCGATTGTGTCAATGGTTTTGACTAGGTTTTCAAGATATTTGAGTGGTTTCTCTATCAAGGCTACATGGTCGACAAGATCCTCAAGCTTAAGATTTAGGCAATCGAGGTCGATACACTATTCAACATCACCATGTAGTCCACTTATGCTAAAAGGTAAAGTGATATGCTATTAGGTACTCATACTTTGGTCCTACATATCAACCATAAGCATATTAAGTGGAAACTAGGTAAAGATAAGTAAATATTGCTAATGCTATGAAATTATGCAAAAACATGCTACTCTAATGCCAAAAAAAAATGTAACTATGGTCATATAAGGATATAAACAAAAATGTAGATATAGGTAGATGCAATGGAGTAAGGGCTAAAATAAGGTTAAAACAAGTGAGACAAGGTTATAATAGATCACAAACTAGCCAACTTAAGGGCATAGCAGACCATGATGCAAGTTTAGAGTCTTAGTAGAATATGATGCCAGTTTAAGGCCTTTGTAGGCCATGATGCCAATTTAGAGTCTTAGTAGACTATGATGCTAGTTTAAGGCCTTAGCAGGCCATGGTTGCATGGGGCAAAATGATGGTTAGGGAAGGTCAAACCCCATAATCCAATACCAATCAAAGACTAAACAAGGCCATACATGACTATAATGTTGAAATTAAAGTAGTATTCAAGCTAAATAAGGTCAACAATGCAACAATGCTTATAACAAGTCATGATATGATAAAACAAGGTCAAAGTAAGGTAAAGTAGGACACATATGGTGAGTCTTGGTCAAAAAATGGTAAAAAAAAGGGTTATATTTTACAAATTTTAGGCCTTAATAGGCCATGATTTAAGGCTACAAGGTTTTTGGATAAGTTTGGGCATCAAAAAATTTATTTTTGGGATACTTGGACTGAAAAAGTAAGGGTTTTAATGCTTCCATGTTGGACCCCCATTGTTTTCATGCTAGGTAGCATGGAAGGGATGATCCCTAGCATGGATGGAACATCTAGAAAATTTTCTAGGCTTCTTTTATTAGTTTTCAACTTCCAATGACTTGCATGCCATCACAGGTCATTAGGGAAGGGAATGGGCTTGTTTTGACATTATTTTCAACCCTTAGAACCCTCCTTTGAAGTCTGAAAACATCTTCCATGCTAGATCGATGCTAGCCAGCATGGAGCTAGCATGGAGACCAATGAAAATATGTTGTATGACACTAAGAGGATCAAAATTGAGGTTCCAAGGCCATCCCAAGGTAGGCATAGGGCTAGATCTATTAAAATTTTTTACTTTAGAGGTTGAAAAAGGTTAAAAGGTAGGCTTTGAAGCTTTATCCCCCTTTTTCTATGCTAGGCAGTGTGGTTGGAAGGGGAATCAATATGGATAAGCTAAATCTATGCAAAAAATAGGATTAAACAGAGTTGCATGGGCATTTGGAACCAAGATCCAGTAGTTGTGCATCCCTTAGTTATGTTTTGAGGTCATTTCAGTGGCTTTTGAGTGCTAAAGTAAGTTAGAATAGCTTCCCTCCCTTTTCCACATTGAGCATGGTGGCCCCAACATGGAAGAGTGGGGGGTGTCCTGTTCTTTAGCTTTGGGATGCTTCGAGCATACATCGACTAGGTTTCTAGGCTTCTAGGGCTACAAACTATGATTTCCCAAGTTTTAACTGATTTTGGTCATGTTTGAAGGTTGTATGAGGCTATGTAAGGTTACACCTCCCTTGATCCATGCTGGGGGAGTTGCTCTAGCATGGAAGATAGGAGTCAATGAGTTTTAGAATCTAAAACAAGGTTAGATGAGTGCAAACTCATGGTTGTAAGCTTCTAGGTTTCTTCGATGTAGGTTTTTGATTTCTAGGAGCATCAATCTGCTACCAAAAATGGAAAGGTATCTCTTCTAAGCTAATTCTATGCTACCTAGCATTGAAAAGGCATTTTCCTATGGATCATTGAACTTAGAAGTGTTGGGGGGGAGGAATAAGTTCTCAAAATTAAAAATTTTTGAGACAAAGCACATGCACCAATTTTAATGCAGTTCCCTAAGTTGGGTAGTCCATACTCGGAGGGTAGATCTCAAGCACACCTTTGGAAGTTGTTACTCTCAAATGTTGTTTGAAGTATCCACACCTTGCATAATCTTCAAGACTTGCTCTACAGTGTTATGCCACAACACCAACCACTTAACCTTATAAGGTCCTACCACCCTTGGAATGTGGTTTTCAGGCTTTCACACCCTTTATAATCTTGGGCTCCACTTCGGAGTATTGTTCTACAATACCAATCACTCAATCCCACAAGATCCTAACAAGCTTAAGCAAGATGCCCTTTTGAAAGTAGCACATCAACCCCACAAGGCAATAAAGGAGAGTAATTACAAGGGATAAATGCAACTTAGTTTGCCAATCCTTGTGCTTTAAGGTACAACACACTTTACAATGAATAAATTATGATGCAATGAAGAGCAACAATGATTATAGTGATAGAAAAATGATTAGACAATGATTGTACATAATCTTGCACTTTTCCTAATGCATATGATACCTTCTTATAGTTGTCATGTCTTCAAATCCATCTTGGAACTCATGCAATGGCTAGCTAACAATCACTAATGATCATGAAAGATATCTTCTTCATGCCTAAGATGTCTTTTTGTATTTTTCCTCTATTTTGGAAAGACATCTTTGTTTAGGGAAGACATCTTTCTAAAATCTGCATTCTGGGAAGACATATTTATCTAATGGAAGACATCTTTCTAAAACTAGCTTACATTCTGTGAAGATGTCTTTTCCTAGTGGAAGATGTCTTTGCTTGATGAAAGACATCTGCTATTTCTTGAAAACATCTTTGCCTATGTTCACTCCAATTTTACCAAGACATCTAATTTTCTTAGAGACATCTATTTTCAACCTTCCTTTACATGATGAATTCTTCGTTCCTTATTCAAAATCATGAGCTTTCTCAAACCTTCTTCTCTCAATCCAAGTTCTTATCCTATAAGCACAAACAATCATACATACACACAAATAACTTTCTCTTCCATTTTTCTTAATGTTTTGACATACCAAAAGGTCCACAATCTCCCTCCTTTTGGTAATGTTCAAAACTTAAGAAAATGAATTAGTCTTTTCCCAATACATAATAACACATTAGCTACTTCTTCCCCTTTTAGACATAACCAAAAAGAATCAAGCATACAAATAAAGTGCATAAAAGATACTAAGAAAGGCATTAAGACATATAAATTTCTATGGCAGCTAGAGATCAGGATAAGCATGGAGGTTTAATGTTACTTGAAGTAAGTTATAACTAAACAAGAAATAGCAAAGATAGATCATACAGTGATAATAGGAAAATCACACCATCTTTCCATATCCATCGGTAAACTATTATATATCAAACTATCCAGAATTACATTAGAGTACAAATATCTACAACTATTGAACCACATCAATCACATATGTGCAAAGTCCCAAAATCACATATGTGAGAGCCAAAAAATATCTCATCCCATTTTAACATCAAAAGAAATGAATAAACAACTTGTCAAGGTCTCAATTACTAACCTCGGTAGCATCTTTAGACTCAAAATCTAGTCTTGCTCTAGATGGACGATAAGTCTCCTCCTCCTCATCATCATTGTTGGTGCTAGGTTGGTTGGATCTCTAGGTGTCCTCATCAGAGGACTCAACCTATTGCATTGGAGCCTACCTAGGATGAAGCTTCACTCAAAACTGAGAAAAAACTAGTGAAGCTAATGTTGCTAGTGGCTACTGAAATAGGATCCATTGAAACATGGTCCCAAAGATGCTTTCCATATATTATTACTCAAAAGAGCATAGAGCATCAACAAGAGGTGGAATTGAGTAAGTAGGAGGGACTACCCCTAGAGACTAGCTAGGGATGCCTAGCTGCTACTTGGAAGCATGATGCTTCCTCTAGAGAACAGCTAGGGATGCCTTAAGCTTTAAATCAGACTTCATCCTAGAGTCATATGTATGTGAAGGTCCTACTATTAAAGAATGTCATGGAGGAATAGGAACATCCTTCTCACTATCAGAGATAGGAGGAGTAGTGACCTCCTTAAATACCTACCCATCGAAGGGAGGAGAAATCCCAACTACATAAAAACTCTTACACAGTTAAGAGAGGTTCCTTCCAAGTTTCCTAATGGCTCATGCAAGAGGCCGAAAAGTCTTCTTTAGAGATGAACTGATTCAAGCACTAGAGGATTTTTATTGTCTCAATTGTGAAGATGATTTTTTTTAGAGATTTGGTACTAGCTCCAACTTCTATTACATGGGAAGTACTCCTCTTCTCAATGTACTCACTAAGACTCCTCTTGCCTTTAAGTTAAGCCAACTCTGGAATAGGTACACCCCTTTGTTGAATCAATAGATTGATGAGGTAGGGGTGCCCAAAGATTCTCTCCTTGGCATAGAGGCTTAAAATGTCTTGGTAAAGAGTGTGTCCCAAATCCAATGATAACCCTATAAGAAGACAATACCATACAAAACCTTGGGGTGACAACAAATAACTATAGCTACTTCCTTTCACCATGATGTTATACAAAATAATAAGTAACATGGTGGAGGCATCATAAGTCATCTTTCTCCTATCAATATGACCCTTGTGAAAAGACATATCTATCCCAAAAAAAACATCACAAAATTCACCATGTGCTATGGGAATTATACCATTTGTGTAAATATCATGCATAGTATCAATGGTAACCCTAAAAACATCAAGACTAGAGATTCTCATAATTGCATTCACAATTTGGGGAGAGACCTCAGCAGCAATTCCCCCAAAAATTGAAGTGAATGCTTCCAAAAACAACATTAGAGATAATAATATTATAATAGAATTCCCTAATAAGCACTTTAGAGATAAGAAAATTCATGAAAATGAAAGTGGTCTAGTTCAAAATATTGTAGTCTAACAGAACTCACTATTTATGAATTGGAAAAGTAAGAGAACACTCAAAAATGATAGTGGTAATTCAAGTTTCCTCAAACCTATGTTGGGTGCTTATGCTTTGAAACTAAGGCATGTAGGACGATGGTGCACTATTGGAACTTCCTCTTGAGCATTTCTTAGGTGGGGCCATGGAGGTTCCAATCTTCTTGTGGGCCATCTTTGGAAAAATTTTCTACAAAGGATGGATTCCTAGTTGTCTTTGTGGGGTAGATATGAAGGAATATGATAAAAATGAGGCTTTTTTCTTTTATAGTGGTAGAAAAATAAGGCCTTTGAATGAAAAGGAAGACATATTTTTTTGACAAAAAACACATCTTTCCTACATGTTAAAGCTATAATAGACATCTTTTACTTTTAGAAGACTTCTTTCTTGCAACCCTCAACAAATCAAAGGTACATCTTTGTTCTTGTGAAGACTTCTCTCTAGAGACATCTTTTGTTTTAGAAAGACATCTTTTTTCAAAAACAAGATGAGGCTTAAGAAAGGTTGCCAATGGACTATATTCTTAATGAATGCTTGAAAACAAAAGAAAAATTACCTCTACCTACCTGTCATACTATCAAAAATTCATGGATATTAGAGAGCTAGATAATGAGTTTTCTCTTTTGAGGATTCTCCTCTCAACCAAATTTCTTCAATATCTAAGGCATGACTTCCTCTTACAAAGTTGTTGGTTAGGATGTCCTAATTCCCTTGGTTCTATAGTTTAATTCTCCATTCTTTTCTAATTGTTTTGTTCTTTTGAGTTGGCATTCGTTGATCTTGCATAAAGCCCTTTCTTAGTGCACTTTTGAAACACCATAAATTTCAGGACTCTCATAATTCAGCAAAGTCTCGAAATTTGGGAAAGGATCTCTGTGAGCATGGTGTCACATTGAACCGTGCAGACAATATGGCACCCCAGAAATCCTAATTCCTACAAAGCCACTTCTGGGTCTTCCCACCATACCCTGCAGCATAGTCAAATGTAGCACCTAGCCACAAGGCCAGTTTGCATGAAAGAGGCACCAGGGGTAGACCGTACAATTCAAAAAAATTTCTATCTCCTGGGCTAACAGGCTTGCTACACCCTCTAGCTTACCCAGCTTGACACTTGACCCAGCTGATAGTCTACCTAGGGACCATGCTAGGAGCATTTGAAGGTGTTTAAGATGGACTAAACAGTTTGGCAAGTTTTCCAACTATGAAACCTGCTACGCTACATAGTGTAGTAGGCCTTGGAAAGACTGATTGGGCACCAAGGATGCAGATTAACAATGACTCTGTCCTCCAGGATATCTGCCTTACTTCATCCTTGATGCATTAGCAACATGATGGAGCAAAATGTGGTAAGTTTTGTTAGAAATCATTTCAATTTGAGTGCTACGTTATGCTATGCTATGCAGTGTAGCACAGCATAGCAAGGATGTACTCTGATAATACTCCTACTCAAATGGCTCTGATGGAGTAAGCATATTTTCCCATGCTTCAACTATCAAACATGTTTACTCTGCTGCCACGTCAGGACATAACTGAGATTCTATAACAAAATGCTTACAAAGTAAGTCAAAATTTGAGCCAAACTGGGTGCTATGTTGTGCTACGCTATGTAGCATAGCACATCGTAGTAGGGTGTGAATGAACCAAGGTCCCTTGCCAAGTCGTTCCTAGCAAAGGGACTGCATTTGGCCACATTCAAACCTCCAAGACTACCTGCCCCATTTTTCCCCTTAGGACCTAAGCAAAATTTCTCAAGAAATCATTGTGGATCAAATAGGAATTCATGTCATGATGGCTACTACGTTGTGCTACGCTACACAACGTAGCATAGTGTAGCAAGGATACAAAGCAAAAAAGTATCCCAAGGATGAACTTTGTAGGTCCCAGGACCTTTCAACATGAAAGAAAGGATTACAGTTGCTTACCTAGCCAAGCCTCAGATAGGTGTTTTTAGGCTTTCGGGCAAGGTTCCTCTCAGACTGACGGTTACTCTATGCTATGCTACATAGCGTAGCATGTGAATGTTTATGTTGCACCCATACACTGGGAAGTGTAAGTAGCGTAACACTCGCATGAAAGCCTCAGATCATCTCTAGTTAACCCCAGAACTTGTTGGCAATGGTCACCCCTATCTTGACATTTCTTCAACAAACAGAATCAGCAACTTTGCTTTGTTTTACACCCCCCTGATTATCCCCAAAGTTGCCCCTATGCTTGACCCTACTCACAAGAGTAGGGAAGATGTAATCCTAGAGCACAGGCTCCACTTTGCATTTATGATTAACATTCTTTGCAAAAAACATGGAATTTCACTGGATTTTGACACATGCAACTTGAACAGTATGGTCATAGTACAGCAAGTTTCACGTTTAGCCCAACATCACATAGCAGCATGCTAGAGTCACGTTTGCACTTTGTGGGACCCAGGACACATGGCATCCAATCATGTTTCTCTCCCACTTTTGGCTCTATAAATACCCCAACAAACAACGTTCAAAGGGTTGGCTTTTAGGATCATCTTTCCTATGGTTGGCTTTTGGCATTGTTTGCTTTGAGAATCACTTTTCTAGCAGTTGGCTTTAAAGATTGGAATTTTGGCATTTTGGATTTCTAGTGATTAGCTGTAGCAAAGAGACTGGCAAGCAGAAGGTTCCTATTAGCAAGATATTGATAGTAGTTCAAGGAGCTGTGACCATACCACTTTGTTGTAAGCTATGCTTGTCTACACTGTACATCAGTTGTACATCTTCAGCCAAACAAAGATCAAGTCCCCTAATCTTGGGGTGGTGCACTTTCTCACTCAATCCTATTTCATTTCATTTTGCAATATCATATTTTGCATTATTCTCTATCAGTTTATGTTTGTTGCTTAACACTTAAGTTATACCTAACATATTTAAAAAAAAATTTACAAAAGGTTATTGTACATCAATTAAGTCCCTGTCTGATCGACCAGACCATTTAGGGCACCCCATTTTCATTTTTCTTTAGCTCTACCCTCGCATAAATCTAGGGTTACGTTATATGCCCGGTGACCTCTCGGTGTTCTAGCTGCCAACGTTTTCAGTCACTACAGTTTTTGGCACTAGAAGGAGGGCCTATTGTGCCCTTTCTATGCATCACAGGTAATCCTGCACGCTCTCTGTACCTTGTCACCTACTAGCGTAGACATGACCCCCTTGTGGTTGTCTACGCACTAGGTGATGTAGACTACTCACAACAACAGTTCCTCTAGAACCCTGTAGGACAAAATCCTCAAATTGCTTACTATACCACATTCACTCTGTTGACTATGCTACACTACCTATGCCTCGTGTGGTGTAGCGAACCTCTTAGCGTAGTAGTCCTGCTTAGCGTAGCAGGCGTAACAATGAAGGAAGCCAGCTTCCGACACTCCCTAGCGTACCCAGTTTCAGCCTCTCTCTTCTCTATAGTTTTTCCTTTTATAACAGAAAATGATTCCCGTGACTACTATAGTTCCCACCTCAAACCTAGAGGTCCCCTATTCTGTCCAACATGTGACAAGTCCCAAGTGACTGCCTAGCCTAGTGCTAGTACAATGGTAGTCCCTTAGGCTATGACACCTGTCACCCGAGCATTTGGCACAAGACACAGAGCGATACAATTTCCTTTGTGCAAAATTCCAAGCGAATCTACCCTTAGACCGCCAAGAACTCAAGGATAAATGTAACTTCAAGTTCCTCCATCGGAACAAGAAAGAGTTCATCCCTGCTCTTGACGTCACCATCCCACTAATTGAAGTGTATCAATGGGTGTTAAACCAACTGATGCGAGTGAGTAGGTCTAGGGAATGAGACATAGTGTCCCACTAAGATGAAGCATTTTAGGATGGACAGGAAGACTTGGACTCCCACTCTGAAGGTGGTGGCCATGTCTACACCATGACTACCCCTTCCACTGCCATTTTTCATACAAACCCACTCTTCTCTTCTGCTCCCTTCATTGTCGCAACCCTGCCACAACCCACACATTCAGTAATGGGCAGCCATCCCATGTTTTCAACTTATCAACAAATAGGCCCTTCAACTTCATTTCCAATCATGCTCGCTTCCCAATGTGTTTCAACATCGTACCCAATGTCAATCATGGCTACGCTAACATACGTGCACGTTGTGCCTATGTCGCAACTGAATGTGAGTTCTGCTCCTATTCCCTCATATGCACTCATCCCACCACCAATAGTAGACCCATTCTCAACCGTGTGATGGACGCTAGCCAATTCTCTACCTATTGTGCAACCATCTTAGATGTCACACTACGTGCAACCCCAAGTGTACCAGCTTTTGCATGTAGTACAGCAAAATGTGGGGCTATAGGCTGCTCCACCAATCGTGTTGGTAACTAACCCTACAGTGCCACCAATGGCAACTACCACGGTAGTGCCCCCCACTGGGTGGTGGACCACCCAGGTGACACCATTCATTGGAGCAGCCCCAATGGTGTCCCCCATGGGACAAGCTACTTCTCCAACAACACCACTAATGATGGCTACTCCTACAGCCCCACAACCACCTGCAACGTTCTCGGGTCTAGATCAGCCTTCTAGCTCATCCAGAGCCTCACCGAAGCGATCAAATGGCCCAAGGCCACTAATTCTAAAACTATCCAGGTCATAGATTTTTACCATGATGACCCTATCAGCCTGACTGTTCCTATGCTTACATTGCCCCATGGGCTACCTGTACTGCCTGAAATTATTGGTCTCCGACTGGAAGGAAAAACAGAGGCCGTGGGATCGCAGGACGAGTACAGAAGACCCTGCCTTCGCCTGAGGGCATGCTGGAATGCAACAAAGGCAGAGTACCTTGGGTGGTCCGCACACGGATTAGACAAGGATTTCCCCACGCATACGCAAAATGCTAATACGCTGGGTTATGCGTAAACGATGTGCGAGCGTAAACAAGGTAACAGAGCAGCGTAAAGCGTAAACGGATGGAAACGAAGCGTGGGCGTAAACAGGCGTAAACAATGTGTGGGCCAAATTGACATAAAACTATAAAAGAACTTATGCAGTGAATGTAAACAATAGTATTGCAGAGTCAAAGTACAGTGCACCGGTCTAACGTAGTCGTGTGGGAACACAAGGCAGATGAAAAGCCCCGACGTCTACAAGGATGACTTGGCTGGTCTACAGGGTGAACGGAGCATAGAGATTGTATCTGCAGCGTAGAGGGCTTCCCAGCGTAAGAACGTTTCAGCTCTTTTGCGCAGCGTAAATGTTCTCTGGTATGCTCCGGGATTTTGCCAATCGACCTGGGTGAAGTGGAAAATCGGGGTTTCTATATAGGTTGTTACGCTAGATTTGGGGTGGGTGACACGTGGCACGTTGACCGGGTGCACACAATTTACAAATGTACAATATTACAAGTGTTGGGCGTATATGCTGGGCGTATACGCTGTGGGGCGGGCGTATACGTTGAGCGTATACGCTGAATGAGGCGGGCATGTGAACTTGGGTGGAGATGCTGGACGTTGGGCGTATACATTGAAGGATGCGGGCGTATACACTGACGGATGCTGACTTGCTTCAATTCTTGCTCTTCGGTGTTGTTTTCATTCTGCCCTTGGAGATTCCGTGCCGGGCGTAAACGTTTGTCGTGCCCGTCGAGCGTATAAGTTAAGTGCGTACACCGGGCGTGCGAGTTGGAATACTTACGCTGGGCGTATACACTGTGGATTCGAGCGTCTACGCTGGCGGGCATATAGGCTATGGATTCGAGCGTCTACGCTGGCGGGCGTATACGCTGTGGATTCAAGCTTCTACGCTGGGGATGTCCTTGAGCGTAGACGTCGGGCGTATACGCTGGTGCCAGACACTTGGCGAAAATGAAGCTGTTTGACCTCCAATGTTGCAATGTGTGATGTCCACTGTAGCCATGGTTGTCTGTGGATCCCAGGGATCGATTTTTTGCTGGATAAGTACTAAGCACCGAATTTTGTGATGTTTCATTGGCCCCTCTTTGTTGACGCTTGGAGGAATCGACCCGAGAAGCGTCGACAAAGAAGTGCAAAACACCACAAGCAACTTGATAAAGACGTTGCCCACTGCCACTTGACGAGACGTCATCGTACCGTGTTCAGTAGTACATGGGATCGAGAAACTGGAATTTGTAGCTAATAGGCGGATAGAGATCGCGGGCATTGGTGACTGCCCAAAGAATTGTGTCGTGGGCAGGGGATGTTTTGGATATGCGGCATGCTGATCTTTGCCAATGGCCAATGTTTTAATAGACTCAGGGTTCAGACATGCAATGTGCGTCCTTGGGCGAAATAGGGCCCTCGGTTAGCTTTCAACGGAATCCTGTTGGCGAGGCCAAAGCTACGGGAGGATGTGGGACATGCTTTGGAAGAACAGGGCCCATGTTTAGTGTTCTGTGGAACCTGTTGGCGGGGAGCCAAAGCCATGCAACTGGATACTTTTTGACCATTTTAGACATGAGTACTTAGTTTTGAGACGACTGCCTTCCCGCCTGGGACTTATATGGGAAGTGCCCGGGGTCTCGATTTTTTTTTTGCTCTGCTTTTGTACTCATGCGCAGTTGCTGTGCTGTGTGTTGCAGCTGCTTTACAGTGGTACAATGTTTTAGATGTACTGGGCGTGTCGAGGGGATGCCGGGGTAAAATGTGTTGGCGAATGGATACAGAATTTTGTCGATGAATGGGGATGTACTAGTGAATGATTTGATTTAGTCCTACCAGGTATGCTGCGAACATTGTCTTACCTTACTGCTTATGGCGAAATACATCTTTGTGCGAAACTTCTAGGTGTCATCCTGCAAACATAACGCTAAGGAGACAAGAAAAACCATGAGCGAATAGACGAGTTTAGACTTACATGGCAGCCAATGGCGTAGAGGTGCTGAAGGAAGGTAGACATTGTGTTTAGATGACAGTAATACTTATAAAGGCGATTGATGGCGAGCGATGCAATGAAGCTGATGAATGAGCATGGCGGCGGAGTGATGTGAACTTGCCAGTTTATAGTCTTGACAGACTACCATGGGTTAGTTTTATGTCATAACCCGTTGGACATTGCCTGTTTAGCATCGTGACAGACGTTACATTGCCAGTTTCTAGTCTTAGCGGACTATGGAGAGGCAAGCTAGTTTATAGTCTTAGCGGACACTGCGGTATTAGTTTTAAGTCATAATCCAGGACTGTTCTGTGGTATCAGTTTACCGTCATGAATCCAAGACTTGCTATGGTATCAGTTTACCGTCATAATTCCAGGACTTGCTGTGGTATCAGTTTATAGTGGTAATTCCAGGACTTGCTATGGTATCAGTTTATAGTGTTAATTCCAGGACTTGCTGTGGTATCAGTTTATAGTCATAATTCCAGGACTTGCACGTACCTGAGCTTGTATTCAGACGTAGAATGATTTTAGGTACAAATGATTTGTCGAATTGGCAAACTCATTCCCTTCCATGTCGACTAGCTTGAATGCACCATTATCAAATGCTTTGATGACCACGTAAGGCCCTTCCCAGTTGGCTAAGAATTTGTCAGAATGTTCCCGAATAGCTTTGAGCACGAGGTCGCCTTCTTGGATAGGGCGCTTGTTGATGTCATGTCGATGTCACTGTCGTTGTTTCTTTTGATACCATTCGATCTGATTGAGCACGCGTATGTGTTCTTCTTCCGCCGAATCGAGGTCAATGATACGCAGATTATTATTTTGCTCGTCGTCGAGGAGTCCGGAGAGTGTGATCCTTAATGATGGTACTTGTAATTCTAAAGGTAAGATAGCTTCTGATCCGTAAACAAGACTATATGGCATTTTACCTGTTGACGTTCGGTGTGTGGTGCGGTATGCCCATAATGCGTACACTAATTGCTCGTGCCATTTTCTTTTGCTTTGGGTCAGCATTTTCTTAAGTATTGTAATGATCGTCTTATTTGTTGCTTCCGCTCGCCCATTGCTTTGAGGATACTAAGGGGAGGAAAATGAGTGTTTGATCCCCAGACTGTCGCAAAAAGTTTTTGTTTCAGCACTGCTAAATTGCGGCCCGTTGTCAGTGATGATTGTCATGGGAATCCCAAAACGGGTTATTATGTTTTCGAGGATGAAATTGCACACGTGTTTAGATGTGGTCTTTCGGAGGGGAACAACCTCAACCCACTTCGTGAAGTATTTAGTGGCGGTTATGATGAAACTGTGCCCTGTGGAAGATGAGGGTGTGATTGGTCCGATGAGGTCCAAACCCCATTTTTGGAAGGGCCACGTGATCTGCGCTGTGTGCAACTCGTTCGGTGGGACATGGATTAGGTTACTATGCTTTTGGCAAGTGTCGCATATTCTAACCTTGGAGAGACAGTCATATTCCATATGTGGCCAATAATAGCCTAATCGTCTTATTTTCGTTGCCATGGCCTTAGGCTCAATGTGTCCTCCGCATAGTCCCTCATGTATTTGTTCAACTATTGTTTGGGCCTCAGTACTACTGACGCATGTTAGTAATATGCCTTCGTAGGATTGACGACATAGTGTGTCCCCTACTAAGGTGTATTGCCTGGAACACTTTCGTACGGCGTCCTTTTACGCATTTGTTAGATGTCGTGGTGCCTCACCGCGTAGAAGGTATTCTTTTATGTCATCATACCATTCCATCGCGTGTGTTGTACTAACGGATGCAATCGGCAACATGTTAAGGGTGTCGTTGATTGGTTCAGTGCAACTGGTTATGGAGCTTGGCAACGTATGAAACATGTCAAGTGAGATATTTAATGCTACGGTTGCTAGCGCATTCGCAATAGTATTGTCGTTTCTGGAAACGTGTTGCACGTCCGCACTTTCGAATTGCCCTATTAAGTGTTTCGCCAAATCACAGTATGGTTGTAAATGTTGAGCTTTACATGTATAGACGTCTGTGACTTGGTTTAGGACTAGTTATGAGTCGCCTCTGACTACCAACCATGTGATGTCTGAAGCCAGCGCTGCCGTGAGGCCTCTAAGGAGACCTTCGTACTCTGCTATGTTGTTAGTATAGTGAAAGGTGAAACGATAGGCAAAGGGTCGGATCTCCCCGGAGGGATAGGTGATGATAGCGGCTGCGCTTCCTCCTCAAGAGGTGGATGCTTCGTCAAAGTTTAGAATGGCATCATAATCTTGGGGCACTGTGTCTATGGTGTTTATGTTCTCATCTGGGAATTCTGGATCTATGGTTGCCTGATCATGTGTTGGTGACATGGCCATTTGATCTGCTATGGCTTGACCCTTGACTGATGATTGTGCTACGTAGTATAAGTCAAACTCAGCTATCATTGCTTTCCATTGGGCTATTCGACTCGTTTCGTACATGTTCCCTGTTATAGCTCTCAGTACATTATCCTTACAGATTATGTAAACTTGATTACGGAAGAGGTAATGTCGCCATTTTCTTAGAGAAAAGACTAAAGCTAAACATGACTTCTCCACATCGTTATACTTCTTTTCGTGGGCAACTAAGGCATGGCTCAAGTAGTATATAGGGACTTCAGTTCCGTCATCTCGTTTCTGGCAGAGCATAGACGCGATGGATGATTCTGAAGTGGTAAGGTAGATATAAAACGGTTTGTTGTTTTGGGGCGAGTAGACCGTGGGCAGTTGGGCAAGTGCTGTTTTGATGTTTTCGAATGCTTCCTGACACTGCGGAGTCCATTCAAAATGGACATTTTTACGTAATAGGTGGTTCATAGGTTTTAGTTTGTCCGTTAATTTTTCTACGAAGCGCCTGATGAATTGTAGTCTACCTTGTAGACCTCGAAGTTCGGTAAGGTTACTTGGTGGTTTTAGGTTGGTGATGGCCTTAACCTTATCGGGGTCTACTCGTATCCCTGCTTCAGAGGCTATGAATCCGAGCATTTTGCCTGTTTTGACGCCAAAGACACATTTTTTTGGGTTAAGTCTTAGTTCGTATTTTAAACAACGTTTTAAGACTAAGTCGAGGTCTTGTACATGTTGTTCGGTCATTTTTGACTTAACCACGATATCATCCACATAATCGTTGAGCAACCATAGCATGTAATCACTAAAGATAAACGTCATGGCTCTTTGATATGTGGCCCAAACGTTCTTGAGACCGAAGGGCATCATGGTGTAACAAAAAGTTCCCCATGGGGTCATGAAGGTGGTTCGAAGTTGATGTTCCGGGTTGATGCGTATTTGGTTGTATCTCGAAAAACCATCCATAAAAGATAGTAAGGCATGTCCGGCAGTCGAGTCAACGAGTTGATCGATGCTGGGCAGGGGAAAGTCATCTTCTATGGTTGCTACGTTTAAATCTCGAAAGTCGATGCATAAGCGAATGCTTCCATTTTTCTTCGGGACGATGACCATGTTGGACACCCACTCAGTGTAATCAATAGCCCGAATGAAACCGGCTTGGTAAAGCTTGGTGATCTCATTGCGAACTGCCAATGCCACCTCGGGTTGAACTTTTCGTGCTTTCTATTTTATCGGTCTTAGTTTCAGGTCCAGAATAATGTTGTGTTGGAGAATTCTAGGATCTAGCCCGGGCATGTCCGTATAGGACTAAGAGAATGCTTTCATGTTTTCTCTAAGCACATTCTGAATGTCTTGGGCCAAGTGCGGTTGTAATAATGTACTTAATTTTAAGATTTTGACTTCCCCATTAGGCATGGTAATGGGGGTTTCAGCCAATGGGTCTTCGGTAATGTTTTCAGCTTCTATGTCAAGAAATTTTGTCATGCCTTGATAATTGTCTGTTGTTTGCTGTGTTGAGGCTATGATCACATCATCCATCAGTGGACTTAAATTGATGAAGTTTATGTCAATGTCCCATGTAATGATGCCGTGTGGTCCGTCAATGGTTAACGATGCAGTTAACTGCGGGCAGTCCATTAAGCTTGCTCCTGCCAATAAACCGAGAGTTGCATAAGCAAAGGGATGTAGTTCTATGTTTTCTGGTGTTTTTAAACTATGTGTATGATATAATGGTGGATTATCGTCGCACCTGGACGCATGGCAGTTTAAGGCTGTACCGGGCCGTGATTGGCAGTTTAAGGCCGTACCGGGCCACAAGTGGTAGTTTAAGGCCATACCCGGCCGTGATCGGGTGGAGAAATGGCAGTTTAAGGTTGTACTGGGCCATGAGTGGGGTTTAAACTAGGATGTTCAACGTAAACGTGTAGAATGGGGTCCATGGAGAAACCAGGACGCTATAATCTCTGTTTTTTAATTAATTTTCATCATTTTTGGGGAAATTTTAGCGAATAGTAGGTGAAAAGAGGCAAAAAAGGCAAAAAATGGAGCGAGGGCGGCGTAAGCGGTGGCGGTGTCAGCGTCAACATCATTGGGCGCTATATAAAGGAAAAGGGAGGGTCCATTTGTTTTACTGGAAAGCGACAACGTGAGCGATAGCGTAAACCTGCTAAGGCGTGAGCGTAAACGACAGTATCCTAGCGTAAGCGTAAACCTCGGCGTAGACGCCTAAGACTGATCCCCAGCGTAGACGTCGAAGCTTAAACTTCTCAGCGCCAACGTAGACAGCTGCTCAGCGTAAAATTAGATCATCAGCGTAGACACTCCGAGATGGGCAAGGGAAAGGAAGTGGAGGGCCAGGGGCAGAAGGGTCCTGATCTAACCTTCGTGGAAGGGACGGAGGCCATGTTGCAGGGTCTGCCCAGGCCAAAGGTTCCATCGTGGCCTGCGACGTCCCACAAGTAGGCTCTAATTCCTGCCTCTGTTGTTTCTGTACTATTTTTTTTGTAGCGTAGAAGATCTCGGCGTCTACACCGAGCGTAGAAGGGTTTTCAGTATAAGGGTTTTTGGCGTATACGCCAGCGTGACTGCAGCGTAGACGGTGTTTAGTCCTTCTAGCGTAAACATTTTTTTTCGCGTTGTCGTGTTAGTGCAAAAGTTTCTCAGTGTGTTTGTCATCGGCATAAGTTCTGTTTCTTGCGATGGCGTATACGCTGAGGGTTTATTCGGCGTATACGCTGTACGCGTACAGTTGTCTTTTTGGCGTACCGCTTTATCTTTTTGGCGTAAACTGTTTACACCAAACATGGACTTGGGCATATACGCCGAGGGTTTGTTCAGTGTGTATGCTGCGCGTGAAGGGGTTGGGGTGTCAGCGTAAAACAGATCGTCGTCAGTGTAGACGCTGAGCTGGCTAGCTTGTATGCTGAGTTAAATTTCGTTCTTTACGCTAAGTGTTAGTTGGCGTATACGTTCTGCAGATAGCGTATACGCTGGATTGAATGCGTTTTTTGCGCTGTGTAGGTCGTCGCATACGCTCTATATACACTGTATACGCTCTGTATATCGCTCTAAGT
Organism: Gnetum montanum; assembly: GCA_015680685.1. Classification (NCBI taxonomy): domain Eukaryota; kingdom Viridiplantae; phylum Streptophyta; class Gnetopsida; order Gnetales; family Gnetaceae; genus Gnetum; species Gnetum montanum. The sequence continues at coordinate 67,884 of MNCI01015631.1, forward strand.
GCTAAGTTTGTTCGGCGTATACTGTATGCGGCGTATACGCTGAGCGCGAATCACAGGCGTAAATCGTGGGCGTATACGCTGAGTACAACGTATACGCTGGGCATGCATGTTTTTCGCGTTGTAGAGTTGGCGTATATGCTCTGTGTACAGCATACACGCTGGGCGTAAATAGTTAGTTGAATTTTTTATTTTTGCCGATTTATGATGCGAACTTTCGTTTTGTGGCATTGTGAGTGGTTGCAGGGATAACAAACGCTTCCTTATTGTGGTTGAACTCGTCGGGGTGCTAACATGGGCTAGCCCCGTGGAGGAAGGCGATCTCCCCTCGGTTTTATTTGTGGATGACAAGGGGGTCTGGTTCAGGGAAGGTGCTGGAGAATTTCTGGCTTTCTTGTTAACCAATTTCGAGGCGGCTATGTGGTCGCATTTTGACGAAGTAGCTGCACAAAGTGTGGTTGATGCAATACTGCCGGGAGCTGCAGAGGGCGTAATGGTCTTTATGGGAGACATTGACGAGGGGCCGTTTGTGGCTGAGGATGGCACTACCCACGGGCCCAAGTCAAACCACCCGTTAACTCTTGTGTGGGCTTTGTTGCCACCGGGACTGGATTATGTCAACAATACATTGTTTATAGCTGCCCATGCTCATACCTCGTTCCAGAATCCTCCTGGCACGATATACCGAATAGCCAGGTGGGACCATTTATATTTATTGCTTTGTCTATGTTCGTTTGATGTTGGTTTCTTGTGTTAACACACGTTTCTTCGCAGACCGAAGACCAACTCAGACAGGACCCTCATTGAGGATGAAGGGATAGCCCTTGCTCGCACCACTCTGGAGGCCTTTATGGTGGCCCCCACTCTTCGTGGGGCCGTTCTGGCTCAGACGAAGGGTTCGATGGTCTATTCCATAATCAGTTTTCCAGGGCCTTTGCGATGTGCAAGGCTCGTGGATGGCTTCACGAAGATTGGACAGATGAGGGGCCAGTCTTTCCTCATAACTTTGGCAGCACTTCCAAGTCTGCCACTAACGGTGGGTGATAACATTTCTTAGATGCCTTAGTGGGTTTGTTCAACTGTTTGGGGTTATGCTGATATGGTCATCTTAACTTGTTTTAACAGTTGACGCACCCTCCGGTGAGGATCCCGTCACGACGGGATGAACTGAGACAACTTTGTCAATGAAGTTCGGGGGGGTGGAGAAGGCGCAGAAGTGGCTGCGTAAGAAAGCCCCACTGCCCCTCACTCATTGCCTAGACGATGCCGGCCTCCTGGAGCTTTTTATGACACCCAGCCCTGATGTCTCAATCGGGGAAATGATAGGGGTCGTGGACGCTTTTAATGAGTCTATTTCTCGGTACAGCACCCGAATTAAGGGTGTTAAGGTGGTGTTTCATCTGTCGCCTGTGTTCTTTTCTAACTTGTTTGGCATGCTGGCAGATGGCCTACCTATAGTATTGGACAGGTCTCATAAAGAGCTCCAAACGATCCGCGAGCTGGAGTCTTGGCTTGGCGTGACGAAAAACACCAACGGATTCCCGATGCAGGGGAAAGCAAAGGTTGTTGAGGTGAACGAATTATATCCCCTATTTCGAGCGCGGGTGTTTCCTAAAACCCTTTCTCAGGTGTGGAGTTTTGGGGTTGAGACAGTGCGCATCATGCGAAGTATCTTAGAAACTGGCATGCGGTATAACTAGGCTCAATTTTTGTTGGCGGGCCTGCATAAGGAGATAGTGCGGTTGCACTCGAATATCGAAGCACAATCGCACTTCACCTTTGCCTTCTTCGCTGGTTATCTCTGCCGTTTTGCTGAGTTTCTTGTGGTGCGTGCGGACAACAAGTTTGTCCTATGGGATCAGGGTCAACTATCCCGCCCATGGGTCAAACATTTGTTTGCGACAATGAGATCGCAGGATGCCCCAGAAGGTATCGATAAGTCCGTGTCTGTTACTACAGGGGGATCATGTAGTGGTTCCATCCACACACGGGATAGTCTGGGGGTGGAGCCAGATGATGTACCTTTAACCGCCAGACAGGCAGAGCGGGTTATTAAAGAGACCATTGGGAAAGCCAAGTCAAAATTGAAAAGACCTGAACGCGCCACGGAGGGAGTTGCCGACAAAAACCAGCCAAGCGGGAAGCGGATACGCTTCAAGATACCTGGTAAGCAAAGCTCATCTGCTTGTTATTACATCGTTTTCATTCATTTATAACCCCTGCTTCAATTGCTTACGTGTCGTTGTTGTTTTCGATTTGATGAAGTGAGGAAGCAGGCCTTAGAGACCATCAGAGAGGAGGAGGATACGCGTACCGAGAAAAAAAATGAGGAGGAAAACCCAAAGAAGAGCCAAGGCGGGGGAACGGAGCTATTAACAGAGAGGACTACTGACACTGACCCTTTAGACGACCCAGACGCTATCAACCAAATGTTCAGTAGCTTCCTCAAGGGTGACTTGGATTTGGGCGATCCCCCAGAAGGTGACAAGGATCAGGGTATGTCTTCGCTTTTAGTTGGTTTTTATTATTTTTTGAATTAATTGTGGCTCCTACGTTTTTTATTTAGTTTCGTGTTTTTGGATTAGATGAAGGCAGCGGTACCAGGAAGGTACGGTTGGACGTTCCCATGAAGACGGTTCCCCCTGAGAGGACCTCTGAGGTTAGTTCCTCCTGTACCCGTCAGCCACTTATTTGGTCAGAGATGTCAAATAAGACGGATTTTGTGGATGGAATCGCGGAAGAGGTTGTTGAACATCTCCAAGAAGTCCACCCTGACATAGGTATGAATTGTTTAAAGACTAGGAGCTTCATGCCTTATGTGTACCGTTTTAATGTTCGTGTTTTCTGCGTGGGTAGGCGCTAAACTACGATGCGATCCCTCTGAGGGAATCAGTATAGAAAGCCTAACTACACTCTCCCCAGAAGTGGAACAGGTGCCAAGGCCTGTTTATGAAGGAGTTGCAGAAAGCCTTGCACACAATGCCAAGTCGTTGTGGACTTGTAGGCGTTCTGTTGAACAGTTGTGGCTACAAGTACAGGCAAAGGAAAAGGAAGTCTCCACCGTAATAGAGGAGTGTGACGATTTAAAGGCTCGATACGAGTTCGCCGCTGCTAGACTGAATGGAGATCGTTCTTGGCGAACATCGGAGATTACGTACACCAGGTATTGGAACCTTTTGAACCGTCATGCATCACTGACTCGGAGAATGGCAGAATGTAAAGCTCAAATTGATCTCCTGAACCTTAAGTGATAAGATTGGAAGGCTTTCGCTGCCAAGGTTCGCAAGTGAGGTCAGGACGAGAAAAACCATAAACATCAATACAAGAAGTCGCTGAAAGAGGTGTCCACTGAAAAGCGGCAGCTGGAGATGTTTGTGGAGGGTTTGGGTTTGCATTCTACCTTTGATACCTTTGCCCAAAACACAATTGTGGAAATGGATTCGTCTACAAGGGTCATCACGACTGCTTCTGGGGAGGTGTCGATAGGTGAATTTCCTCTGAAACGTCCTACCTAGTCAGCGGTCGACAAAGGCAAGGTTTTAGCAGACATTGACTTAGGCTTGGACGGAACAAATTGGGCCAGCGTTCCAGAGGAAGAAATCCTTCATCGACTAGAGTTTGGCTTAGGGGGATCCCCTATGGTAAGCGTTTTGTCTTTATGAAGTTAATTTATTGGATAATGTTTAAAATGTTTAACATCTGCTTATTTTTGTATTGGTTGTTTGTTTTTGGTGTTTTCAGCATGAGGGTGGCGATGATACTCACGAGGCTGGCCCCAGTGGAGCAGGGGCCCCTGACACTGGTGGTTCTAAAGGAGATGATCCTCCTGTCACGGACGCTTAGTGCTTTTGTAGTTTTTGGTTTTGGATTTTTGCTGACTCAAACTGATATAGTCATTGTAACTAGGAAATATTGAGAAAAACAGGCACCATTTGTACAACGTTGCGTGAATGAATATTTTTTTGTTGATTTTAAATTGTTTGCACACACGACACGACATTAAAATGTTTTAGGATTTGCTTTTCTGTTTTAAAGGTGACACACTGAAGATAAATAATATGTAAAAAGGGAAAACAAGGTATGCGTAGTTTAAGGCCATTTCGGGCCCCATTGTAAACGAGTAATATTTTAGGAAAAGCGGATGTTTCGTAGTGGACTGACCATTTCTGATCGTGGCTAGTTTTATGTCATTGCGGACATGATAGTTTAACGTCTTTCCGGACAAGAAGTGTTGTTTAACTTTGTTCCCCCTCTCTTTTTTTTTTTCATTATGATTTTTGGTGTTTTTGGGTTTTATCATAGTTTAGTGTCATTTCAGACATGTTATAGTTTAACGTCATTTCGGACTAAGGGTGTTGTTTAATAATGTTCATGGCTCTATTATAGTTTGAGGTCATTTCGGGTTGTACGTAGTTTAATGTCGTTTCAGACGTACAGTAGTTTAACGTTGTTTTGGACTGAGCGGTAATCTAACGTCGTTTTATTTTGTGGAGTGTCTGATGCAGGTGTTTCGATTTTGGGAGATTTTTGATCCGTGTTAAAGGGCTTACAGTTTACCGGTGGTTGGGGATTCTTGCTGTTTCAGTTAGGCCATTTGAGCTCCACTTCTGATCCTTGGTCTATGTCCGAGTTTGATGAGATGATGGGAGTAACCGCTTCCCCATGTATAATGACTTCTCCGCCCTCATAGGATAGGTGAATTTCCTGATGTATGGGGGATGAAACAGCCCTCAATTGGGCTAACCAGGGTCTTCCCAATATGAGGTTAAATCCTGGCATCTCATCAACTACCAGGAAGTCAACGAATGTAGGGAACTGATCTCCCGCTACAAAGTCTAAGGTTATTGTGCCCTTGACTAGTACGCGTGACCCGCTGAAGGACTTTAAGCATGCCATTGTGGTGGGTTTGATCGAGTCGGCGAGCCCCAATTGTTCGATGATGGGATAGGGTACGACGTTGGTAGCTCCCCCATCATCTACATGTACCCTATGTATTTTCAATTAGTTTACATGTATAGTTATGAACATAGGGACCGTTGTTGTCTCACCTGTCTTCTTGTCTACTTTGATGTTCTCATCATGGAAGCTCAAAGGTTTAGGGATGGCACCGTGAGATGGATACATTACGGCATGAATGGCTGATTCGCTGGGAGGTAATTTCTCGCTAACTGGGATTGATGTGAGCATGCGTACTAGAGCTTCCCGATGAGTTTGGGATGTTAGGACTAAGTCATACAAGCATAACGAAGTGTTTTTCTGTTTTAGGGCTTGGGTAACTTGTGTCAAGGCCGTTGCAAAATCTCTACTGTCAGGGACGTTTTTATCAGCAGTGACTAGGTCCATTGGACCCAACAGTTTTAATTCGTGTTTTGGTGGTTTGTCGTTATTGTTAGGACCTGCCGTTTTATGCGGTTCTTGTGTTTTGGATGATTCACTGTTGTTGTCCATGTTCGATCGATCGTTGGATGATGACATGGGCATGGAGTTAAGTGGAGTTGGTTTGGGTGGCCCCACGGCTAGCTTTTGGCGTTCCTTCTCTATGCGCTCACGTGTAAGCCTATCTGCCAGGCGTTCTCGTGTGTTACGCGAAGGTGGAGTTGGCCTTAGAGCCTGGGATTGCCCTGGGACCTTTACTACGTATGGAGCCGGACGGGGTTGCGAGTGGATGGTCGGAGATGATTGGACAGGAGTCTACCCAGGTATCCTGATGACGTACGGGGTTGGTCTTGGTGGAGGTTGGACCTCCGTCGTTGCAACGGTGGGTGGTACTCGGACTACGAAAGGGGTAGGCCGAGCATGAAGGGTTGGTGTATCCGTGGGATTGACCAGAGGGATGCGCACCATGTATGGTTTTTGGCCTATTGTGATGTCAGAGGTGGGTACGGTCGGGGGCACTCGGACCACGTATGGCAGCTGCGGCACATGGGGTGATTGAGATGCGGGTGCGGACTCGGCGGGAGGGATCTGAACTACGAACGGCTTGCTAGGTGGTTCTCGTTTATTTTCGGGGTAGATGGTGTTTATGCGGGGTGTGTCGGAATCATCGTCACAATAGATCGTGTCAATTACGTACGCTGCCTCTTTAGTGTTCAGGGGGTCTTTGTACACCCCCATGGTTTGATTTTGCGGTTGGACGGGGTTAGCCCCATCAAAAGTGATTTTTCCTTCATCGATCATCCGTTGGATATCCTGCTTCAGGGTGAAGCAGTAATCCGTTCCATGCCCGTTGCGTTGATGGTAGTCGCAGAAGCGATCCATCCTGAATCCTTTGTGCATGGGCAGCTCATCCGGCGTTGCCAGGCTTGGGTTCTGTATAAGTTGGCAGAACCGTTCATGTCTTTAGATGGCCGTGGGGGACAACTGCTTGTGTGTCATCAGCCCAGCTTTTAGGAGCTGATCGAAGAGCTGGGATGGTTTCATTGGTAAAGGCGTGTACTGAGAGGGTTCTTTCCTCTCGAAATTACGCGTACGGTTCGTCAGGTTCTTTGATGATGACTCTGGGGGAGTTGTGGGAGCGGGCTGATAGTAGTTAGTGGGGATCGCGGGTGGTCTTTGTTGATGTGTGGTGTTCGTTTTCTATGTTCCCGCTATCGCTGCTATAGTTGTCTTGGCCTTCTCTTTATCCTTTTTAGTATGTTGGTTTCTGAAGGCCAAGTATGCAGGGTCGTGGCTGTTTTGAGCTGCTTCCTCTATGTTCTTGATTTGTTCAAATGCCTGATTAAGATCGCGTGCGTTAAGGTAATACAGTTTGGACTTGAAAAAATCATTGATAGCCCCCTTCAGTATTGTAAGCAGATAGGTTGGAGAGATTGGTTCGTGTAGCTCGTTGAGAGCCGCACTCCATCTCTGAATGAACTTCTGCACTGGTTCAAGCGGTGCTTGCTTGATCTGCATGAGGCTGTCCAGCGTGGCCTCGGGTTTCAAGTTGTACTTGAACCAGGTCACAAACTGGCGTAAAAGATCATCCAAAAAAAGGATAGAGTTCCTGGGCAGGGCTCGGTACCAGTCGAGTGCCCTTCCCACGAGGGACATGGGAAATACTCATAATATGGAGTGGGGCCATGCCTGGAGCAACGCGCACTCTAATCTAAACGTTATGAGGTGGGCGTTGGGGTCTGTCTCCCTGTTATACTTAGTTAGCTTTGGTAGGGGGACACCTTGGGCAGGGTCAATGGCGGGACAGAGGAGCTGATAGGATCATCGTTGTAGAAATCCACTACTTTCAACTCTCCGCCGGCGACGGTTTTGAGGCGCTTTACCTCATCTGTTAATTCCTGCATCAGTTTTTTAGCATCTGCCCAATCTTGGGTGCTCAATGAAGCTACAGGTTGGGGGTGCAAGGCTACATACCAGCTAGACTGCTGGGTCACAAGTTGAAAGGCCGAAAGCTGGGCGATCGGTGGTTGCGTTTGTGGGTAGTTAACTATGGGCGGTACTAAGGCGGGGATGTTAAAAGGAAAATGTCGTTGTTGTTGTTGCTGCAGCTGGGGTTGTGCTTGGGGAATATTAGTTGGTGGGATTGTGCGGGGTGGTGCATGGTGATGGAGAATTTCATGTGATGACATTCCCCTCGCTGGCCATTGTCCCGCCACGTTGTGCGTGGGGACTCCCTGTTGGGTCATGGCTGTTTGGGGAAGTGTATGCACTTGGATGTGTGGTATGAAGTGGGCGGATGTAGATGTCGGGATCACATGTGGCATCCCTATTACGCGGGGTGGGGACGTTACACCTGTGTTATCGTGAGGAGGCGGTGCCCGTGAGGATGAACCCGCAGCTGTGTTAGGGATAAGTGTGAGGGGAAAGGTGTTGGGTTGGTGATCACTCGGAAGAGGGATATGCACAAGCGCTACTGTTTCTGGTGGTCGCGTTTGAGCCTGGATGAATTTAGGGAGTCGTACGGGCAGGATCTCCCCTGTCTCAGGATGGAAAATGGGGTTGACCTGTACTTGTGGGCTTAGGGTATGGTAGGAGTCTTCATGCTCGGATTGAGCAGCGAAGTCATCCTCCTCCTCTGGCTGAGGCTCTAGTGCGGGCTGGTCTAACGACTGGCTCCTGTGGAGAAGGAGCTGTGTGACGAGTTCCGAATATTGTTCAGGAACAGGAATTACGTCATACGGGGAAGGAATGAACTCTCGTCCTCCCCTATAATACAGTTCAAACTACTTCTTCACCTCCATTTCAGCGTGATCTACCGCCAGGCCAGCTTGTATCTTGATACAGATAAAGTTATACTGATCCTAGGTTATGATGTGAGAGGCTGGGTCTCTCGCTTGCAGCCTTAGGAATCGGCGAGGCCCCGCTGTAGGTTGCATTCCTGGGTGTTGCGCAACAGCCTATTGGACGGCCATGGTGTCCATGATAGCGATGGTGTTAGTGGTGGCTACGGTGTTGTTCACAGGGTTCATGATGCTATGTCACGGGGATGGATAAGTCTGGAAATGCGAAGTTGGTGTTATGCAGCGGGCAGCGTATACGCCTAGTGGACAGCGTATAGGGGCAGCGTGTGCAGCGTATACAGCGTAGACGCTGAAGAGCATATACAGCGTAAGACGGGTCACAGCGTAAAGCAAGACAGCGTAAAATTAGTGGCAGCGTAAGACAGAAGAGCGTACAACTAGCTGTAGCGTAAAACGAGTGATCGGCGTAACACAAGAATGTGAAATGAGTTACAGCGTAAAACCAGGCTCTGCGTAAAAGTGGAGAGCGTAAAGCAAGCTCAGCGTAAATAGGTCACAGTGTAAAAGCATTTGCAGCGTAAAATAGGGGAGCGTAAACTAAGGTTTAGCGTAAACGAGACTCAGCGTAAACAAGATGGAGCGTAAACAGGACTTAGAGTAAACAAGGTAGGGCGTAAACAAGGACAGCGTAAACAGTACACAACGTTAACAAGATTCGGCGTAAACAAGATTCAGCATAAACAATGCAGAGCGTAAAAACAAAAGGTAGCGTATGGTTTTCAGAGGGAATTTTTAAGAGGGGGCGTAAATACTGAACAGCATAGACGCTAGACAGTTGCAGGTTGGGGTTTGACTGGGCAGCGTCAACACTGAAGGGTTTCAACAGGGAGCGGTGTGCAGTTAGCGGCATAGACACTTGATAGCGTAAACGCTGAGAATTTTGCAGGTAAGGGTTTTAGGGGGCCCTCCTTCTAGCGCCAATTTCTATACCGCCTGAAATTGTCGGTCTCCGGCTGGAAGGAAAAAAAGAGGTCGTGGGATCGCAGGACAAGTACAGAAGTCTCTGCCTTCGCCTGAGGGCATGCTAGAATGCAACAAAGGCAAAGTACCTTGGGTGGTCCGCACATGGATCAGACAAGGATTTCCCCGCGCGTACGCAAAATGCTAATATACTAGGTTATGCGTAAACGATGTGCAAGTGTAAATAAGGTAACAGAGCAGCGTAAAGCGTAAACGGATGGAAACGAAGCATGGGCGTAAATAGGCGTAAACAATGCGTGGGCCAAATTGACATACAACTGTAAAAGAACTTATGCAGCGAATGTAAACAATAGTATTGCAGAGTCAAAGTACAGTGCACCGGTCTAACGCAGTCGTGTGGGAACACAAGGCGGACAAAAAGCCTCGGCGTCTACAAGGATGACTCGGCTGGTCTGCAGGGCAAACGGAGCGTAGAGACTGCATCTGCAGCGTAGAGGGCTTCCCAGCGTAAGAAGGTTTCAGCTCTTTTGCGCAACGTAAATGTTCTCTGGTATGCTCCGGGATTTTGCCAACCGACTTGGGTGAAGTGGAAAATCGAGGTTTTTATACAGGTTGTTACGCTAGACTCAGGTTGGGCGACACGTGGCGTGTTGACCAGGTGCACACAATTTACAAATGTACAATATTACAAGTGTTGGGCGTATATGCTGGGTGTATACGCTAAATGAGGCAGGTGTGTGAACTTGGGTGGAGATGCTGGACGCTGGGCGTATACGCTGTGGATGCGGGCATATACGCTGGGCGTATACGTTGATGGATGCGGGTGTATACGCTGGGCGTATATGCTGACGGATGCCGACTTGCTTCAATTCTTGCTCTTCGGTGTTGTCTTCATTTTGCCCTTGGAGATTCTGTGCCGGGCCTAAACGTTTGCCATGCCCGTCGAGCGTACAAGTTAAGTGCGTACATCGGGCGTGCGAGTTGTAATGCTTACGCTAGGTGTATACGCTGAAAATCCGAGCGTCTACGCTGGCAGGCGTATACGCTGTGGATTCGAGCATCTACGCTGGCGGGTGTATACGCTGTGGATTCGAGCATCTACGCTGGGGATGTCCTTGAGCGTAGACACCGGGCATATACGCTGCTGCTAGACACTTGGCGAAAATGAAGCTATTTGACCTCCAATGTTGCAATGTGTGACGCCCACTGTAGCCATGGTTGTCTGTGGGTCCTAGGGACCGGTTTTTTGCTGGACAAGTACTAAGTGCCGAATTTTGTGGTGTTTCACTACCACTCTCTCAATTTACAAAATACAACAAGAAGGGCAATCTCAATGCACATTTGGTGATCTTTAGGTCTGAATCTCTATTGTTGCAACCATGGCCTCACACTATCATCCGTGTCTTTTCCATGTCTCTAATAGGCAAAGCTCTGGACTAGTACCATGCACTCCCACGTTCCTCCATCTCAACCTTGGAGGAACTAATAAGTTAGTTCGTGACCTGCTTCAAGTACAACTTGAAATCATAGGTCACACTAGACCAGCTCATGAGCTTCAAGCAGAACACACTAGAATCTATGTAGAGATTCATACAGTGGTATAGTGCAACCTTGAATGAGATACATGAGCCGATTGCTGAGGGTTACTTGTTGGCCATCTTTAAGGGAGCGGTAAATGACTTCATTAAGTCTAAACTCTACTACCTAGCCCCACGTTCCCTTAGCCAAGCCTTTGCTCAAACAAAGAGCATCCAGGATGCTGCAGAGGCTAGTAGAGACCCTGCCTACGTCACCTACAAGAATGCACACACCAAGAAAGACAAGGAAAAAGGCAAGGCCACAGCAACTACAGTGGCCATTGTAGCCAACAAGGCTAAGCCTAACAACAACAAAAACACTGCTATAGCACCCAACGCTCCCACTAATGCCACACCTGTGATGCCAACCCAGCTAAAGCCGAACTTTGAGCATAAAGATCACTCCAAGTATACCCCCTTACCCATTAAGCCTTCAGAACTTCTGAAGAAACTATTAGGAGCTGGGTGTATACAACATAAACGAATGTCGGAGGAGGCAATCAAATGCCATCAAAGGTACTATGAAGTTTTGCAAAACCCCTCCTTGGCTATGCCCAACGAACCTCCAGTTCCTAAAAATTTTAGGTTAGATCATTTCTATGACTACCACCAACTATGTGGTCACGGGCTACTGCATAGCACTGGAAGATGATATACAACGCATGATAAATCAAGAAAAATTGATCTTGGATGAGAGCAGTCCCATCTACCCTGAAAACTAGTCAATGCATGTTTACAAAGACCCCCTAAATGCTAACAACGCGGGGTACACCATTAACGTCATTGGCATTGGCAGTAATCCAGAACCACCACAACAACCATTCATGGTGCATGTGCCTCCTTGTAACGTAGAAACACCAACAACAACAACATCATCATCACAAGCCCTGTTTGTTCTTAAAGTTCCTCATCAAACATCCACCTCACCCTTTGTGCTCAAAGTTGCACCGTTGGCTGCACCAACACAATAGGCACCATTTTTCATTAAGGTGCCAAAACATCCAGCCTCCTCTACCACCCAAAGCCAGGTAACAAAAACTGCACCATAGCCTCTGCATCCAAAAAAGTGTGAAAAGTGTTTAGCAGACAAGATGTCTAGGGAACACACTACACTAGGTCCCCTTAAGCCAACCCCCTTGTCGGTAGTCCCCATGACCTCTTCATCATCAGCTGCTAGCTGCAGCATACATACACAATCAATGCTCGTCGAGCCAAAAAGCTTGTCAATCAGCCTAAAACCACTCCCCCTTGGGAGATTTGTCTTCTAGAACATATAAAAGAGGAGAAGGCCGACAAACAACAAGATGGTGGTCAAGACTTTCTCAACACCCTTACATAAGTCAAACAGGCCCTGAAGCAGAAAAACACAACTTTAAGCCTATATGACTTGATAATGACTTCCACGACGCATCGTGAGGCCATGGTTCACATGTTATGGTCTCTCCCAGTTGACGAAAACATGCCAGTCAAAGAGAAAGCAATCCACACTATCATGCTTTCCTCTACGGCTAAAAAACCACAGCTAGCACACTTGACATTTCATGATAAGTCCATTAAGGATGATCCTAAAAAGGGTCAGGTGACAATGGCACCCATGTTCATCATAATTCGAGTCAACCAATACAAGATTCGAAGGGCACATGTTGATGAAGGGGCTGCTACCAATGTCATTCTGTTTCCCATAGTGGACAAATTGGGCTTGGTTAATCAAATCAAGCCCATGACAACTTCCTACCTGAAATCGTTCAATGGGACATGCATAGTGGTAAAGGGAATTGTCCACATTAACTTTGTGGTAGGGGACTAGTTCCCACAAGTGCAGTGTTCATTGTGGAGGAAGAGATGCTTGGGTTCAACCTAATCTTAGGGAGGTCATGGTTAGCCTAATTAAGGGCTATCTCTTCACCGATACATCAAGAGATCCACCTTCCCTACACGGGCTAGGAAGTGGTGATCTATAGTGACGAAGTGGCTTCCCAAGCCATAAACAACATTGACATGGAGCAAGGTTCAGAGATAGTAATCTCTAAGAACGAAGCATCTGTTCATGTTGAAACCCCTTGCTTGACTGATGAGCAAGCCAAAAACACCGACTTATAAAAAGAAACTACATGGGCTAAGTTGCCTTTTCAGACAATAGACAACAGACAACAAACAACGACATAGAAGAATACCACAACAAAGTCTCTCGGCCATATGCTTCGCCTAGCCACAATGGGTTAAGAAACAACCGTGTAATGAGAGATTACCTCTAAGTCAATCCCATAAAGACTTGGCTTTAACATTTTTTATCATCTTTCGTCTTAATTTTAGCATCACGTTCACTATTTGCATTATGTTCATTTTTAGCATAACATTCACTACTTGCATTATGCTCATTTTTGGCATTACGATCACTGTTTAAATTTTTTTAATTGTTTGCATCATGTCTACTATTCGCATTCACATTGTGTCTACTATTTACATTATGTCCCCCATTTACATCATGGTTTTTGCTTACATTAATTATCTACTGCCTGGCCCGATATGGCCTTAAACTATTGCTGCGGCCCAAAATGGCCTAAAACTAAAACAAGAGGCCCCCAAGGGGGCCCAAAAAATAATAAAATAAAAAAAATAACAGATTAACCAAAATAAAATAATTGTTTCACACTATGCTTTTCATTCAATTTTAGTCCATACAATAATGATCACAAAAAAAAATCCAATTGCTGTCACACTACAAATCTTCGTCAACATCACCATTTCCTGTTCTACTAGGTCCTGTGCCTTCATTTGGATCCTGCATGAGGCAAAATAAAAAAATAATAGATCAAAACTACAACAAGGCTTTCATAAAATAAATAGTGAACAACAAATAATGACTAATCTGAGATGGCCTCGTGTCCATTTCAGAGGGTATCTTATCCATTCCAGCCGCTAGACGTTGTAGGATCTCCTCCTCAGTGAAGTTGGCTCAATTCTCTTCTTCCAGATCAATGCTTGCTGTAACTTTTTTTTCTCCAAAGCTGTCCATCTAGGTGGCCCTAGAGAAAAGGTGGCAATGGTGGTCTCCCTAAAAGGTAAGGTCATTTCCCTTTCAAGAGACTCACTAACCACCACCTATTGCATGAACTTTTCATAGGCCTTAGAAGCGCCAATGACATCAAGGAATAGCTTATGGGTATGCAACTCAACATAAGCATCCCGATATTGTTTATGATAGGCAACACGTTCCATTTTATACATATTCTTATGGTCCTTTTGTGCCTTTCCCCATTCGTACACCTTTGTGCTATAATCCTTCCAATCTTGGTTCTTCTTGGCTAGAAGGTCCATCTCCATGCATTGTTTTATAATCTCGTGCGTGGCCTCATTCTTACTCTGTACAACTTTCAGTATCTTGCATAGTTGATCACAGTCAGATGCCAACTGCCATCACGAGTATCATGGGCCAATAAAAATTCATTCCTAGACTAAAGGTCCTCCAACTCAGTGTCTCGATTGGCCTTCTCTTTCTCAAGTTTTTGTACCCTCTTCCAGAGGTCCTCATTGACACACCTACACTCCCACAAGGAGCATGCTGAGTACAATGCACATTTACTTGTTTCCTTATATATGTGATGAGGTACCTCAGCTACCTCTGAAGGAAGTTCATGCACTACGTCAACCTCAACAGCCTACCTAGGATCCCACTTGAGACGAGAAGCTATCAATTACATGTGGAAAAGCATTAGTCATAGTGCCATAGCAAAGAAATGCAACAACTTAGAGAGCCTAACATAGTAACTCCAACATACCTATCTCAGGATCAATCTATCTCATGTGATCAATCATGTCATCGACCACCCCCTTCATAAAGGTAAATTTATTAGGGGTCTCGATCCATGGTCAAAGACAGATCGAGGAAGAAGGATCAAGGGCATTAACAGTGGTGTCCGCTGCACAAAAAAACATGTTAGTAATGGTGCAGAAGACAAAAACGAAGCTAAAAAATAACATAAATGATAGTGTAAAGCTCCTACCTAGCAAACCTTTAGGGGTGATAGCCGAGGGATCGCCCATCGACATACTGTCAAGCAAGTGATCAAACTCACCAGCATCAAATTGCAACCCTTTCCCTTTAGCTGACTCAAAAATGTGGCAGCATCCTCAACAGTCATGTTCCCCTCAGGTACTGAAGCACATTCCAAAAAAAGGTCATTGGCAACAGGGGCCTCCTCCTCTATGGTAGGGGACTCTTCTTCTGTGGTCAGGGCCTCTTCTTCCTCTTTAGCAGGGGCCCCTGCTTCAGGGGCCAAAACCTCTTCTTCCCTCTTCTTCTTCTGATAAGAACATTCAAAATAAGCAGGATACTTCAACAATAAATGGGTGCTACGTTGTGCTATGCCACACAGGGTAGCACAGCGTAGTAGATGCTACACTAATCAGATAGTTAAGCACACTTACCAACTATGGGTTGCACTCTACAAACTTTGATTCGTAGCTTTCTCCCCCTCTCTTCATTAGCCCGAGAAGCTTCTTCCGCAAGATGATACTTTTTGCATTGTCGCCTGGTTTTCACAGTTTCTACAATGAGGTGTGTCCTCCTTAACACATTAGCTATGTTAATGGGAGGCATCTCTCCAATGTTGTCCAGGGCACAAAAGGTATGCCCCACCTAATCCCTTGTTGTTATCAAAAGTGATTCCCCAATAGCTTCTGGGGGATCTTGGGATCAAGTGGTATAGAAAACTTGGTAAATCCATGGCTTGGATATTTGGGTGCGATCTTGTTGCACCCAAGCTCCATTCTCATGGACCACCAAGAATTCTACAAAGCATCACAGGTAAGATATGAAGAAGGCGTAATGCACATTGAAATCGGAATCAAGCTTCTCATGAAGTTTGACCATTTTAGCTTGCAAGCCTTCTGATAGGTACTTGGCCTAATTTTAGCGGGTCCCTTCTTCCATAATGTCCTGCATGATCTAGGCTTGTTCTACTCCAAGGATTTTTCCTTGGAAGAGTAGCTTAGGGAAGGCATGGACATGGAAGATAGGGTAAACCATTTAGGCCACCACTAGCTTGACCTTGTGGATATAAATCCCCTTTCGGTCCTTACTGGTCCCCAGCCATTCCTCTATGTCCCCTTGATGGTTGACATCCTTGCTACTATTTTTTCCCACAGGTAGGCCATTAGAGGGGATACCAAAAATATTTGCAAAATGTTTATCATTTATCTCAAACACCACCTGCACATTGTGAACCCATGTGCAGAAGCAGTCAGCCTTTTCGGAAAAGGAGTTAACTAGGGAGAGCATTTCGGCAGTTGGGACACTTGGATTTACAACTAAGAAAAAATCCATGAGTCTAGCCTCCTAAACATTGTGAACCAAGGTGGCTGGGGCCTCATTTCAAAGCCAATGCTAAGTCTTGTCCAGCTCTCCCTATACTTGAAGAAAAGGTTGATCTTGTCACGCCCAGAGGTGATCACTGTAACCTCTTGGGATTTGCTAGCTATTGCAATAGTTAGCAACAAAAAAATTAGAAAAAGCAAAAGAAAATCATCACTTGAGCACATAAAAACAAATGCATGATTTAACATACCATGTTTAAATGGCATAGGAAATGGTGGAATTTCCACCAGAACATCTTCTATGGTAAGCGGTTGACGAGATGCCCATTTGCTATGTAACCAGCCAACTTCTTCGCATTTTTCATAGAACTTGGAATACTTAGTTGGATAGGTTTTGAAGTCAAGCCCAAGTTTTTCTATAACACTAACATGCACATTCTTGGTAGAGGAGAACTCTTGCAAAGCCGTTTGGACCAACGCCAATGTATCCATGTTACCGTGAAGACCGTCCTTGTTAACATAAAACCTAGCCACATGCAAAATAAGGTAAGCATTTTGACCATGGAAGACAAACAATACAACATGCTTGAAACATCTTCATAGGACTCACCTGTTGGCACAATAAATGGTTCCAGGTGGGTTCTAGAAGTAGGTTCCCATGTGACGGGCAACGTACAATGTGTTGTATAGATGGTAGCATTTGAATTCAGGCATGTCCCAGATCCAACTTAAGTGCCTCAAGGCTCTTGGGCACCGGTTGGAGCCTTCTGCCCCTTCATGTTCAATCGACCCATTAGCCATGAACTTCAGAATGCCCTGATTTTCCTTGGGCAACAACGTTTCAGTAAGTATAGCAGTTGTTTCGACCGATAAGTGTGACCACACGATCATAGTAAAATGGCAAAGGAGGAACTCTAGAAAGTCCTGTGCATCCTCCCGAACCCAGACTGCCTGATATCCTACCCATGCGTGAGGAGGAGGGATGTTGGACATGGGCTCACTAATGCAGCATAGGACTCCTACCAGCTCAAGGATAATCAAGATGGGTTTTAGCATGACCCTATGCAATACAACAAGAAAGCGTTAGTGCAACATTCAAGTGAGGATTACCAAGTAGCGTAGCGTAACCCTTGCTGTATAGTTTTTTCCTTAGGCATGAAATAATAAGTCCCTAGTAAAATAGAATTAAACATTGCATGAAGTGTAGCAAAGTGTCACACATAGCGTAGCATAGCAGCCATGCCCTATGTAGCATAGTGTAGCAGGTGTACCCTGTATAGCGTAGGGTAACAATTACACTTTGCATAAGGGCAACAGCTACAATACGTGCAGCGTAGCAAGACGCCCATACCCTGTGTAAGCAAAGCAAAGCAGTAAGCATAGTAAGACACTAACAAGCGTAGCAGAGTAACAGTATCAACAACATAGCAACGTAGCAGGTTTGCTGGCATAGCTACGTAGTGGGCTTGTCAGCGTAGCCGCATAGCAACCATGACAGCTAGGGCAGCATAGTGTAACAAGAACCAAAAACGTAACCCAGTAATAGTCACAATGTCAAAACAACGTGGCTTAGGAAAAATACACATAGTGTTCCCATTGTCCTAGCCCTACCCCATCGAATGAAACATAGTCAGGTAAAACACAGACACAATAAACTCCTCCTTTGCTTGTGCTATGCTACACCAGGCATGTGCTATGTTGCCTCAAAATGGCGCAAACAAAAAATCTCGTCTAAGGGTAGTACGCTACACTAAGCATGTGCTACACTACCCAGAACTACTCAAACCCCTGTGATAGTGAAGTGACCATTCCTAACAATGGTGGCCAGGGCGATGCCATGCACAACCATAGCATAGCAACCACCATGTCCATTGCGGCCAAAGTGGCGATAGCCATAGCTCAATGGCCAAAACAACAACAAAAGAAATAACAACAGTCACAGCGTAGCCACAATAATAACCGAAACAACCAAAATAGTGATGGAAATAACAATCTAAATTGATAAATCACACAATGAAAATGAGGGTAGCGTAACACTTACCAAGTGGATGGACCCTCCAACCTTTCCTCAACATGTGCCTTGGAGAGGCGTCCCAGGTTGTGCTTCACTTCATCCACCTTGGTAAGCCCCTAATGCCTATGTTCACTTTTGCGCACCATTGCCTCACTCACAAATCGGTTGTATCAACTACTACACTACACTTGTTATGCTCTCTCTCTCAACTCGACCATGCTATGCTCTAGGTGTTAGCTCTAATAATGAAAATGACAAATTTACCAAGGGGCAATCCCCTATTTATAGCCAACACGGTAAAAAAAACTATCACTTTCATGTCCCGAATGACGTGAAACACCCCTGCAGTGTAGCACTACTACAATGTAGCATGTCCCCACTGTAGCGTAGCACTCAGCTGCAATGTAGCAAGTGGGTCCACGAAAATTTTCACTTCATCTTTACAAATTTTTCATGGTTACAATTAGCGAAGACCTTAAACTAGCAATTTTAACTTATAATGTAGCCCAATTATGGTCCGCCATGACCTTAAACTAGAAATTTTAGCATTTGTCTTACATTTTAGACCTAGTGACGGTCTGCTACGACCTTAAATTGGCAACTTTAACTCATAATGTTACATGGTTATGATCTGCGAAGACCTTAAACTAGCAACTTCAATTTACAAATTTTTCATAGTGGCTGTCCCCTAAGACCTTAAACTGGCAACTATCTTATGTTACATCATTGCTTTACATATATTCATTACATGCTATTGTTTCAAACAGGTATCACTTGACTTCGTCTATTTTTTCATTGTGGCAAGTTCAACTAAAAATGGTTGCACATGGTGATCTTTGTTAGTCTTTAACCTTGACAGGTCCCTACGGTAGACTTACAAGATGCTTGAATTTAGAATTGGTAGACTTTGAATTATCCTCTTGTGAGATTCACGTAGCGTCCTTAGAAGCACCCCTCAACTGGCCCGAACATCTAGTTCAAGCTTTAGACCTAGAGGCTGGGGATGTAACTAAGGACCCCCTTATAGAAATCCTTGTAACTACCACTAGAGGTAAAGCAAAAACCTGAAAGTTAGCTCCCTACTAGATCCACAGGTACATCAAAACATGTCGAAAGTTCTCAATGACAATATTAAAGTGTTTGCATGGTCATATGATGACATGCCGGGCTTGGACTTGCGACTCATACAACACAACATTATCCTAGATCCGCGTGTCGAGGAAGTTAAGCAAAAGGCTTGCAAAATCAAACCAGAGATTGCACTAGTTGTACGTGATGAAATCACCAAGCTTTATCAAGCTGGTTTCATTAGGGTGGTCGATTACTCGAAATGGGTATTAAACATCATTGTAGTTTCTAAGAAAATGGAAGGTATACGAATTTGTATAGACTTTCGAGACCTGAACAAAGCAATGATTAAGGATGACTTCCCATTGCCAAGTATTGATCAACTTATCCACACTACGGCTAGTCATGCCTTACTATCCTTCATGGATGGATTTTCAAGCTATAACCAAATTTGCATCAACCCAGAGCACCAGTTGACAACTACTTTTATGACCCCTTGGGGGACTTTTTGCTACAAAATGATGCCCTTTGGGCTAAAAAACACTAGAGTAATGTATCAACGAGCAATGACACACATCTTCAATGATTACCTCTTAGAAAGGCTGAACGACTATGTTGATGACATAGCAGTTAAGTCTAAGGAAGCTACTAATCATCTCAACGATCTAAATGTAGTTCTCCAACATTTTCATAAGCACAACCTAAGCCTCAATCCCAGGAAATGTGTTTTTAGGGTTAAAACCGGACGCATGCTAGGTTTTGTAGTGTCAGAAACAGGGATATGAGTGGACCTTGATAAAGTTAAGGCCATCGTTAACCTAGAACTACCTAAAAATCTTAAAGAGTTGCGTGGGTTGCAAGGTAGAGTACAATTTATCAGAAGGTTTATCGCAAGGCTGACAGACAAACTACACCCCATGCAACACCTACTCAAGAAGGGGGTCAACTTTGATAAAAACAAGGAGCCTTGTGATATTACTAGGTACTCATATGATAAAACTTTACATTGAACTTACATTGTTTATGCCTAATATTATTACAATAATAACATATAATCCTCCTAATGTAAAAAATTGATTAGAAAGACCAAACCTTTGAGGAGTTCATTGATAGATAGGAGCTTCTTTTGATGTAGTGTCCTTATTCTTTGGAGATTCCTTTAGATGGGATGAAGGTTGTGCAGGTTCTTCTTCTTGGGAACAACGTCCAAGTTCACTTTTGTCTTGTGGAATTATTCCTTGTCCAAGAATCATTTGAAGGGACTCCTTGCCTTTAGCTAGTCTTTCATTTACAAGATTTACATTTTCAAGCTCTTCTTTCATCTACTCACATGACTTGGTCAGATTTTTATTCTTATCCTTAAGATATGAGATTTTCTTAGTAAGATAAAAAAAATTTGTATTCAATAAAGATATTTAAAAGTTAATTACATAATAAATCAAACTTCTAATCATCATTTAATGAATTGGCTTCATCATCAGTGAGGTTCATGTAGATGAGATGAGAATTTTTTGCATCATCCTCCACTTCTTTCTCACTTTGCCCAGCATCATCCCAACATGTATAGAAGTTGGGCTTCTTGACACCCTTAGTGGATTTGTTCTTGGATTGCATCCTAAAACTATTAGGATATTTGGAGGCCATATGGCCTCTTTCACCACACATCCAACATTCTATAGAAGAAAAATATAGACTAGAATTTAAAATTTTTTTACCTCTTTCTATACCTTTTGACTAATTGAATCTTTGTTGATATGTTCCTTTATTTCTTCTAGTTATCAATCGTTGTGACTTCCTAGTGAGAAAAGTAATTTCATCTTCACTACTCCCATCATGCTCATTGAACTTCTTTTTCTTTGATGTATTCTTCAAGGAAATGGGCCTTTCTTAAATAGCTCCTTCACTTATGAGATTCATTTCATAAGCAATGATAGCACTTCAAAGCTCTTAAAATTTTAGAGTTGAGAAGTCTTTGATTTCTTCCATGGTCATGACCTTAGGTCTAAACTCTGGTAGAAGAGTTATATCATTTTAATGATCACATCACTTTCAAGCAAGTCTTTATGACTACCTCTAATGGCTACAACAATATCATTAGCTTTAGAGAAGTAATCTTTTATCTTTTCACCTTCTCTCTTCTTAAGCTTATCATATTCACTTTGCAAGACTAATAATTTTAGTTGCTTAACAATAGAGGTACCTCATATGTAGCTTCTAGAATTTTCCAAATTTCTTTGACCATTGTACATCCTTCTACTCTATTAAATTCAATTTTATTTAAAGCACAATATAAGAAATTATTTTCTCTAGAATTGAACATGAACTTATCTTTCTCTTCTTGTGTCCATTTGTTGTGAGCCTTCATGATGTTAGTGGAGCTATTGATAGGTGAAGCATAGCCTTAAAGGATTGACTCCCCCACTTCAAAATCCATGGATTCAAAGCACCCTTACATTTTAGCTTTCTAGTAGGTAAACTCAAATCCTTCAAACATGGGTGGCTTTGTGTAAGATGTTCCTTCCATTTTTCACTCTTGAATTTGATGATGACAGAGGAGAGTACCAGGCTCCAATACCACTTGTTGGAGGGATGAATAAGTTCTTCAAATTATAAATTTTTGAGACAAAGCACATGCACCAATTTTAGTGTGGTTCCCCAACTTGGGTAGTCCATACTCGAAGGATAGATCTCAAGCATACCTTTGGACTTTGTTGCTCCCAAATGTGGTTTGAAGGGTCCACACCCTATACAATCTTCAAGTTGTGCTTTGGAGTGTTGTGTCACAACACTAACCACTCAATCTTGCAAGGGCCTATCAAGATTGGAATGTTATTTCTAGGCTTCCACAACCTTTACAATATTGAGCTCTACTTTAGAGTGTTGTGCCGCAACACTAATTACTCAATCTTGCAAGATCTCAACAACAAGAAGCACATCAACCCCATAGGGAAATAAGGGAGAACGATTACAAGGAATAAATGTAACTTAGTTTGCTGATCCTTGTACTTTGAGCTACAACATAGTTTACAATAAAAAATGATGATACAATGAAGAGAAATAATGATTACAATGATAGATAAAGATTTTACACAAGCTTGCACTTTTCCCAATGCATATAATGTCTTCTTATAGTTGGCATATTTCCAAATCCATATTGGACCTCATTCAACAACTAGTTAATAGTGACTAATAGTTGTGAAAGATGTATTCTTTGTTCATGAGATGTCATTCTATTTTTTTCTTATTCTAGAAAGACATATTTGTCTAGGAAATATGTCTTTCTAAAATTTCCATTTTGGAAAAATGTCTTTATTTAATAGAAGACATCTTTTTAAAACTAGCTTGAATTCTATGACTATGTCTTTGCTTGGTGGAAGAACTTTTTGCCTGATGAAAGACATTTCCATTTTTTGAAGACATCTTTGCCTCTATTCATTTGAATTTTGCCAAGATGTTAACTATTTCTTAGAGATGTCTTTCTTCAACCTTCCTTTGCGTGATGAATTCTTCATTTTTGTTCATAATCATGAGCTTCCTCAAAAATTCTTCTCTCAATCTAAGTTCTTTTCCTACAAGCACAAACAATCACACACATAAAAATAACATTATTTTTCATTTTTCTTAATGTTTTGACACATCAAAAGGTCCACATCCTCAACACAAATGAATGATAAATCTCAATCAATCATGCATGTTAGCTCCTAGAGTTGCCAGGGTCAATGGATAGGGTTTAAGGTCAAAATTTGGTAGTTTTGAGTGTTTCTAAGTGGTTTCTTATGTTACTCCCTTTCTTCCATTCTAGGGCCACCATGCTCACCATGGATCTAGCTAGGAAGATCCAAGGGGAACAACTTTTTGCTATTTATAACCAATTTTGTAGAGTATAATGGCTCTAGGAGGTGTAAATAAGGTTCTAGGATGCATGCAAGGTTGTCTGATGTTAGTTTGAGATGTCTATGGGTCATTTATGAGTTACCCTTTAGTATCCACATTGGGTCCATGTTGGCTAGTGTGGAAGAGGTGATCCCCAATGTGGAAGAACTAAGGGAGCCTACGTTTTTCCATTTTTATCACTTTTGGCCATGCATGTATGTCTCCAAGGTTTCCAATGTTAGTTGTTCAAGGCTAGGGTAAAATTTTGGTTATTTTGAGGGTTGTTAGCTAGTTTTTAGGTTTACCCCTCCTCTTCCATGTTGGGGCTAGGATTCTTAGCATGGATAGGATCCTTCCCAACATGAAGAACTAAAACGGATTAATTTTAGACTATTTTGGTTAACTTTGAGATGTCTAGTGGCTTCTGGAAGGTTTGGGTTGTTGTGAGAAGTTAATTTTCATGTAAATTTTATAAGTTTTGGCTTTAACCCCTTCCATCCACATTGGGGCTAGGATGCTCAACTTGGATAGGATCCACCCTAGTGTGGAAAATCCTTAGGTGGTCAATTTTTATTGATTTCTAGAAGTCTAGTGACTTTTGAAAGGGTTGAAAAGGTTTTGGTCCAAGTACAAGGCAATTTGTCATTGTTTTGGTGTATTTGGGATTTCTCATGAATCTTTCTAGCTATATCCATGCTGACTAGCATGGATGAGATCTCCCCTAGTGTGGAATAACCAAAAATCTCATATCTAAGCTCTTTCAATACTAAATTGACTATGCATGTCAACCTTTGGGGTTGTCAGTGTTGATTATCAAGATTTGTTATCAAAATCTACTAGTTTGGATGCTCTTAGGTGCCTCATTAAATTAACCCCCATTCTTCTAAATTGGGCATGGTGGCACTAGTATGGATGAGAGGGGGATGATAGTTTTGTACTATTTTTAATCAGTTTTTGGGCACTGGAGGCTTTGGAAGGTTTTGACAAGGCTTAGAGGTCACTAGGGTAGGTTCTTAGGCTATTTTTGGTTGTAAATTAGGTTTTATTGCATACCCCCTAGGCTTTCATGTTGGCTCCACGTTGGATAGCATGGAAGGGGGTTTCACTAGTGTGGAGTAGGCTATGGGTACAAAATTAACTTGTTTTAAAGCCAAACTAGGCTACCAAGGATTGCCAAGGAGTGTTAGGGTTGAAAAATGGGTACTAGGTGGTCAGTTTTAGCAATTTTGATTATCCCCACATCCACCCATGCTAAATCCATGCTACTCAATGTGGATGAGGCCTCCCCTAGTGTCGATCAACCAGATCCTAAGGTTTTGAGCACTTTCAGTTGGATTCAATGAGGTTTTAGGACTGCTAGGGGTGATTGGAGGGGTTTTAGGTCATGTGGGCCTACTTCAAGGATCAAATTTGGGTTTGATGAGCAATGGGAGTGTAACAATGGGTGTTTGATTTTTATAGTGTTTTTATGTTTTTAGCTTTGTTGGTTAAGTTACCTTTTCTAACTTATTGGTTTTATGAAGTTCTTATAGGTACAAAGTCAATGATCAAGGTTTGATCACCAATGATCAAACCTTAGCAGTGGCTCAAACTATTTTTTATGTATTTACCAAGGATCCCCAAATCAAAAATATTGTGTATAAATAGTTAAAAGGAAACTTTGATAGATACACTAAAGATTTCAACCTTATCTACAAGAAGTGCATGGCCAACAAGATGACACACAACTGATGCATGGTCTCCAAGAGTACCAAGGGTTAGACATTTGCAGCTAGGATCTCTACATAAGCCAAACCAAGCAAAAAGAATAAAGGTAAACACAAGGGTTGTAATGCTTAATTCTTTATATTTACTAAGGTTTTAAGCACTCTATTATTTTAACTAGTTGTTAGACATGCCTATGTTGATGCTAAACATTTGTTGTTGTCTTGTAGGACCTTCCACCTCTACTGACATTACCTTATCAGTTTCAAGATGTCATGAGGATACCCTCATCTTGAAATTTGATGAGGTGATACTAGCATAGGAGTGGCTGATGGGATAGGTGCCTAAATACACCCAAGTAAACATTGAGTGTACAAGTTTGCTTGATGTGTTGATGACACCTATACCTTCTATCCTTACTATAGAGATGTTGAACATCATTAACTCCTCCAATGAAAAAGTTGATCATTTGTTTGAGGTGTGCCAGTTACCATACTAATTGATGAGGAAACCTTTTGTAACTTATTTGGTGTTCCTACTGATGGGGCCAGGGTTGCAACTAGCATAGTGAATGAAGTGGGCCATTGTAAGGAAGTTTTGGAGTGGTCTAGTGCTAGTAAGGACCACTCTAGGCTTTTAATGAATGGCTTCATGAATCTCAAAGAAAATACATCTTATCTTTTATTTAGATCTTTTACGTTTCCTAAACTACTATTATAAAATAATGTAATTAGCATTGTATAGGGGTGGTCCTTTAAGAAGATTCTAAAAGAGGGTACTAGATTCAATTGGCCAACTTCCTTGGCTACTAGGCTTTAGAAGGAGATTCTCAAAATCTGTGATGATACTTCTACCATAATCCACATGCATTTTGTATTTTCTATAGGTTATTTGAAGAGGTTCATGGAGCTCCTAGTGGTGTGGAGAAATGGATGATGGATGATCCAAGACCCTGACCAACTTTCTAGGCCTTGTATAACATACATTTATCCAACCATGCAAGCCCAAAACCCACCAAATGAGATGGATGATTCACTAGTTGCTACCATCAAGGATCTTGGTGGTAAGTGGTGTGAATCCCCTAATATCATGGGGAAGGAGACGTTGATGATTCTAGTGAGCATCCTGATGGCTTAAAGATTACAAATATTGGCCACAAAGACAACTAGAGCAAAGCTTAAGAGGCCCTCAGAGGAAGCACCACTAGTGTAAAGTAACCTACCCAGAAGAATCTTACGTTTAAGCTTAAAACATCACATCAGGTAGTCACAAGTATGTTTTATCTATGTTTTGGCTATTCAATGTTTTAAGACTTATGAATGTATTATGGCTGCATGTACTAATCATTTTTTATATGTTATGGTTAGAGATAATCATTGGGACATGGTAGCCTAAGCTACCATGGAGGAGAAAGAGGCATGTAACTATTGTAGCAAAGGAAGAATAAAGGTGTGCAGAAGAGGCACTCTTATACCATCATAAGGATGAAGGATTAGTCAATGTAGGTTTAGATAATCTATATTCCTTATTTTGTGAGGTGGTGCGAAGTGCATCCTCATAGTAATCTTAGAGGAGGAAGAGGAGGAGCCATGTATGCACATGTCTTAACGATTCTTGTTATATCGTATAGTTTTAGGTTTGACTTTTGTTCTAATCATTCAATGATTATTATGCCTATAATACTTCCTAAGCTACCAAAAAAGCCCCTTTCCCCTATATTTTTCATGAAACCATGGGTAGAGGTCCTAGACAAGATAGAGTTTATGTGAAAGATGGGCAAGGACATCATCGATAGGTCATAACAAGTTGTAGCCGAGACAAGTAAGAGCTTTGTTTCCTATGCCATAGTCATTTTGCTATGTTATAGGTTGTTTTTATGTTATGGCTATCTTAGGTTGTAAACTATTTTAATGATTGTATTTTATGGTTATGTGTTATCTATAGTGCCATTTGTAGAGTGGGACCCTAGCCAAGACATGAAGTTTCACTTCTTGCTGAAGCTTTCCTTTGATATACAAAGTGTACCCTTGAAGTTGTACAAAATGGCTACTAATCTAGTAATTTTGTGTGCAAAAACTTCATGGCAGATGGAGAGTTCCAACGAATCCCTATGGGAGAAGGTTTTGACCTTGGTGGAGGAGACTTAGTAGTAGGTAGAGATGATTTGGGATCTCTAGGAATGCAAGGTCTTTAAGGAAGCCCAAGTGGCTAACTTAGAGAACTTGTAGACCAAAGAGATCACATGGATCCACTACTGGCATACCATCCAGGACAAGGTGGCACTCTCACGGGAGATGGAAAAGTAACAGATGTAGATGGATCTCATCTCCTAGAAGGTCCAAGGATTGGAAAGATCACTATGCATGGGTCCTAGAGTGGGGTAAGACACAAAGGATCACAAACAACAATATAAGGCTAATAGGGAGGCCTATATAAAGTGGCTCAAAGAGGAGTCAATTGAATGACATAAGAGAGAGCTATTCATTTAGGGGATTTAGGAAAAGAGTGCCTACTAGCTCTTTGAGAGAACTCTCATGATGGAGATATCTCCTACTCTTCAGATCACCACTATTGTAAGAGAAATTTTTACAGCCACCATTACCCAAGAAACACCTACTTGGACCACAATGGATAGAATGAAGATCCTCATAGGCATTGATTTTGGAGATATTCACTAGGTCAACATGATAAAGGACCAAATTCTCCATCATTTGGGGAATGACCTTTAGTATCTAGCCCCAAAAGGTATGGAGCCAAATTCCCCATAGGTTTGATGTGTTCTATGCTCTAGTTTTATTTTAGTTTAAGTTATAGTTTTGATTGTTGGTTACTAATTTACTTTGTGTTGTATTTCAAGCATCAAGAGACATTAATGGACCTAGAAATTAGGGTGGGGATGATCCACCACTTCCTCCTCTGGATGACAATTAGCATCCTCCATTTGCCTATTTCAACTTGTTGGCTACATTTATTTTGTTATTTCTTGATGGCTAATATTAGCCAACACTATGTTATGGATGATTATTATTATTATTATTGGACATTTTCCCACATAGTGTGTCCATGGATATTTATGTTATAAATATTTTAAATTTAAATTTTGGTTTTAGTTTTTCCTATATATTATTTTAGTGATATAAATGTTGTAAGTGGCTATGTGGGAAATCTTGGCTATAAAGTTAAAATGGCTAAATGACACAATTATAGGCTAAATGTAAATAGGATAAAAGAGATGCTTTCTAGTTTTAGGCTATAGCAGGTATAGGTTGTTTAAGTGTTTTTCCAATTTTAGGCCATGGCAGGCCATTTTATGTTTCTAGTTTTAGGCCATGGCGGGTCCATGATGTGATTGGTTTGCAATTTAAGATCATGGCAAGCCATGTTACATGTTTGCATTGCCAATTTTAGGCCATGGCAGGCCATTGTTGAAAATAAACTCATATTTTTTTGGTGATGTTTCTTTTAAAGTTTTTATGGGTTTTCTAGTTTATATCATGCTAAACAAGGAAAATAAAGAAAGGAACAGGCTATAATAAGTAAAAATGCAAATAAACATAAGTCTCTAGGCTATATGCATAAAAAGTAAAATAAAACATAGAATAAGGCACAACTAGTTAGCAAAGAGAATTTCAAATAAATGACTATGATACATATAGTTACATGGTTATAAGGGCACAATGTGGAAGGATCAAGGATGCACATTACTTGTGTAGACCCTTCCTAATCTTTGAAAGGTTAGAAAATGCATAAGGCATATTCTGCATGAGCTTGTATTCTCCATCCCCTTCACTAATGATGTTTAAGGGAAGTTCTTCCTATAGTGTGTCTTGTTCGTTATTATTGTTGCTTTTGGCTTTCTATGCTCTCTCAGCAACTAGACTTCATGGCTAGGAGTTTCATCTTCAAGCTACACTTTAGACCCTTGTTCTACATCTACATTGTTGGAAACCAAGGGAATTGCATTATCACCATGAATGATGATTTCACCTCCCTTGTAAGAAGGTGAATCTCTTGGTGGATAGGTGAAGANATTTCTTAACTTGTTTCATCATACTATGGAATTTTTACCATTGGTCGTGGGCTTGTTACCATTGTTGTGCTTTAGTTCCTCCATGCACCCCAAAATGCGAACTTCAACCTTAGGTTGTTATTGTTGGGGCCTCTCCTCTTTTTTCTGGTTTTGGTTTTTGGGATCCTCTTATGGTTTTTTGATTGAGGGAGGCTAAGCAGAGAAGTGAAACACCATAAATTTTAGGACTCCGATGATTCAACACAGTCCCAAAATTTGGGCAAGGATCTCTACAAGCATGGTGTCACTATGGACTGTGCAAACAATGTGGCACCCCAGAAGTCCTAATGCATGCAAAGTCACTTTCGAGCCTACCTATTACCCTCTACAGCATAGTCAACGTAGCACCCAGCCACAAGGCCAATTTGCATGAAAGAGGCACCAAGGGTAGACCATACAGTCTGGAAAATTTTCTATCTCCTAGGTTGACAAGCTTGCTACACCCCCTAGCTTAACTTGGTTGACGGTCTACCCAGGGACCATGCTAGGAACTATTGAAGGTGTTTAGGATGGACTCAACAGTTTGACAAGTTTTTTAATCACAGAAACCTGCTATGCTGCATAGCGTAGTAGGCCTTGAGAAGACTGATCAGGCACCCAAGATGCAGACTGACAACGACTCAGTCCTCCAGGATATCTACCCCACTTCATCCTTGATGCATGAGCAACATGACATAGCAAAATGTGGCAAGTTTTATCAGAAATCATCTCAACTTGAGTGCTACGCTGTGCTACACTATGCAGCGCAGCACAGCGTAGCAGGGATGCACTATGATAATACTCCTACTCAGATTGCTCTGATGGAATAAGCATATTTTCCCATGCCTTAACCATCAAACATGCTTTTCCTGCAGCAACGCTAAGACGTGACCAACATCCCATGATGGAATGTTTGTAAAATGAGATAAGATTCAAGTCAAACTGAGTGCTACTCTATGCAACGTAGTAGGGTCAGAACACACAAAGGTCCTCTATCAAGTGGTCCTTGCAAAGGAATTGCACTTGGCATACCTCAACCTCCAAGACTGCCTATTCCACCTCACCCATCTAGTCCCAAGAAAAATTTCTCGAAAAAGCATTATAAATCAAGGATGCATGTCACACTGGCTACTATGTTGTGCTATGCTACACAGCATAGCACAGCGTAGTGGAGACACAAAGCATGGAAGTGTCCCAAGGATGAACTTCACAGGTCCCAGGACCTTTCAACATGGAAGATAGGGTTGTCAATCCTAGAGGTTACTTACCTAGCCAGGCCTCAGACAGGTATTTTCAAATTTCAAGAAAAATTTCTCTCAAGACTGGCAACTACGCTACATAGCGTAGCGCAGCATAGCATGTAGGTGTTTACGCTACGCCGATATGCTGGGCAGCGTAAATAGCGTAACACTCATATGGAACCATCAGGACATCCTCGATTAGCTCCAAAACTTAGTCGCAGTGGTCACTCCCATCTAGGCATGTCTTCAATAGACAAGGATCAACAAGTTTGCTTTGTTTTGCATCCCCTGGTCATTCCCAAAGTTGTCCCTATGCTTGACCCTACTCACAAGAGTAGGGAAGACGTAATCCTGGAGCACAAGCTCCATTTTTCATTCATTGTTGCATTCTTTGTAACAAACATGGCAGTTTCTTGGATTTTGGCACATGCAGCTTGAATGGTATGGTCACAGCACAGCGAGTTTCACGTTCAGCATCACACTGCAACGTAACACTATAGCCCAGCATTACATAGTAGCATGGCACAGTCATATTTGCACTCTGTGGGACCCAAGACTCATGGCATCCAAACCACGTTTCTCTCTCACTGGCTCTATAAATACCCCAGGGAAAATGTTTAAAGGGTTGGCTTTTGGCATTGTTGGCTTTGAGAATCACTTTCCTTGCGATTGGCTTTGAAGATCAGCATTTGGAATTTTGGCTTGCTGGTGATTAGCTTTGGCAAATAGACTGGCAAGTAGAGGGTTGACAGATAGAAAACCCCAGCAGCAACACTTTTCAGATCTCTCCTAGCCTAGCAAACACCGGCTCACCGATTCCTGTTAGCAAGTCGTTGATAGCAGTTCAAGGAGCTGTGACCATACTACATTGTAAGCTATGCATATCCATACTGCACCTCAATTATACACCTTTGAGCCAAACAAAGATCAAATCCCCTGATCTTGGGGTGGTGCACTCTCTCACTCAATCCTATTTCATTTTGTTTTGCTATCATTGTATTTTGCATCATTGCTTATTAGATTATGTTTATCACTTAAGTTATACATAACGTCTTTAAAAAATTGTTTACTAAAGGTTATTGTACACTAGTTAAGTCCCTGTCTGATCGACCAGACTATTCAGGGCACCCAGTTTCCATTTTTCTCCAACACGGCCCTCATGCGAATCCAGGGTTATGCTGTATGCCTGGTAACCTCTCAGTGTTCTAGCCACCAATGTTTTTGGTCGCTATAGTTTTTGGCGCTAGAAGGAGGGCTTCTTTGTGCCCCTTCTTTGCTTCATGGGTAATACTACATTCTATCTATACCTCATCACCTACTAGCATAGAAGTAACACCCTTGTGGTTTTCTATGCATCGTGTGGTGCAGACTAGTCACAACAACGGTTTTTCTAGAACCCGGCAGGAAGAAAGCCTCCAACCACTTACTGTACTGCATTCACTTTGCTAACTACGCTACGCTACCTACGCCCTATGGCATAGCAACCCCATCTATATTGTTACACTACCCACCACGTAATGTCACATACTGTGTTATGCTATCCACTGTGGTACGTTGCCCATCATGTTCCGCTACTTGCATCCCCTGTAGCGTAGCAAACCTTTTGGTGTAGTAGTCTTTCTTAGCATAGTAGGTGTAATAGTGAAGGAAACCAGATTTCGACACTTCCCAGCATACCCAGTTTTAGCCTCCTCTTCTACAGTTTTTGACTACAACCACTCAGTGTAACAACGCATTGTTTGCAATTGTTAACTACACATACCCTGCTTGTTTCTATCCACTTTACAATAGAAAATGATTCTTGCAACCACTACTATTCCCACCTTGAACCTGGAGATGACTTACTCTATCCAGAATACGGTAGGCCCCAAGTGACCGCCCAGCCGAGTGCTAATACAATGATAGTCCCTTAGGCTACAACACCTATCACCTGAGAATTTGGCACAAGACGCAGAGCAATACGATTTCCTCTATGAAAAAGTCCAAGTGAATCTACCCTTAGACCGCCAAGAAGTCAAGGATAAACATAATTTTAAGTTCCTCCACCGAAATGGGAGGGAGTTCATCCTTACTCCTAATGTTACTATCCTGTTGAATGAAGTGTATCAATGGGTGTTAAACCAACTAATGCGAGTGAGTAGGTCTATGGAATGAGGCATAGTGTCTGACTATGATGAAGTGTCTTAGGATGGGTAGGAAGACTTGGACTCCCACTCCGAAGGTGGTGGCCAGATCTACACCACGGCTATCCCTTCCACCACTATCTTTTGGTCAAACCCTCTCTTCTATTCTATCCCGTTCATTGTCTCCACAACCCACATCCTCTTCAGTAATGGGCTCCCATCCCATATTTTCAACCTATCAATACACAGGCCCTTCAACTTCATTTCCAGTCACTCCCCCTTCCCAATCTATTCCAGCATCATACCCAACATCAGTCATGGCTATGCTGCCATACGTGCACACTGTGCCTATGTCACAACTCCATGTGAGTTCCATTCCTGTTACCTCATCTGCACCCATCCCATTACTAGTAGCAGACCCAGTCCCAACCATGTGGTTGATGCCAACCACTTCTCTCCCTACTGTGCAACCCTCTTAGATGTCACATCATGTCCAGCCCCAAGCATACCAAGTCCCATAGGTGGTATACCCAAACACATGGTTGTGGGCTGCCTTGCCAATTGGGCAAGTAGCCAACCCCATGGTGCCACCAATAGCCATCACACCAATAGCACCATCCACTAGGTGGTGGACCACCCAAGTAACATTGCTTGCTGGAGTGGCCCCAATGGTCCCTCCCATGGGATAGGCTGTCGCCCCAATAGTGCCACCCATGATGGCTGCTCAGGCAATCCCACAACCATTTGCAATGTCCTCGGGTCTGGACCAAGCTTTCCAATTCATCCACACCCTCACTGAATAGATTAAACAACTTAAAGGCACTGGTTTCGAGATAGTTCAAGTCATGGACTTCTACCATGACGACCTGATCAGTCTGGCTATCCCCATGCTCACGTTGCCCCCTAGGGTGCCACTTTTCCAATTTACAAAGTATAACTGGGAGGGTGACCTGAACATGCACTTACTAACGTTTAGGTTTGAATCTTTGTTGTTGCATCCATGGCCTCACACCATCATCCGCGTCTTTGTCATGTCTCTAACGGGCAAAGCTTTGGATTGGTACCGTGCACTTCCACGTGCCTCCATTTCAATCTTAGAAGAGCTATTGAGTCAATTCGTGACTCGTTTTAAGTACAACTTAAAATCAGAAGTCACAAGACCAGCTCATGAGTGTCAAATATGACCCACTAGAATCCGTGCAGAGATTCATATAGTGATGGAGCACAACCTGAATGAGATACGTGAGCCGATTGCTGAGGCTTACTTGTTGGCTATCTTTAAGGGAGTGGTAAATGACTTCATTAAGTCTAAGCTCTACTACATGGCCCTACGTTCCCTTAGCCAAGCCTTTGCTTAGATCAAGAGCATTCAAGACACGGCCGAAGCCAATAGGGACCTAGCCTATGTCACCTATAAAAATGCACACATTAAGAAAGACAAAGAGAAGGGCAAGGCTGTGGCAACAATAGTGGCTACTGTGGCCAAGGAAACCAAGCCCAACAACAGTAATAACAAAAAGGCTGCTACAACACCCAATACTCCCACTAAAGCCACACCTAGCTCCAGTAACACAGGTCAGTCATCAGCCTCAACACCTATGGCGCCAACCCACCCGAGGCCCAACTTTGAGCATAAGGATCACTCCAAGTATACCCCCTTACCCATTAATCCTTCAAAACTTTTGAAGCAATTGTTGGGAGATGGGTGTATATAGCACAAACGGATATCAGAGGAGGCTATCAAATTCCATCAAAGGTACTACGAAGTTCTTAGGAACCCCTCCTTGGCTATGCCCAATGAGCCACTAGTGCCTAAGAATTTCAGGCTAGAATGTTTCATGACTATCACCAACTATGTGGTCATGATACTGACTACTGTTTAGCATTGAAAGATGACATTCAACGCATGCTCGATCAGGGCAAGCTAGTCTTAGATGAAAGTAGTCTTGTTCAACCTAAAAATAAGTCAATGGATGTTTACAAAGACCCCCTCAATGCTAATAATGTTGGTTACACAACCAACACTATCAACATTGACAATAACCCTAAGCCACCATAGCAACCATTCATGGTTCGTATACCCCCTCGCAGCCCAGAAACGCCAGCAACAACAACTACGTCACAACAACCCTTTGTCATTAGGGCCCCCTGCTAGCCATCCCCTGCACCCTTTGTGCTAAAAATCACACTACAACCCACTGCAACAATGCAGGCACCTTTTTTCATCAAGGTGCCAAGGCCAGCAAGTTCACTCCCAGCACAAAATCGAGCAACGAAGGTTATGCCCTAGCCTCCTCACCCAAAGAAGCATGAACAACACCTAGCTTATAAGCTAGCTAGAGAACATGCCACATTAGGTCCTCCTAAGTCTACCCCCTTGTCAGTAGTACCTATGGCTTCTTCCTCATTAGCTGTCGATGGCAAAACATAGGTGCAACCATCAACTTCTAGACTAGGAAAGCCTGGTGTTCAATCTGAAGCTACCCCTCCTCAAGAAATTTGCCTCCTGGGGTGTATGAAGGAGGAGAAGGTTAGCAAACAACAAGATGGTGGGCAAGACTTTATGAATGCCCTATCATAAGTCAAACAGGCTCTAAAGTAGAAAAACACAACACTAAGCCTGTATGACCTGATAATGACTTCTGCAATGCACCAAGAGGCAACGGTTCATATGTTGATGTCTATCGCTGTTAGCAAAGACCCACTGGCTGAAGAAAAAGCCATTCATGCTATCATGCTTCCCCCCATGGCCGAAGAACCATAGCCCACCCAGCTAACATTTCATGACAAGTCCATCAAAGATGACTCTGAAAAGGATCAAGTGACAACCGCACCTATGTTCATTACCATCCGAGTGGGCCAGTACAAGATCTGCAGTGTACATGTTGATGATGGGGCTACCACCAACGTGATCCCATTTCCCATTGTGGACAAGTTGGGCTTGGTTGATCAAATCAAGCCCACGGAAACTTCATGCCTTAAGTCCTTTAATGGGGAGTGTGTGGTGGTTAAGGGGACTATCTGCATCAACTTCGTGGTAGGAGAATAGTTCCCCACAAGCGTAGTATTCATCATGGTAGAGGAGATGCCTAGGTTCAACTTATTCCTAGGGAGATCATGGTTGGCTCAACTAAGGGTTGTTTTCTCACCAATACATCAGGAAATCCACTTACCCTATGTGGGAGGGGAAAAGGTAATTCACGATGACAAGGTGGCCACCAAGGCCATTAACAATGTGAACGCGGAGTAAGGTTCAGAGATAGAAATCTCTGAAAATGAAGCCCCTATTCAAAATGAAACACCACACTCAACAAATTAGCATGCCAAAACTACCAGTTCAAATGAAGAAACCACGTGGGCCGAGTTGCCCTTTCAAACTGTAAGCAATAACATAAACGAATACCAATGCAAGGCCTCTTGGCCATATGCCTCGCCTAACGCACGTTGGGTTAGAAAGTAATTGCATGACTAAAACTTATTTTTACATCACTTTAGTGAATTGTTATGTGTTCAATTGTATGATTTATGTTTCGCATTAAATTTCTTGTTTGTAGGATTTACATTTTACATGTGGTTGGTTGTTTGCATCGTTTACACTTTACACTAATCTTGTTGCTTGCATAATTTATAAATTTACATTAAGTTTACCGTATACATGATTTACATTCTACATTGAGTTTTCTCATTGCATTTTCCTTGTCGTCAAAAACTATTGCCATGGCTCGGAATGGCCTTAAACTACCATCGCGACCTGAAATGACCTCAAACTAGCAACTTTACTTCCCTAAAACAAAGAATACAAAAAAAACTCATCATCATTAAGCAATGGCCAGAAATGGCCTTACACTATTGTCATGGCCCGAAATGGCCTAAAACTAGCAAGGGCCCGAAATGGCCTTAAACTAAAATGAGAAGGCCCAAAAGGGGCTCAAACACATTAACAAAAAATTTTTAATTAAAACTTAAATAATTAGCCAAAGCAAAATGAAATAACTATTTCACGTTTTACTTTTCATTCAATTTTAGTCCATACAATAATGTTTTCAAAAATTTAAATCAAAAAACAAAAATAAAAATCTTTCGCTGCCACACTAAGTCTACGTCAGCGTCCCCATTTCCTATTCCACTGGGTCCTACACCTTCATTTGGATCCTGCATAAGACATAAAACAACAAAAATATAGTAAATCAAAACTACAACAAGGTTCTTATGAAATAAATGGTGAACAATAAAGAATGACTAACCTGAGATGGCCCCACATCCATTTTAGAGGGTATCTTATCCATTCTAGACGCTAGACATTGTAGGATCTCCACCTCGGTGAGGTTGGCCCAATTCTCCTCTTCCAGATCAATGCTTACCACAACTTTTCCCTTCTCCACAACTATCCATCTAGGTGGCCCCATGGTAAAGGTGGCGGTGGTGGTTTCCCCAGAAGGTAAGGTCATTTCCCTTTTGGGAGACTCATTGACCACCACTTGTTGCGTGAACTTTTCATAAGCCCTAGCAGCACCAATTACATCAAGGAATAGCTTATGGATATGCAACTCAATGGAAGCATCCCAATATTTTTTACGATAGGCAACACGTTCCATTTTGTACATGTGCTTATGGTTCTTTTGTGCCTACCCCTATTTGTACAACTTTGCACTATAATCTTTATAGTCTTGGTTCTTTTGGGCCAGAAGGTCCATCTGCATGCATTGTTCAATAATCTCACGGGTGGCCTCGTTCTTGCTCCATACGACTGTCCAGTATCTTGCATAGTCAATAACAACCATACGCCAACTACCGTTGCGAGTGTCACAGGCCAATAAAAACTTGTTTCTAGATCGAAGGTGCTCCAACTCGACGGCTTGGTTGGCCTTCTCTTTCTCAAGTTTTTGTACCCTCTTCTAGAGGTCCTCATTGACACGCCTACACTCCCACAACGAACGTGCTGAGTAGAGCACACATTTGCTCATTTCCTCGTATACATCATGAGGAACCTCAATCACCTCTGGTGGGAGTACATGCACTGCGTCAACCTTGACCGCTTATCGAGGGTCCCACTTGAGATGAGAAGCTATCAATCACACGTGGAAAGTGTTAGTCATAGTGCCATAGCAAAAATGAAACAACTTAGAGAGCTTAGCATAGTAATTTCAACATACCTATCTCAGGATCAATCTGCCTTAGGTGATCAATCATGTCATCAACCACCCCCTCCATAAAAGTAAATTTATCAAGGGTCTCGGTCCATGGTCAGAGGCAGATCAAGGAAGAAGAGTTAGGGGCCTTAACAGTGGTGTCCGCTGCACAATAAAACATGTTAGCAGTGATGAAAATGAGGCCAACAAAGCTAATGAATAACATAAACGATAGTGCAAATCTCCTACCCAGCAAATCCTCAAGGGTGATAGCAGGGGGATCGTCCATCAATACATTGTACAGCAAGCAATCAAACTCACCAGCATCAAATTGTAGCCCTTCCCCTTCTAGCTAACTCAAAAGTGTGGTGGCATCCTCTTTAGTCATATGCCCCTCAGGTACTAGGGCACACTCTACAAAGGGATCATTAGTAGCAAGGACCTCTTCCTCTATGGTAGGTGCCTCTTCTTCCTCTACAATGGGGGCCCCTGCTTCAGGGGCCAAAACCTCTTCTTCTTCTTCTTCTTCTGTTAAACACGTCTAAGGTAAGCAGGCTAGTCTAACACTAAATGGGAACTACTTGACGAAACAACTAAATATACTTACCAATGGTGGGTTGCACCTTGCGAACTTTGAATCGCAACTTTCTCCCCTTTTCTTCATTAGTACGGGGAGTTTCTTCCATAGGATGAGACTTTTTATGTTCCAACCTGCTCTTCACCATTTCAGCAATGAGATGTGTCCCCCTTAACACATTGCCTATGGTACTGGGAGGCACATCTCCAACACTATTTGGGGCACGAAAGGTACGTCCCACCTGATCCTTCATAGTTATCGAAAGAGATTTCCCAATAGCTTCTAGGGGATCTTGGGATCGGGTGGTGCAAAACACTTGGCAAATCCATGGTTTGGATATCTAGGTGTAGCCCTGCTACACCCAAGCAGCATTATCATGGACTACCAAGAATTCCGCAAACCTTCGCAGCCAAGCTATGAAGAAGGCGTAGTGTACATTGAAATGGGCATCAAGCTTCTCACGGAGCTTGACCATTTCAACTCGTAGACCTTCAGAGAGGTACTTGGCCCAATCGTAATAGGTTCCTTCTTCCATGACATCCCACATGATCCAAGCCTACTATACTTCAAGGATTTTCCCTTGGGAGAGTAGCTTGGGAAAGGCATGGGCCCAGAAGATAGGGTAAACTGTTTGGGCCACCGCTAGCTTGACCTTATGGATGTAAATCCCCTTTTGGTTCTTGCTTATCCCCAGCCATTCCTCTATGTCCCCCTAATGGTTGACATCTTTACTATTCTTTTCCCCTACAGGGAGACCATTATAGGAAACACCGAAAAGATCTGCAAAAAGTTTGTCATTCATTTCAAACACAACCCGCACATTGTGAACCCATGTGTGGAATCAGTCAGCCTTTTCAGAAAAGGAATCAACTAGGGAGAGCATTTCAGTAGCCGAGACACTTGGATTTACTGCTAGGAATAAATCCATAAGCCTAGCCTCCTGAACATTGTGAACCAGTGTAGCTGGGGCACGATTGCAAAGCCAATGCTGAGTCTCATCCACCTCCCCATACTTGAAGAAGAGGTTCATTTCATCATGCCCAGAGGTAATTACTATAACCTCTTGGGATTCGCTTGCTACTGTAATAACCAACAATGAAATTAGCAAAAAGCAAAAACAATATCATCACTTGAATACATGAAAAGGAATGCATAATTTAACACACTAGGTCTAAATGGCGTAGGGAAGGGTGGAATTTCCACCAGAATGTCTTCTACGGTAAGCAGTCAGTGATTGTTCCATTCCCTATCCAACTAGCCAACCTCCTTACATTTCAAAAAGAACTTGGCATACTTGGTTGGGTAGGTTCTGAAATCAAGTTTGAGTTGTTCTATGATGCCAGCATGTATGTTCCTAGTAGAAGAGAACTCTTGCAAAGCCGTTTGGGCCAACGCCAATGTATCTACGTTACTATGAAGACCATCCTTATCAATGTAAAACTTGGCAACATGTAAAATATGGTAATTATTTTGACTAGCATGAGGAAAATGATACAACATGTTTTAAGACATCTTCATAGGACTCACCTGTCAGCACAATAAATGGTTCTAGATGGATTTTGGAAGTAGGTGCCTATGTGACGAACAATGAACAATGTGTTGTATTGGTGATAACATTGAAATCCAAGCATGTTCCAAATCCAACTTAAACATCTTAAGCCTCTTGGGCATTAGTTTGAGCCTTCTTCCCCTTCGCCTTCGATCGACCCATTATCCATGAACTTCAAAATTCCTCGGTTTGCCCCGGGCAACAACGTTTCAGTAAGTACAGTGGTTGTTTTAACCGATAAATGTGACCACACGATCACAGTAAAATGGCAAAGGAGGAACTCTAGGAAGTCCCGTGCACCCTCCTGAAGCTAGACTGCCTGATGTCCTACTAGTGCATGAGGAGGGGGGACATTGGTCACGGGTTCACTAAGGTAGCTCAGGACTCCTACCAACTCGACGACACCTTGCACAGCATAACGGCTATGCCCCACATAGCATAACGTAGTAGGTACACCTTGCATAGTGTAGCAGTTAGGCCTTGCATATCGTAGCATAGTGGGCATACCCTACCTAGCGTAGCATAGTAGGCATGGTCTACCCAATGTAGCGTAACAACTACACCTTGCATAAAGGTAACGATCACATTATGTGCAACATAACAAGACGACTGCACCCCATGCAGTGTAGCAAAGTGGCAAGTATGACATACAATAATATAACAAGTGTGATAGAGTAACAAGTACAATAGGAGTAACAACATAATAAGCATGGAAAAATAGCAGTAACAGTATAACAACGTAGCAGCGTAGTGGGCTTGCCAGTATAGCAGCGTGACAGATCTGCCAGTGTAGCAGCGTAATAGGCCTGTCAATATAACAGCGTAGCGTAACAGGAACTAAAATGTAACACAGTAATAGTCACACTAATGAAAAGAAACATGGCTTAAGACAAACACACATAGTGTTCCTGTTGCCCCAGCCCTGCCCCACTGCATGAGATATAGCAAAATACGATACAAGAAAATAAACTCCCCTTTGCACATACTACGCTGTGTGGGGCAGATGCTACACTACCCCAAAAAAACTTGGCAAACAAAAATCCCCTCCAACGACGATACACTATGCTGAGCATGTGCTATGCTACCGAGAACCATCCAAACCCCTGCAATGGTGCATTGTTCATTCCCAATAATAGTGGCCGCGGCAGTGTCACGCGCGGCCGTAGTGTAGTGACCGTTATTATTGCAACGCTAAGTGGTGACAGCCATGGCGTAGCAACCAAAATGGCAACCAAAAGCAGTAACAATAGTCACAATGTAGCAACAATGGCAACCATGGAAACCAAGACACTAACAGCAATGGCAATCCAACTTCATAAATTACACAACGAAAACAAGGGTAGCGTAGCGACATACTGGGCGGATGGAGGTTCCTATCGCTCCTCAACACGTGCCTTGGGGAGATGTCATAGGGTACACCCCCTTTGTTTAGGTTGGCAAGCCCTTAATGCTTGCGCTCACTCTTGCACACCATTGTCTGCTCACAAACTTGGGCGTATCAGTTGTGTCAACTGCTACGCTATGACTGCTACGTTGTCTCTCAGTTCAACTGCACTACACTTTGGGTGTGGGGTGTAGGCTTTGATAGTGAAAGTAACTAGATTACCATGGGGTAACCCCCT
The DNA here is from genome assembly GCA_015680685.1 of Gnetum montanum. Lineage (NCBI taxonomy): Eukaryota > Viridiplantae > Streptophyta > Gnetopsida > Gnetales > Gnetaceae > Gnetum > Gnetum montanum. Next base: position 108,880 of record MNCI01015631.1, read on the forward strand.
ATTTATAGCCCATGGGGTCAAAACACATGTTACTTTCATCTCTCGCATGTAACACAGAATGTTTTGCATTTCATGTGTGACATGCGGCACCCCTGTCTACTATAGCGTAGCAGGGGATATTCTTGTTTCCTACAACATAGCATGGATCTATTGCAGCGTAGCACGTAGAGGCATTAAATTTTTTTTACTTCATTTTCATAATTTTACATGATTGCGGTCTGCTATGACCTTAAACTGGCAACCTTGACTTACAACGTTACATTGTTACGGTCTGTTATGACTTAAACTGGCAATCTTAACATTCCCTTTATGTTTTAAACCTATTGACGGTCCACTAAGACCTTAAACTGGCAATTCCAAATTACAACGTTACAGGACTGTGGTATGCTATGACCTTAAACTGGTAATTTTAGCATTCACTTTACATTTTTTTTACAACCCAATGATGGTCTGCCAAGACCTTAAACTGACAAATTCAATTTACACATTTTGCTTAGTAGCGGTCCACTAAGACCTTAAACTAGCAGTTTCCCTATATTGCATCATTGTTTTACATGTATCCACTACATGTTGTTGCCTCAAACAGGTATCACTTAACTTGGTCTGTTTGCTTATTGTGGCAGGTTCAACTAAAAAAATGGCTATGCATGATGACCTTCATTCGCCTTTGACCCTGACGGGTCCCCACAGCATATTTACAAGATGCTTGAATTTAGAGTTGGTAGACGTTGAATCATCCTCTTGTGACACTTACATAGCATCCTTAGAAACACCCATGGACTAGCCTGAACACCTAGTCCAGGCCCTAGACTTAAGGGCTGAGGATGTGATTGAGGACCCTCTTATTGAAATCCCTGTAACTACATCTAGAGGTGAGGCAAAAACCTTAAAAGTTAGCTCCCTATTAGATCCACAGGTGTAACAAAACATTTCACAAGTTCTTAATAACAATGTCAAAGTGTTTGGGTGGTCATATGAAGACATGCCGAGCCTGGACCCGTGACTCATACAACACAATATTATCCTAGACCCACGTGTTAAGGCAGTTAAACAAAAAGTTCACAAAATCAAACCAGACATTGCCTTAGCTATACAAGATGAAATTACCAAACTCTATCAAGATAGTTTCATTCGGGCAGTCGATTACTCGGATTGGGTCTCCAACATTGTAGTCTTATCCAAGAAGACTGGAAGCATACAAATTTGTATAGACTTTTGGGATTTAAATAGGGCAAAAATTAAGGATGACTTCTCATTGCCAAGTATCGATCAACTTATCGAAACTACAGCTGGTTATGCCTTACTATCCTTCATGGATGGGTTCTTAGGCTATAATCAGATTCATATATACCCAGAGCATCAATTGGCAACTACCTTCATGACCCCTTGGGGAACGTTTTGTTACAAAATGATGTCCTTTGGGCTAAAAAACACTAGAGCAACATATCAACAAGCAATGACATATATATTTAGTGATTACCTCTTGGAACGGTTAAATGACTACATTAACGACATAGTAGTTAAGTCTAAGGAGGCTACTGAACACCCTAACAATCTAGATGTAGTCCTCCAACATTATCATAGGCATGACCTCTACCTTAACCCTAGAAAATGTATTTTCAGAGTAAAAACTGGATGCATGTTAGGTTTTGTAGTGTTAGAAACAGGGATACCAGTGGACCCTGATAAAGTTAAGGCCATTGTTAACCTAGCACCACCTACAAACCTTAAAGAGTTTTGTGGGTTGCAGGGCAAGGTGTAGTTTATAAGAAGGTTTATTGCAAGGTTAATAGACAAACTACACTCGATGCAACACCTTCTTAAGAAGGGAGTCGACTTTGAGTGGATAGATCAATGTTAAGAAGCCTTCAATAACATAAAGAAAGAGCTTTTGCATCTTCTAACTATTTACCCACCACAGAGGGATAGGCCTTTCTATATCTATTTTTCCACCTCAGACACATCTATTGTTGCACTACTATGTCAAAAGAGAGATGATAGGTCTGAAATCCCAATCTATTACTTAAGTCATGCATTAATAGCAAGCAAAGCAAAGCACAACAAAGTGGAGAGAAATTATCTTTCCCTAGTGTTTGCACTAAAAAATGGAGACATTACCTATTTCGCAGTAACATTAACATCATATGTAAAAGCAACATACTTCGGGCTCTCACAACCAACTTATACGAGAGTAGTAGAATATCCTAATGGAAAGCCATAACTGCAGAATTCAATCTACATTATGTGGCACAAACATCTACAAATGGTCAAGCAATAGCCACACAGCTTACAACTTCACCCATTAACGACCAAGCAATAATAGAGCATGAGTTTATAGATGAGCATGTCAATAGCATAAGCCCCATGCCATCAAATTTTGAGGCTAGTTTACATTTTGACAATGCTTCAACTACACAAGGTGGTAGTGCCTCTACTATCATTACATTTCCCTCTAGGGAAATTCAACCCTTTGCATACCATTTTGCATTCCTTTGCACAAACAACATAGCCAAGTACGAAGGACTCCTTAGGGGCCTTCTAGTAGCCCAAGAGTTGAGGATCCAACACTTAGCAATTTAGGGCAATTTGCAGCTAGTTATCAACCAGATCATTGAAATCTATGCTTGCAAACCTCCACATCTACAACCTTATTGCAATTTAGCCAAAATTCTACTAAAATAGTTTGCAACTTTAGACATCCAACACAATCGCCATAACGAAAACACTATAGTTTATGTGCTATCCACATTAGCCTAAAATGTGCCATCACACATGTTTGCTACTCTACTTGCCTCAATAGTGACATGCACTGATCCTATCACTCACACTCTCCACATTACATCCGTAGGCATGACTCAAACCCAAGAGTGGTATGACAACATTAAAGCATACCTCCAACATGGCAAGCCCCCACATGGCTTGACATCTACTCAAAAGGATGCAATACAGAAGTGAGCTCGACAATATGTCCTTGTAGGAGACAACACCTTATGCAAACACTCTTATGATGGGATATTGCTAGCTTGCGTTAACAATGATGAATCACAAAAGATTGTTGATGAAGTCTATGAGGGATTGTGTGGAGGACACATAGCTCCTAAGGCTATGGTAGAAAAAATCAGATGCTTAGGCTACTACTGGCCCTACATAGAATGTGATTACCTTTCCAAGGTTAGAACATGCAATATATCTTAATGTCATGTGAATCTCATACACGTGTCACCAACCGAACTGCATACCACACAAATTACATGGTCCTTCCAACGTTGGAAACTAGATATCATAGGATCCATCATGCCTAACTCTTCTACAGGACATAGCTTCATTATCACCACAACCGAATACTTCACAAAGTGAGTAGAAGCTATCCCCCTCAGAAAGACCACGTCCCAATAGGTTTGCCAATTCATCTTGGATAACATAGTAACACGCTATGGTCTTCACATGACTATTGTGACTGACAACGGGCCACAATTTAGTAGCATAGAAACCAAAACATTTTGTGCAAACCTTGGCATCAAATAATCTTTTTTGTCACCGTATTATCCCTAGGAAAATGGCCAAGTAGAAGCAACCAACAAGGTCATCATCAGTTTGTTCAAAAAGATGCTTAGTAGTAGCAAGAGGCGATGGCATGAGCAAATCCTCTACATGTTGTGGGCTTACCGCATGACATGCAGGACGGCTACAGGTAAGGCTCCATATAGTCTTGTGTATGGATATGAAGTAGTGTTACATCTTGAATTGTAGGTTCCATCACTTCTGATGATCCTTTCAAATGTCATCGATGATGCTCAAAACAACAAGTCAAGGATCATTGATCTTGACTTTGTAGAGGAAGAGTGTGCCAAAACACTTGATCGCATTGAATGGTACCAAGATAAGCAAAGGCAGAAGCATCACTACAACTTACATCAACGACCGATCAAAAAGGGGGACCTAGTCCTCAAGGTCATTCATGAACTTATGAGAAAATTCTCAGCCAACTGGGAAGGCCCTTTCATAGTCATGAAAGCCTATGAGAATGGGGCATTCAAGCTGGTCGATATGGATGGCAACAAGTTCGCAAATCTCATTAACCACTTGTACCTCAAGCCATACTACATTTGATGCAAAGGATTACAGCAGATACAGAGCAAGGTAAGCAGAACATCCGCTACGATGTAAAACTAGCATAGATAGTCTGCTATGACTATAAACTAGCACAGATAGTCCGCTATGACTATAAACTGGCACAGATAGTCTGCTATGACTATAAACTAGCACAACACATCCTTGGGCTATGACATAAAACTGGCATTCACAGCATGGTCTACTACGACCTCAAACTAGCCATCCACCAGTCTAACATAGCCAACAGTCTACCAAGACTTTAAAATGGGTTCATAGTGCAATGCTTCCCAACACACACATGTGACTCTTGTGAACAAGTGAGCATGCACACTTTCAAACACCTTGGACAACATGGGGTGGGACATTGCAATTCTAGAATGTAGTTCACATCATCAAAGAAAAACCCTCTGGAAAACATGTAGCGTCATCGCCCCTGGCATCTTGTTGACCTTTCAGAGCTACCGCTACCATAGCTAATTATCCTGGCAGTAGCTCTTTCCGTCAGCACCTACTGATAGAGTCCTAGCACTATTGTGGCCTAGCCACAAGGTTGCCATCATCTGAGTCCAAAATGCATTCAGCTGTTAGGCTTCTCACCTTGTAGTTGAACTGCATGATGTTTACCTTGGGCAAGGAATCCTGAGTACATGCATCACCACCACTCCTAGCCTCTTTAGTCCTAACCTTTCTAGCCTGCCTCTACCAGAACCAGTGCTGGCCTTCCTGCTTTGGACATTACGCATGTCAGACACAACACTTGCCATTTTGGTAGTGTACAAAGTAAGCAGGACTTCACCCTCACTTCATTTCATGGTTTCCTTTTCTGGTTTTCTCTTTATTGTGTTTGCAAGATAAAGCCAAGATGGTGTCATTTAGGATGTGCTTTGCCATGAGAGCAAGGCACTACACTATTCCAAAGCACCTACTTCAATTAGCCTAGCTACTTTAGAGTGCACACAAAGTAGAAATAGAGCAAGATTCAATGGACATACAAAGAGAAAGAAAAGAAAGTAGATTTTTGTGAAATCTCAAATATTTAAGCAAGATAAATTGATACAAGGAAACACTTCATATTAAAGCTATTCCTAATTCAATAACTACAAATTGAACAAAATTTATAAGCTTAACAAGAAATTTCATAAAGACAATCTTATTATACTACCAAAAATTGTTGTGTAAACAACAACATATAAGTCTCTATTTTGGCTAGTTAATTGATGTCATAGATTACATTCAATAGAGCTCTCAAAATATTTGATAGTTTCTTGATTGAAATACCAAGGTAATACACTTTAAAAAATGAAGCTACTTTAATCACATCAAAACACCAAGGAATTTCTAAACCCTCAAGGCTCAAAAGAAATAAGACAATTACTATTAAGTTGCTCAATTGGCTTATCAATTGTAGAGGATCTTTTATACCAATCTTAATAGATGTCTTAATATTGTGCAATAATAAACATTACTACTAAATTTCTTTGAGGCTTCCAACAACATGAGCTCTTCTATGGAAAGTCTTAATAGGAGTTTACTACTGCACTGTACAGAGCTATATGAACAATCTAGAACAAATACCAAAATTAAATGCCAAGCATGGTACTATCTAAACCATTAGCTAAGAAACTAAAACAAAATTGGAAGAAATTAACTCACAAGATTAAAACAAAGCAGCCGAATTGATGTCTTTAGTAGGCCATCTTACAAGAATTCTTCAAATGTTTTTTTCCAATTCTTCCTCTTTTCATTTTTTACCATCAAGCTCTTTTTATAGTAGCTTGGGGTGGTTACAAACATCAAGAAAGGTTATACGTTATTACAAATATCTAGGGGGATTAATTCATAACCACCCTAGAAAGTTGAAATATTTTTGAGAAATATATGCCATGGTTGGCATGTGTCTATTTCAATAGTTATAACTACCTTTCTTTTTCCTTCTTCTTAGAATGAAAAAAAATAATTTAATCAAGGTGCAATATACTTTTTAAAGATAATTTTAAATGTTGAAATCCTTAGAACATAAAATACCCCATCATGAAATTGAAATTCTAGCCAGAAACCTTATGTTTAGTGTGGGTTTCATAGCAACCACATGTCCATTGTCAATCTTGCCTATAGGAATAACCACCTCTATCTACCTTAGCCTATCTACATAACTCAAATTGTGTCTTATCAATGCTTAGTATATCTAAGAAAACCTTGATCACAACACCTCTTTGAAGAAAAGTGGGAAGAGCACCTGCAAGTCTTTATGGTGATTTGCGAGGGCCACCATCATTTCTACTTTTAGCAATAGTTCTGCCAAAATTGCAAGCATCGGTGTCTTAGAGAACATAGACAGTGCAAGTAGATGAGGGTTTCTAACAACATCTAGCTCTTAAAATGGAATCAATTTTAGGTCTTGTGTGATTGAATGACTTTGACTACTAGCCTTAGATTGGTGATGTGAATTCTTAGTTCATACTCCTATAGAACTCTGGCAATAGGGGCTATAGATAGAGATGGACAATCTAGTGCTACCATCTGAGGGCCCATACAACACACATCTTTATGGCTTCAACACCTATTCTTCTATCAATTCTTCTAGGCAGCACCAACTCTGCTTACATTCCAATCTGATGAACTCCTCAGTGTCACTACTAAAGAGTTGCAGGTTGCAATGGCATCCTCCTTTGAATTCTATGGTATGGGTTTTGAAGCATGGCATTTGTTTGAAGAAATGCCTAAATGTATTGTGTTATAAAGCCATCAAAAATTTTATTGGATAAACCATGCTCTTCTCAACAACCAGGCTACTAGTATGTTTTTTTTATTTTTTAATATGGCCTAATTCATATTTATTTTTTTATTTATGGATCATTTTGTAGTGTTTGTATGTAAAATCTTTGAGATTATACTATTTCCATTGTGCAAACATTTCCTGAGCATTCATTTATTCTTTCATTTTTAGGAAAGATGGGTATTGCATATCCTTGAGCTCACATGTCTCGTTATTGCCAATTCTTGATGTAAAAAAGAAGAGGAGTAATATCTTTTTGAAAAATGTTCATACTTAACATTTAAGTAGAAAACATCCTTGTTTACAGATATTTTGCATTCAAGATTATAGAGTCCAAAGGCCTCCACCAAGTAGATTAGGTTTGCAAATAAAACAAGATTCCTTGATCATGCCCCTATTATAATTTGCATCATTCCTAAGTTTCATGAGGAAAACTAGATTTCCTAATGTCAGATGAAATATTCTTTGTTCTATGATGATAACATGAGAAATAGCTTGCTTAGGAACATCAATATATTTAAATTCTTCCAAACCTTAGGGTGTCATATTCAATAAATAATTCACTTGATTTTGGCAGAGTTTGTAATATGGCACTTGATCTTTTTGACAGCCCCCATCCTAGAAAACCTATCATCATCAAGAATGGGATTCAAAACCCATTGCATCTCTTTTCTATCATTATTTTTTATTATTACTATTGTAACATTTTTCTTAAAATTTCAAGTAGACCATACTGATAAGAAGTGAAATCCTTTTTTGACATCTACTCCATCAAATGGTCAAATGTGACAACATTTCTTACCAACCCCAGCCTTTCACACTTTGTTGAAAAATATAGACTTTATTGAAAACCTTTCTTTTTACATAGAAAAAGAAACCTTTTTAATGAAAACTTTCAACAAACTTAACGTTTGATGAAAAAAAACATCATTCCTAATAAAATTTAGGAAACTTAAAGTTTTCATTAAAAATAAACCATGCGTATAGACAAATTTTTTACACAAACTATTATGTGGGTGGAAAGAGAATAGTTAGAGTAACTCTCTTAGGGATTCTCATATTGAGAGTCCTCTCATAAGTTATCTCCATTGTGATGAATGCTCTCCTTTTCTCTTCTTGCCTAGTTGAAGCCTCAACTTGATTCTCTTCAACCTTGTCTTCAAAAACTATTTTTGTCTCCTTTGCATTCATCTCATTAGCTATTGTGGTTCTTGCTAATTAGGAGCTTTTATGTCTTGGGAAACAAAAGCCTCTACCCAAGGATCATCTTGGTTAGATTATTCTTGATTTTCAACTTGAGTATCACATTCATAGAAGCTACCCAAAACATTGGAATGTATGGAAAGTCCACTAGTGAGAAATCTAAACTCATCTGAAAGCCAAAGTAGGAATTGGCTTTCACTTGATGCTCCATGGGCGGTGACCTTACAATAGGCTCTCAACACATGTTTTGGACAACATCCCATAACATATGAGATAAATGGACTTTTCATTGCCCTGTCTCCAAGAATCATCTTCTTTCTCACACTCACACACTTCACTTGCTTTCTCCACTTAAGCCTTGAATTAAGAAATGATGCAATTCTAAACAATCTACCTCTCGTTTTATAATGTAAAGAAAATTTGAAATTCCCACCAATTTCACTAACCAATTATGTCACTTGGCCCAAATTAATTATCATTCATCATTATATAGTAGGCAAATTTGAATTCCACTATTTGGTTGTTAAAATTAACTCACTACTAAGTAGTTTTCTAACCATCACTCCTACTTACACATATGACAAGTAATGATCATTTAAGATAATATAAATTAAATAATTTAACTAATGCTTTAAATTAAATATTATTTAAACTAGTACTCTAACTTATCCATGTTTTAATAATACTATATAGACTTAACTAAACACATGTATAGGATATATATGTTATGGTTAAATATTATATAAGGCTATATGTATGTTACTTATATATATTATCACTAAAAGTTCATTATTTATTACTATGTATACTAAATATTATTATAGTTACCTACATATATATAGTATTATACTATATACATATATATTTATTTATTTATACATATAGACTCAAATTACGGGTAGTTGTCCAAAATAATGTTTTATATGCAAAACCTTATATGGAAATAGCAACTTTATCCCATCAAGCATCGATAACTTGTATGTATCTCCAGATAATCGTTTCTTGATTTGAAATGGACCATTCCATATGGCTGAAAACTTATTTAACTTCTTCATATTCCATAATAATATGAAATCGCCAACCTTAAAAGTTCTTTTCAAAGGCTTTCTATTAAGCCATCTTTTGACTTTAGAAGCATTCTTTAGTAAACTATCTTTAGCTCTATCCTTTTTGGCTTCTCTTTTGATGAGCAAGGTCATGAAACTTCTATTTTATCAATTTTCTTGCTATATTTTTGCACAAAATCTAATGATGAATTTATAATTCTATTTGTAATTCTTGCAGGAAACTCATAGACTAAGTTATAAGCTAAAGTTCCAATATCCTTCTTAAATCTAATACAATCAGTTTGAAATGCAAATTACAAGTAATCAATCCAATTTCTTGGATTCCCATCCATTGATCTCTTAATGTAGAAAATAAGTTTTTTATTTGTAGATTTAGCTAAGTCATTTCCTTGAGGATAATAATTTGAAGAAGAAAATAGGAAGATGGATTTTTTCGATGCCCATGTTATAAATTCTTCAGATTAAAAATTAGATCCATTATCAAATACAAACACTTTGGGTAAACTAAAATGACTCAAGACCTAATCTTCCAAGAACTTAATCACATCTAACACTGAAAATTTTCTTAGAGCCTTTGCTTTAGACCATTTGGTAAAGTAATCAGTTGTTATAAGAATAAATTTATGTCCTACTTTTGATGGTGTAATTGTACCAATGAGATCTAAGCCCCATTGTTGAAATGGTTTATGTATAATTACTAATTTTAAAGAAGCTCTAGTCCTTTTAATCTTTGGTCTATGAATTTGACATTTGTAACATCTTTAAATTTTTAAACTAATATCCTGATACATACTAGGCCAATAAAAATCATAACAAAGTATATGTTGCATTGTAGACTTAGGAGATTCATAAAACAAATTGGAATGATCATGGAATTGTTCTAAGATAAGACAAATTTGATCATTATGAACACATTCCAATAAAACCCCTCTAAAATCCTTTCTATATAATATTCCATCTTTGACTATAGATTTATTTACCTTGTTAAAGAAAGCTCTCTTCTAACTTATAGTTAGGTTATTAGGAATGTTTCATGTATCAAAGAATTCTAGAATCTCATCAAACCAATTTTCTTCATAAGTATTAAGCATACATACTTTATCTTGTCTAGCCATTAACTTAGCTAATCCCATTTCTTTAATAGTTTTGCATATTTCTAATGAAAATTTGAAACCTTGAAGCTTTATGAGCCACTTTCCTCTTTTCAATCCAATTTCATTCTGGGCTAAAAATTGGTTAACTGGAGACTCTATTAGCATAATATGAACTAATGAGCTTTCCAAGTAATACTTGAAATATAGAAGTACCTTAAAAACTACAAATGCTTATTTCTCTAAGTCAGCATAAGTTAGCTCTGAACCTTTCAACTGATATCCAAAAAATCCAACCAGTTGATCTTGACCTTCATCTTTTTGAGTTAAAACAACAACAACCAAATCATTTGAAGTGAAATCATATAACCAAAAAGTCTTCTTTCAATTTTGGTTTTACCAAGTATGGACCTTCTTGAATAGTCTTCTTAATTTCTACTAGTGCTCCCTCTAATTCTAATATTTTCTCTACTAGGACATATTTCTTTAGCATATGCATCAAAAGCTTAGTAATTTCAATGAATCCTGAGATAAACTTCTTAACAAAATTTATTTTCCCAAAGAAAGATCTAAGAGACATTTTACTTGCAATATGTTCAATATTTCGTACTACTTGCATTCGATAATTATCTATAACAATTCCTTCTTGACAGATTACATGGCCTAGTAAACTTCCAATTTTAATCCCAAATATGCATTTCTTAGGATTTAATGAAATACCATACTCAGGACATTTGTCAAAAACTTGTTGAAGATGAACAATATGATCTTCCTTCAATTAGACCACAACAAACTCATCCATTAGATCTTTAAAGGCTAAGTCCATTGCTCTTTGAAAAGTAGCTTTAGCATTTGACAATCCAAATGGCATCCTTTGGTAAGCAAAAGTTCCCAACATGGTAATAAATGTTGTTTTATATCTATCATCCTTCTCTACCATGATTTGATTATAGCTTGAGAAACCATCTAGGAAATAATATGCTTAACAACCTAATACTTTGATCAACATTTCATCAATTCTAGGAAGTGGGTATTTATCTTTATCTAATTCAAAAATCTACACAAATCCTAATATTGTCATTCTTCTTCCTTACTAGAATAAGGTTAGAAAGCCATGTTGAATATTGGATAGAATATATGATTGGACTTGTAATAACTTCTTAATCTCAACTTCCATAGCTGACTTAAACAATGGATTAAATTTCCTTTGTTTTTGTTTAACTATCTTACAACCATTTATTAAAGGAATTTTATGTGTCATCACATCTTGTCAAAAATGTTTAAGATTTTCATAAGACCAAGAAAAATTTTTCAAATTAATTT
>MNCI01015650.1:2658-30260 GCA_015680685.1 Gnetum montanum
GATAGGTACGACTTGGTTACGAGCACCCACGGGTGTGTACGGCTAACCAAGGAATCGACTGCTAATCACACTTAGGCTAAATAGGTGCCTCAGTACGACCACTTCGAGCACTTGCGTTACGCGTGGTGATCCCAGTAACGATTAGCGTTTGGTAACCACAGTTGCATAGTTCAGGGTGTGTCCGGTAAGTGGGAACGGATGTTGACGCTAGTTAATTTAGACTTAGGACATTAGTTAGAGTTAATTAGTTTCTCAACCCTTTCCCTCATAGCTTAGGAGATAAACTTGAAAATACCAAAAAAATCACGTACCTCAGACTTGCTTAACCATACACCGTGACACATACAAGCAAGCCTGGGAAGACAACGAATGATTAACCCCAAGCGTTTCTTGTGGCGTTAAGGCATCTAATCTACGGAGTTAGACCGAATTGCGTGTGCTGCGCTCGTTTCGTATGGTTGAGTGTAGGGGTACCTTGCCACTCATCAATGATATTTGCATTTGTCATTGTTATCATACTAGCCTTAATCATCATCATCATAATCATCATAGCCTTGTCTAAACAAAATGGGGTAAGCTACATGAGTTCTTTTTCACCATTTACCTCTATGAAGAGCTAGATCATTGTATTTTTGTAATTATGATTTTTTTCTCCATATTTTTGACAATGTTGCATTGCTTATTTTCCACAGTTGCGATTATTTCACATTGCATTTGTGGAATGCCCTAGCATTTCTAAAATTTGAAAAGAACTCATCTATGAGACTTCAGAAAGTTTTATAGCTAGTTGGTAGCTTGATACTAACCTTCCTCTTTTAGTATTGACATTGGCAAAGTTCTCTTTTTAGCATCCTAACCTTGTATTTACATAGTACCTTTTTATGGTTTGTTTTTATACAAAGACTTAAATGTATTTGCAATTCTTGATATCATTAAATTCATTATCAATGTTTGACATGTAGTTTTTCGACTGCTCTAATTCAGGTAACTTAAACATATTTTATAAATTACAGCGTACAAATTTCATAGGATGCATGATAAAGGAAACAACAAGAGAGTTGGAAACCAAAGCTAAAAATAAAAATATGTAGTAGCATGAGAAAGCAACTTGTCACTGCTAAGGAAATTGACCACTGTTTGCTTGCGAAAGAGAAATACAAGAAGAAGAAGAATGGTGTGCATCAAAATTCATGGACGAGGAAGAGACGACCTCCTGCTGCTACGACCTACGACCTCCTGCTGCCGCAGTTAATGAACAAACAGACGACCTGTGCCCCAGTCATTAAAAGCAGGATTGTAGCCGCAGCGGTGGAGAGAGCCACCCATGGATTTGCAGCGTAACGCCTCCCTAAATCCTTCACCCAAAACATCGTCGATTTTCTTATTCCCTTCCACCGCGGTAGCTTCGGAAGTTTCTCCTCTTGCAGTTGCGTCAACGTTTTTAGGCAGCCATCTGTCCAATCCGAGAACCGCACCTCTGCAGCCGCTGCCGACTCTTGCAAATCGTGAAACATACGGACTGTCCAACTTCTATCCTTGCGCATCCCTCTCAATACGTTTCTGTCTTCCGAAAGCTCCACGTCCATCCTTACCGAGTACATCCTTTCCAAAATGGCCCTGGGATTCATCCTTTCCAAAACGCTTAGATCTTCCATCCTTTCCAAAACGTTTCTATATTCCAAAACGGCCCTGCTCATCCTTTCCAAAACGTTTGTGTGTTTCGAAACGGCCCTGTCCGTCCTTTCCAAAACGGCCGTGTCCATCCTTTCCAAAACGTTTCTGTGTTCTAAAACCTGCACGTCCGTAGGCGTCTGCAACAGCTTGGCCATGAGAATAGCGTAGTTGCACACCGTTTTCTTGTGCACACGTTGCGACCATCGCTCCATGGCAATCATATTGTGCAGAAGCACGCGGCTCGTCTCCCCAACATTTATACGTGGCAAATAAAGCGATGAATTATAGCATATACCGTTTATTCCTCCCTCGTAACTTTTGATAGAAATGTGATGTGCAAGGTTCTCTGCTTTCACCCTCAACCAGGGCGACGAGGCTTCCTCTTGCTTAATACGCTGCTGGGGCCACAGGCAGGCTATTATAAAAAATGGCAAAAGGAGAATTACCACCACTAATACCACCACTAATACCACCACTAATACCGACGTAACAGTTACGGCCGCTGACACAGACCACAAAACAACAGTAACGGTACCAAGGAGAATGAATACCCCAACTAGAACGCAGGTGCCAATCACGCGCAGAAAAGTCCACGCTACCCGGGACAGAACATTTGCCGACTCATCAACCTCGCAACTCCTTCGTAGCTGGCGTATTGGCTGGCGTATTGGCTGGACCCGGCGAGACAACCAAACGACACAATCTGCGCAGAAGTATGCGAGTATGTCTTCGAATGGGAATGAAAATTGTGGCTGATCTTTATAATCCGTTTCCCTTGCGAAGGAGCCGCACATGAAGCGATGGAGCATAGAAAGAAGATGGGGTTTTTCGCTGCTACATAGTGTGCTTACCTGATCAACTAACACATCTACAGGAGGATAAGAACATAACGGACAGATGTTGCGCAGGGTTTTCGCAATTGCATCTTCAAATGATTTGTCAAATGCCTTGGCCACCTCTTGAACTACGAACAGGGGAATTTGGTTCCCTATCTTGAAAATATCCTGAATCACCATCGCTTTCATATGACGGTCTTCGAACACTGTTGCAAGGCGTGGCCACTCATCTTTGTTAAAATGCCGATTCTCATTGACCGAATCAAGCACCTGTAGCAGGAAACAGGAGTCCAAAAGCATGATGCCTGCAAAGATGGAGCCGCTTAAATTATCTGCAATCTTTGCACGGTCCGCGTAGCATTCTTTAATTTCCTCCTCGCGCTCTTCAATCCGCCGGATAAGGGTTTTGCCAAATCCTGGTGCATGTGCGTGGTCCTTCAACATCTTGCGAAGTGCCTCTTTCTTGATTTCATTTCCCATCAGTGAAGACGATGATGGGTTAAAATTGAGAGGACCTATGCTAACAATGCATGGTGAGAAAAGATTGAAAGGCCTTTCTTTTTCAAACACATGCTGCTGCTCGTTTGCCATTTTTACCATGTCTGTAGGGACGCTGTAGATAAGGTCGTCGCTGTAGATAAGATCGGTGACCGGCCCTTGCTCTTGCCCACTGGAAGAAGGAAATCCACGTTCGATGTCATGCTCAAGGTTACGTAGTTCCGAAATGAAATGTGCTTCAACTGCCCCTCCACCATCCATCGTCAACCCACTGGTCGTTCTCTCTCTGTAACTGCCAAGTTTCATATTAATATTATGAAATATTGTAACGGATTTTAAGGAGACAACCTAGAAATTACGTATTCAGCCTATATCAAATAGAGTTTGTTTCTGACCCCTTTATTCAAACCCATCGCCTTTGTCCTATCTAAAAGAATAACCAATGCATTCTTTAGATGTATTCTCCAGACTTTTTTGCCCCTTGCTTAAAAGGCTCAAAGTTTAATGTATATGGTAATTTTATATTTTAAAGTTCAAATAAAGCATCCAATTATATCCCTATTGTGTGCTCACGGAATTCAAGATCAAAATAAGTACCATAAATTATAACGTTTTTTATAGTCATCTAATTTAATTTCGATAACAATTTTTTTTTAGAAAAAATCAAACTAAGAATTTGGTATACTATTATTTGATTATTAAAAAATAAAGTTTAAAGCTAACCTTGTTCAATCTTATTGTTCTCAAAATTACAACACCCCTCCACATAAATTAATATAAAAAAACATGGAACATATTATTATTTATTTTTTAAAGAATAAAATTTATCAATCTTACTTTTATCAAAATTACAAAATCACATAATAAATTCAAGCATAAACAAAGCACTAAACAGTTAATATTTGATGCTAAGCATATCAATATTCAATTCTATCAAGTACATAAGTAAATTTAACATGTTCCTAAAAATTCTTTTAAACTAGAGATAAAATATATAAATTGTGCAAGTACATGAAGATGGTTAATCAGTTAAATCACCTAGCTTCATCAATCAAATACATCATCAACCTCATCATCTTAGCCTTGTCCCAACAAAATGGAGTCAACCTAAACCACCTAAGATACATATCATTAAAAATAGAACATTGGGTAGAATTTTAGGATGGGGGCCACATGAGGGAGTGTTGGGGTGAGGGGATACTATAGGTATTGAAACCCTAAGAAATTTGATTGTAGTCACCCTTGAAGACATATAACCACATGATGTATTAGAAGAACTATGGTAAATTTAACATGATCCTAAAAGTATATTTTAAACTAGAGATGAAATTAATATATTAGATAAGTTATAAAAGAAGATGTATATAATAAATAATTAAGACATTTAATAGGTTACATCACCTAAGAATACATCATCATCCTTATCCTACCCTTGTCCTAACAAAATGGGGATGTTGGAACCCGATACAAGTGAAACATAGTTACACCCCAAGATATATAGTTCAATTAAAACTTTATATAACTTAGTATTGCCCATTGGAATTGAACCCATGACTTAGAACTTCCAAATCAAGTGTTTTACTACATAAAATACATTTAGCAATGAGGTCTTAGCTTAGTGGTAAAGATTCTTGATTTGAAAACTCCAAGTCATAGCTTCTATTCTCGTGGGTAATGTTGAGTTATATATCTTGGAATATACTTATATTACAATTATTTTGGGGTTTCAACAACCCCCAAATAGCATACATTTCCTTAAAAATAAAAATGAGATACTACTTGGAATTTTGGAGTAGGGGCTACAAAAGAGAGGTTGGGGGGACATGATACATTACAAGAACTACAGAAGAATATAATGATGCCTCAAGTATGACTTGAACTAGCAATCTTTACTAGATGGAATGTCCCTTGGGATGATAAAATATTAGAACCCTTAACTCATCATCATTATCCTAGCCTACTTCCAACAATATGAGGTTGTCTAATGTTGAAACTTGAAACTATTTACTATATATAGCTATAAAACATATAGTCAGGATACTTTATTAGAACTTAGATAGAACTTGAAACTGACTTAAACTAAACTAAAGTAAACATTTTTCTTTCTCATCCCCTTAAAAATTGAAAAACATCTTGTTGTCTTTAGCATTAAGTGTAAGTTAAGTGCCTAATACCCCATTTTATTATATTAAGTGCAGATGTATCATTAGAGGTACTCTTTATTGTTTGGTTGTTTATGGGGGTTTGAGAGAAAGCCAACAATTTTCTTTAGAATTCTAAGTAACCTAAATAATAAATCAAAGATCCAAAAGAAATAAAAAAAGAGTAGGGCCCATCTTAAGCATTTCCATAAAACGTGCTTAGTAAATAGAAGAACAAAACTAAGAAAGGGCTGGCCTGGTCTAATTCAAATAGACCAGGGAAGCCCTTTTACTTTACTAATACAAACAAGTCACGCTGCAATAAACAAAATGTTTACTCTCTTTATTAAAGAAAAATAGCAGCCAACGTATATCCTTATAAAAATTTCAACATATATGCTTCATGAGAAAGAAGCATAACTTCTGTGCATGAAGTTTAGAAGGTAAAAGACAACAGGAAAATGGGCTGTTGTGGCAGAAGAGGATAGTTGATACTGATGATTGAAGAATATAATTCTAAAACTTGCATTCATCGGCACATTTAATTGGAGACATTTTGAGGATTCTGCAACTACACGAGTAATAAACTAAAGCTCCAAGCCAATATTTCTATTAAAATACTATAACATGAATAAATACCGCGCAAAGAACATACGGAGTGAAGCCGATTCTACTAGTCCAATAAAATACTATAACATGAATAAATACCGCGCAAAGAACATACGGAGTGAAGCCGATTCTACTAGTCCAACTTGAATAGGATCATGTCTTAGGTAATAAGAAAACCTCTGCGACAATGGCTGAAATACTGAATGTCCGTTGAGTATTTATAAATAATGGTGAATGTCCGTTGAGTATTTATAATGGTAAAGACATGTTTGCATGAAGTCCTTGACAATGTTGAATAATAACCGATTGTTGAATAATAACCGATTAGAGCTCAAGCAAGCAACCGGATTCCTGCTGTGTAAGTATAGTTTGAAAAAGTAAAAATAAAAATAAAAGTAAAGGGTAAAAGTAGAAGAGCCCATGGAAATCAAGACATTGGCATACCTTGACGTACTTTAAAAAAGAAAAGGGTGCTGTTGAATAATAACAGATTGAAACTCAAGCAAGCAATTGGCTTCCTACCGTCAAGTATTGGCTCAGCAATCACTGCAGAATAAATGTCAAAGGAATACTACTTTTTAAAAGAAATAATAACAAAGCCACATAAATGAAGGTAAAATAGAAGAAACCCAAGACAGGGAAGACAATGACGTACTTTAAAAAAGAGAAAAGAAAAAGCGAAAGATAAATTAGAAGAGGCCCAAGACATTGGTATTTGATCCTAGTCCAAATGTCAGTGTTTTGATGAAACAAAAATTTAAAAATGATGGAGTAATGTAGATTCTCTTGTTAACCAGGAAAATAATTTGAAAATGGTATTGTGCATAGCAGAATAGGAAAGGGAGAATACACCTTAAATTTATTGGTATAATAAAATACAATATATATACATAGTTTTCAAACTGTGATGCTAAAATATGCTTACAGTGCCCATCAGTGACTTGGAGCTTTTAAGATAAAAGTTTTACCAGCAGGCTTCCTTGGTTTTCACAACTCAAGTAAAATCACAACCCTGCTCAATGCTTTCCCTTCTCTATGAAACATCTGCTCCCTACTTAACTTTCACTCTGCTGCGGGGAAGAACTCTAGAGTTTAATGCTTAATCACTGCCTTCAACCAAAAACAACAGCACATATTTATAGGCAATGGAAAAACTGGCTCAATCACAATACTCTCAGGTATATTTATACACAATGGAAAGGCTGGCTCAACCTGTCAATCACAGTATTTTTTACCTAAAATGAAATATTACTTGAAGAGAATCCCTTGTCATCTCCATTCATGTGAAGCATATGTTTCAAAGTTGACACCACTGTCCATATGGCCACGCAGAATTACAGGCCACCATTGTTCACTCCCAATGATGATGATGGGTTAAAATGCAGAGGATCTATGTTGACAATGCAAGATGAAAAAGAAAAACAAAAATTATTAAGAAGCTTATCTTTTTCAAGTTCATGCTGCTGCTGTTGTTTTGCCATGTTTGCCCTGCCTTGACGTCCAGATCCTAAACTTAAAAAAATGCTAGTGTATTAAATGGATCATCACTCAGAGACTCAATGCTCAGGGGTAGAAGTCAAACCAACTACCTCAAGCCAAACTCTTAGTAGTTATTATGCTAACCACCAAGCCTTTGCTCATATTTTTTTTTAAAGAATTGAAACTTGATTGTGAAGTACTTTGTTTCATTTTTTTTTCTTTTTTCATTTTTAAAAAAATTGAAATCCCGTTGTGTGGTCAAAATACTTTGAATATGCTTCTAGGCTAGAGAAGGGTGTTGGTGTTGGGCTTTGAACCCAAAATGAGGATGCCAATCTTGTGAGCTAACTATCTAAGCTACACCTAATGCCCATACTTTGTTTCTTAATGTTTAACATATGTTCAAATATCTCCATCCCAACCCTAAAATCCTGTAATAAGATGTGTCACAGCAGCCTGGGTGCATTTGCAGATGTATTGTATAGGCTGGAATGCTGTGTCCTGGTAACTTTTTTTTTTTTCTCCCCAGAAAGGCCAACCTCCAATTTCATGTATTTGGTAATTTCATGCCTCAAGGTTCAAACAAAGCATTTAGGGATTTCAATATTAGGTGTGTTGCTGAAATTTGAGGTCAACTCATGTACCATAACAGTTAAAAAAATTGACGTGTTCTTAAACATTTCTTTCCTATTAGATATAAAATACTTCATACAAATAAGTTATCTCAGTAATAAAACTAAAAAATCTCGGTCCATACGATTACTATTTGTGTTTTGAAAACTAAAATTTAAATCAAGCTCATTTAATCTTACTTTTATCAAATTCACAAAATAAAATGATAAAGTTAAGCACAAACAAGGACCAAGCAGAACAACATTCAATGCTATTTTAAGATGGTCCATAAAAACTTCTTTTAAACCATAATTGTTCATATGACATTTACCAAAGATGAGCCAGATAATTTTGTTCCACAGTAAGCCCTCTGCTGCCTATGCTTGCACCCAGTTTGGGTGGGACAATGTTTAATCCACATGCCCTTGATCCCTCAAACTAGATTGGTTCCTTAGAACCCACAACCTTGTTCCTTTTTGGAAATACAGACAGGAATTTTGGTGATTTGCTAAGCTTCATGCAACTTGCTGCTTCTTTGCCATGTCTGTTATGTGTGAAGGAAAGGTGTGCATAAGATGGTCAACATCCGGCTTGACCACTGAAGAAAACTAGCATCCCTAATTCGGAAATAAAATCTACTCTATTCTCTATGCTCAGGAAGTTTCTATCCATTCTGGACTCTTTTCTGAATGGCTAGTTTCAAACTGTTCTGGATTATTCCAGTGATGTCTTGTTTTTAAATTCTTAAGAGTTAGATTCAAGCCTGCAGGCTTATATATGGATGCTTCTAAGACCCACAGAAGAATGAGGGTCGAGTCAAAAGTATGCCAAACTGAATCCAAACGGAATCTAACCTGAAGTTGACTATTAAAAAATACCAGTAACAAGTTACTTGGACGACTCAGAAAAAGGTGCACAAAAGAAATAAAGAATTGTTCACGTTAAATGTCATCCAACAACCTGTCTTGTGCAATAATAGGATTCTGGTCTATGTTCCACGATAAGTTTCTGTCACTGAATCCTCTTCTGTACAAAAGGACAATGCTAACATCATGGGTAATCACAGGACTCTGTTTTCTTTCCCCTTAAAAATGGAGAAGCTGAGAGATACTCTAAATTCAAAAAAGTAAAACAGAATATATAAAATGTGGTTTCAACTACAGAATAAATAGTGGTGAAATAGAAATGACAATTCAAGGCTGAATCCTCTAATCAAATTATAAAGATAGTGAAATTAATAGAGATATTAGAGATATGATTGATGCAAGACGATTAAAATGAAGACACATTATAAGTGTTCTATGTGATAAAAGAATTGGAGAAAAAAAAACCTAAAGTGATTTAATAGGACAACTATTTTACATAGTGATGAATATTGGGCATTACAAAAGAGGCATCAACAACAAATCAATATGGCATGACTACAAATAGTTAGATAGATGTTGAATGTTATTACAAAAAGTAAACTGCACAATATAGACATTAAAGAAATACTTGGAGTGGCTTCTATTTTGAGTTACAAAAATAATATCTTACATAGTTTGGGCATGTTCAGAAGAGGATCAGACAACAAGTCTATAAAAAAAATGTTGCTGCATTACTATCAGGGATGTCACTTAAAAAAAAACCAAGCAAAGATGCCAAGAAATTGTAAATTAACAAAGATCTGGTTGTTCATCAAAGTGAATTGTAAAAAAGAACTCGAATAACAAACTATATATTGTTGGGACAAGGTTAAGATGATGATGATGTTATTTATTTTCTCAAAATAATTTTAACCATAACTTACCTCTCTAGAAAGGTCCTCAAGAACAAAATCACATTATGAATTCATAAAGAAACAAGACACTGAAGAAGATTACTGTTGAAAGCTAATTAAATCTACCATCAACAAATGTATGGAAAAATTAAAAATTTCTTTCAAACTAGATATAAAAAGCTCTATACTTGTAGAGACGCACTTTGTTGAAAAATGAACCAGTGTGCTTTCAATCTAGATATAAATACTCTTGACATGTATAGATGCACTTTATAGAGTAGTAGGTAGATATAAGGAGTATTGGAAGGTAAAACAATTTATACTTAAAAAATTACTTTCGGATCAGATACAAGATGACTGCTAGGACCACATACCATTGGCATAGTCGGTGAGATGCATATTAACACGTGCTTCATGTGTAAGGAGTTTAGATCGTTGGAGACTACGGTAATACTAAGTTTAAGCTAGAAGTACCAGAGCAATGTTTCTACCTGGATTTCTTGGCAGAGGCACCTATGTGATAGGATAACTGGTAACCACAACACAGCAACATTAAGTTAAGTCAGGCTTGGACATATACGGTCGAGTATATGTGGTGCCAGACCGTATTATACAATTTATTTTCGTATGAAATCGTATCAAAATAACTTGATACAGACAGCGTAGGGCTACTTTGCTGTACATATAGGAGGCGGACGAAATCTGAAATTCCAACCCTGAGTTTAAGTCCAAGAGCAATGAACATTAATAAACTATCCTGCAAAAAGAGTTTACATAGTGACGCCGATTCTATGAGCATCACTTGAATTCGTGGACAGATAACTGTTAATAACTAAAAACTCAGGCGATGCTTATCTCTATACCTGAAGCAAGCTACTAAAAAGTAGTAAATTATCGTACAAAAGAACTTACAGAGGAAAGCCGATTGTATCAAAGACAAATAACGGATAATTATTAAAAGCTTCAGGAATGCTGGTCTCTGCTGCTGCTGAATTTTTCTAGTTGCAGATAGATGTTGCCGAAAGCATGATACCAACGCTTCTGATAATAGACTTGCAGAGATCTTAAGCAAAAAATTCGATTCCTGTTTATCCTGCCCTGACATATGGGTAAGGGTTATGCTGCTGTTTATCCTGCCCTGCCATATGGGTAAGGGTTATGCTGCTAAGTGCCGAGTTATCTTGCTTGAAAAGGGCAAAAACAATGATGAGAAAAAAACAACGATAAACCATTATCTACGACTTTAGTGCTTACATTTGCACATCGCAAAGAATGCCAGTGGAAAAACATAACCCAGATTCTCAGCTTATACATCATCACCGAAAAGGACCCAACAGAGTGGTTCACGTGGCAGCACTGTTAGTGTTCATGTAGCAGCATTATTCTGGCGTGTGCCGTTCACTGATACCGTCTTCGCTAGCTGTTGCTGCTTATGAACGACTTCGTTGCCAGGCACTGTTCTAAGAGCACTGTGCCTATGAGGCACCATTCTGGCGTCTGGTGTCTAGTGGCACTGTTTTTTGTAGCTGTTATGATGTATAAGTTGAGAATCCGACCAAAATAAATCATAGACGGCCTGCTGCCAAGGCCACTGAGGACAGTGCTGCTAGAGGCTAGAACAAGCTGTTGTTGCTTGTCAACTTTATTGGCAAGTGGGAACCTATTTTTGTTTGTTTTTGTTGGCAAGGGGGAACCTGTTTTTTGTTTGTTTTTGTTTTTGGGTGTGGGTGGGGGTCGGGGTCGGGAACCTATTTTTGTTTCTTTTTGTTGGCAAGTGGGAGCCTGTTTTTTGTTTGTTTTTTTTTGTGGTTGTGGTGGGGGGTCGGGGTCGGGGACCTATTTTTGTTTGTTTTTTTTTGTGGTTGTGGTGGGGGGTCGGGGTCGGGGACCTATTTTTGTTTGTTTTTTTTTGTTTTTGGGTGTGGGTGGGGGTGGGGGTCGGGAACCTATTTTTGTTTGTTTTTTTTTGTTTTTTTTTTTGGTTGTGCTTGGGGTTCGGAATCGTGTTCGGAGTCGGGAACCTATTTTTGTTTCTTTTTGTTGGCAAGTGAGAACCTATTTTTTGTATGTTTTTGTTTTTCGGTGGGGGTGGGGGATGGGTGTGTGCAAGTTGGGAATATGATCATAATGAACATAGGTGGATTACTTTTAGGGTGATAATGTATAAGTTGAAAATATGATCATAATGAACCATGGATGGTTTATTTTTGACATATCATGCTGAATGCTATAAAAAGAAGATGATCACCTCAAGCCACAGTGCTGATTTCACTATGAGGGATAAGAGAGGTATTTGGGGTTATTTTTTGCCATGTCATGTTAGATAAGAGAGGTAAAGCCTAATCTCTCCAAATCGCTATGTCCAAGCTCAAACCGAAGTGTTCAACTTAAGAAACAAGGACCTTACCATCACTCGAAATAAGAGTATGGAAAGCATGCACAAAAATCATGAATAATGGTTTGTCACAAAGAGTTAATACCCTTTGGGAAGAAATTAACATCCTCCAGGTTACCATTTCTTGAACCGCGCTTCCGCTTTACAGCGGTAAAACCAAACTCACGTAGCCTTCTAAATTATGATCTTCATCGTTGCTTTGCTTTGCCATAAACAAAAAAGGGCGGGACTGTATCCATGACGTTATCAGGTTAGGCATAGGTTGGATATTTTTAAATCATTCTCATTGAACTACTGAATTCAACATCCACTGGATTGGATTGAATCACTCTCGAAGTCAAACATGAGTTTGCAGTTCTAAAACCCGATTATGAAAGTTTTCACATGCTTAGGCAGTTGGATTCTCCCTACTCAAATCTTCAAGACCTCCCAACGTCCTTAATTATAGCTATACAGCGACGTAAGAAAATAAATTTTATCAATTACCTCCATAAGTGATGAGTTACCTTATTAGTAATTTTCTACAGCTAATGAAAGCCATTGTGGATGGTGAGGCTAATGAAAGCCATTGTGGATGGTGAGGCAAGAAGGGAGGATCTCTTCTAGTTCCCTCCCTCCCCCATTGTTGAATGATCTGCCCATAGCTCATTTTGATGGCCCTCATATGCTCTCACAGAGTGCTTACCAATCACAGCATAGCATGCATAACATCCAACATAGTTGCTAGGCGGAGGAGCAAAGAGTTGATCCTAGCACCAAGTTGCTATTGAAGAACATTCACAGTATAGTTAAGAGTGAACTTGTCAAAGTATGGGCCAAGTTGAAAATCGTTGATGCTAAAAGGCCATTCTATCTACAAGAGTTGTAGAAAAGCCATGCTAAGGTGTGACAATTGCATAAACAATTGAAGCATCTCACACTGTCAGTACTTGTAGCTTCATGAACAACTAAAACATCTCACACCATTGGTACGTGCACCTTCCACAATCACTCCAAAGGTGCGGAGCAAGTGCTTGCAGGCTAAACTCTTTCAGGTGGACTAGGTTGGTGAGGAAGCTATGTTTATGAAAGATGGTTTGGAGCACCAAATTAGAATGTTAAAACATCAATCCTAAAAATGGGAAAGAATAAGCTAGAAAAAGGAAAAAGAAGTGCTTTTCCTTTCTCAGAACATGCAAAGGTTGGATGCCAAAAGTCAAATCATGGCCTAATTTTAGGCCAAGTACCTTTGTACAAAAAAGGAATGCTATAACTTGCAATAGGAGCTAGCAAATAAGACTACTAGGGAAACTGATGAGCTCAGAAAGATCCATTTAATTAAGCAGGTGAACTAGGATGTCAAGGTGCATAGATTACACAAACCTGTAGGTCTGTTGAATGAATAAGTAATTGGTGAAAGTTGTGAGGTGAAGGAAAAATTCGACACCTTGCATGCCAAACTTTGATAGATGGCCATAAGTGAACCAACGTTGCAAGAGGGAATGAACCTTTTGGAAAACATGTACATTCTCCACCATGAGGTAGCTATCATTGTCCTTAAAAGGAGACTCAAGGAAGCTGAAGAGGACATGCAAGTGAAACAAAGAAGGTTTATTTATGTGGTCCAAACTTCTACAGGTTGACCACATGCAAAACTAGAAGAGAAACTCTATCGAGCAGTGGTTGAATTAGATGTAGCCCCATGTGAGCTCTTGTAGGCTAAGAAAAGTCATGAGCAATTCCAAGCTGATGATAAGGAATGATGACAAGTAATCCTACAAGAGCAAGGACTGATGCATGAGTAGAAGTAATAGCTCTGAATAAGGGTGATGACCATGGAAGCGCAACTACAAAGATTTCACATATCTACACCTAGCTCTTCCAGCTTCNCGCAACTACAAAGATTTCACATATATACACCTAGCTCTTCCAGCTTCTTTCCTTACTAATAAAATCAAATTTCATTACCATATGACATCGTAGCAATGATGTCATAACAATGATGTCATGATACATAATACATCATCATTGATACAATGTCTTAGGATGTGTGCACCCTTATAAATATGACACTTCGGCACACAACCTAACAACATTTCACTCCACTAGTAATAGAACTCTTGCAATTTGATTTCTTAGACTTAGACTTAGCAATAGAGCGTGAATGCCTACAGTGTGATGTGTGATAGTTGAATAGTATCTTTATTCAAACAAGTTGTACTTGGGCACAAGTTGTGACAGCAATAAAGATCAAGACTATTTTCCATCCTTGCAGCATTCCCTTAGTTTCTTTTCTTTACTTAGCATAATTTTTACTTTTTTACTAGCTTACTATTTTACTTTCTCAAGCACTTTATTTTTACTTGCATATTGTTAACGTGGAATGAGTACAACTGATTTCAAGCACTTAAGTATTATCGTTTGGTAATCCCAGTAGTGGCTTCACTTGATTCGCTCAATGGTGAGCTCACTTGGTAACCCGGTAATGGTTACACAGGCTTAAGGCATGTATGGTGAATCAAGAATGGATGCTCATTGCTATAGTCTAGAATAGATTTACTCACTTCTTATTACTTAGACTTAGTATCCACTTTTATCTTTATTATGTCTACACTTAGGAGTAAAATGGGCCAATCAACATCAACTATCATATGCCTCATCACAAGCTAAACCATACACTTAGACTTCACCGGCTTGAAGTGAGAAGACAATGATCATGAACTTAACTTAGTTACTAGCATATCAACATTGTCCATCTACGAATTATGATCAGGTCATGTGTGAATACTCATGACTTGTATGGAGTGTTGGATGCTCCATCACTCATCATTAGTGCCATTGTTGGGGATGTGTCAATGTGTGCTGAGTAATTGATTTTACAAAGTTCATTGTAACTAAAATTCTAATGTTAATTTCCATATCTTAAAACAATCTCAATAATAGACACTTAATCAAATGTCATACTCATAACATGGCTTCAACAAAAGATCAACTATCACTTGCCAAAGAGATGAAAAAGGGCAATGACAAAGTAAATGACAATGAAGATTGGAGTATGCCAATGCAAGAAAGAATATCATACATTCATAATGGTCCTTACTATTCTGATTTTACCTTCATCTTTCACCAAGATGGGAAAATGAAATGGA
This sequence comes from Gnetum montanum, assembly GCA_015680685.1. Taxonomy (NCBI): domain Eukaryota; kingdom Viridiplantae; phylum Streptophyta; class Gnetopsida; order Gnetales; family Gnetaceae; genus Gnetum; species Gnetum montanum. Next base: position 17,790 of record MNCI01015650.1, read on the forward strand.
CAAACTTATAGGGCAACATTGTATTGCCTCCAGAGCATTCAATAATTAGAATGCTTTAAATAGCACTAAGGAAAATGATTCTGAGTCATGCACAAGAAGAATACCATGTAACCAAACACATGAGGAGGCCGTACAAACCCACAGAGGCATAAGTGAAGAGCGATGTTGCTATGAAGATTAAACATGTGTGCAATAAAGGAAAATAGATTAACTCTCCTGTTGTCTTGGAAGAACTTGATGGTGACACATTTGTAGCAGAGAAACTCCACCAAGATCATGAAGTCAATTCCCAATCGCTTAGAAGAACCTATCAAATTGTAGTTACATTCAACTTTAAAAGAGATACCCAGAAGAGAAGCAACAGACTCTAAGTACATGCAAGACTCAAGGCCAAGAGCTTCTATTGGATCACAAAGGGAAAGAATACTAGAGTCACAAAAGGAAAACTAGTTGGCATCATTCTCCCATTGCTTCATCTTCATCCTCACAATTTTTGGTGGACTCTGATCTAAGGAAACATAAGTATAGAGATCATGATAGGGAGAGATGTCGAACTCATGACATACATGACTATCACCCAAAACATTTTGATGAGGAAGATGAAGAGCATGAGCTAAGAAGAAATAGGGATAGACATACAGAACAAGAGAGGTATGAGCATCAAAGGAAGTACTACTATGATAGAACATATGAACCTCATGATCATGAAGAACCCCTGATGACAACTTGCAACATGATCAATATAAGGGAAGCTATTTGCATCCCAAACAAGCACACAAGGGATAGTAATATTAATTGGCTAGACATGAACAACATGCCCAGATTTGAGGGTGGATACAACATAGATCCGCAACATCACCTTTAAGCATTCCATGATGCTTGCTTCCTAAAAAACATAGAGAGTGATTGGTAGAAACTTAAGTTGTTCCTCCAGATATTCATCAAAGAGGTAGAGAGCTAGTACAGATCATTGGAACCATAATCAATTAGAAGATGGAGTATCATGCTTGAACTTTTTAATGACAAATATCAAACCTACTCCTAGGTGTCCAATCTTCGAAAGAAAATCCAAGGCTGGAAGCAAGGGATCCATGAATCCCTTGATGCTTCAATGAGCAGATATTATTTACTTTTACATAGGTTCCTAGGCCATAGATTTTCCCAAAGGGAACAACTTAGGCACATTGTCAATGGGCTATGAAATAAAACCAAGGAAACCCTTTGGGTTTCTACCCAAGGTGGATTATTTGAGATGATCGTCCATTGTATCCAAAGACTTATTGAACAAGTGGTAAAGTAAGAAGGTGGACTAAGGAAGAGAGAATCAATTGAAGAGTACAACAGAGACTCATTTATTAGAAAGAGAGATGCATGAATATGTGATCAGCAAGAGGAGAAAACCTTGGATGAGGTAGTACGGAAAAAGATACTACCTATTTAGAAATCTGTTACTAACATTGTAGCCAGGGTAGAAAACATGTGGGATTCAGTGGATGAAAAGTTTGGAACAACCTTGAAAATTGTGGAGGAAAGAACTGAGCAGGCCTTTAGCAAAGGCAAAGAAAAAAAGAAGAAAAGAGATTTCGGAAGAAAAGAAAGGCTAGCTTTAGTGGCAGCCTATTCGAGTATAAGCTCAGATGAGAAGGAAGGATGTTCTGTGTGCCAATATAACCACCCTAAGGGGTGTTTTCCTATCATGGCACATTTACAAGAAATAGGGGCATATGCATTGAACCTATGATTCATCAAGAAGCAAATGCCCAAATAATTACATTATCATCAAGGTAACTACTAACAAACCTTCCAACTAGCCTACTATCCCAGTGGAGTCTATCTACAGCCATAGGAGTAGTATCATCAGTAGTGGCAACAATCATAATTATGGGTGATGGCACCACCACAATAGCAATATCCATATCAGCAACTAGACCCTTATGGATAATATGTCTAGCATATGATTTCTCTAGGTAATGTAGCGATTCAGACTTCTCAATATTGCCCATTAGAATACCATAGGCCAAAACCTCCAAGGATGAACTCCAATTAATACGTGCATCAACAAATAGTTGGTTCATCGAGTCAATCTCCTAGCCCTTTACCACGTGTGCCACCACTAATCATGTAGGAAGAATGACCATCACAACCCTAGCAGAGAAAAGCTACAAGGGTAATGAATGTACAAATAGAGGATTATACCAATAATACAAAGGGAAAAAGTTAAGAAACATCCTTTCTTTAGGACAAGTCCAGAAAGAGCTGGTAGAGTTAGAACTTCATTAAGACAAGTTTCTTTTGTGAAGGATCCTCCTACAAACACCATGCTTCTCCAATAATCAAATAAAGAGCTTAAAACTATCATGCTAACTGAGATAGTATTAGATTAGATTAAGGTAGGGACACTTCCTAGGAAAAGAATGGATCCAGAAATTCCTTTAATTTATTTACAAGTAGCAAGAAATTCACCATGCAAAGTTCACCTAGACTTAGGTTCTAGAGTAAACTTGATCTCTCAAGAAACATATAAGGCATGGAACCTATCATCCTTAAAGAAGTGTAACATAAGGTTAGAGCTTGTAGATCAATTTATCACCATTCCTTTGGGACAAATAGAAGATGTTTTGATCACTATCAATGGGTGGTCCTATCCAATAGACTTTTTGATGATTGACATGAAGAGTGGTAATAAGGAATTTCCTATCATAATGGGAAGAGCATGGCTTAGCACAATAGATGCTAAGTTAGGGATGAGAGATTTATTTGTAGAAATATCTAAGGAGGACATGCAAGGAGCCATATACATGTAAAGGATTCCATGCATTACCAATGATAAAAAAGGGTGTAGTTGTGGATTGACACTTCAAAATGTCAACACAATCCTTACATTAGCCCATAACAAAAGTGAGAAACAAGTGTGTGGATAAAAAGAAGCATGAGCCACTAAACCAAAAGACACCCAGTGGCCAAAAATTGAGAATCTAAAACTATCCAAATAATGCATGGAAATATCTAACCCACTTATCAACTCATATTATAAGAAAATGACTCCAATTGAGAGCTCATAAATGAAATTATTAAACCATAATCATACACTAGTAGATAGGGGAACTAAGGACTTGAAATTTGAACTTAAGAACAAACAAGAGAATATAGTTGGACCTTCTAAGATGCAAAGACCATCTAGTCCAACAAAATACATATCCTTAGATGATCAAAATTTAATTACCATCAAGATTACCTAGGATAATAACCAAAACACTAAATCACCAAGAATGGTAAGTGAGAAACCTAGAGTGTGAGATCTAGGGGATCTAGGATCTATTTTTTGAACACTCGCCCATGAGTTTAGTTGTGGGGGAGATGCCTTATCCTGACTTAGGAGTTAATAAGTGCTTTTTAACTTCTTTGTTTTCTACTTTTTGTGGTTTATAATTTTTGTCATATCTTTTTCCTTTCTTAATATTTTTTTTTTCATATTCTTTGATATCTTCTCATTTTTTTTATACTTTTTCATTTCTTGAATTTTTGATATTCTTTGATATTTTCATTTTCTTTTTATATTTTTCAATTTCTTAATAATTTCTCAATTCTTTGATATTTTCTAATTCTTTATTCATCTTTCATTCCTTTTATCTTTCTAATTCTTGATATCTTTGGTAATTTTTCATGTTTTGTTCCCATGTTACTTGTAAATATTTTTGTTAATTTTTAATAAAACGCATTAAATAAGACAAGATGTAGTCCCAATAAGGTGTAGATTTCTGTATATTATCAATCATAAGGGATTGATTATCTAAACAATGAGACCACAACATCCATCCATCCATTCCAATAATAAGATATTCTTACCATGGCCATAATGATATTCCTCTCATAATAAAAGTAGGAATAAACTTGTGATCATTATGCTTAGACAAAAGAGTGAAGAACCAAGTGGGAATGCAAAGGGTGTGAAATCAAGGGGATTTGTGGATTCTCTTGAATTACGAATATGACTTATATCTTATTGCTTTGGTTGTATGATATCCTTGTAGATCTAACAAAAAATGAAAGTAAGAGTACAATAAGTGTTGCCTTACCATGTCACTAGAAAGACAGCTTACCCAGGTCTGAAGGTAGTCTTATGGTAAGGTTGACAAAGTTAAAAAATAAAATCCATGCACATGAATAAATTTCTAAGGATCCCACTGGAAAGATAGGTTACCCATGCCTAAAGGTAGATAGCTTCTCTGAAATCTAAAAAAATAACAAGTGTAATGAATAAACTTCTTCCTTGGACAATATGCCAACTGGTAATACTCCTTGCAATAGTGGTAGTCTTATGGTTGTAACTATCAAAGAGGAAACAACACAATGTTACTAGAAAGTGGTTTGGACTTGGCATGAATCTTGAAAAGAAAGGTTAATGATTACTTTAACCACCGATTACACATAAGAATTCATTGTCTATGGTAAGATACCTCATGTCCCAAGTTTAGCAATCCCTTCTATGGTCCATCTCACCTCAATGTATACTTAATCATAACTTGTGGTTTTGTATAATATAGTATTATTTTCCCAATTTGGAAATACTAATATGTATGTTTTGCTAGATAGGTATGTTTTACATTCAACTCCTTGAGTGCTTAAGGACACTTTTTGGCATGGTTATACAAGGGCACTAAGGGCTGGAGCCTACTTTGGGGAGGATCCACTTGTATAACTCTTGTTTTTCATACTTTGCAAGCAATTCTACATCATCTTGTGTCTTTCAAGATCATCTAGTATGCTAATAAATACATCCCTTATTTTCAAAAATCTATCTATGAACTTATAATCCTTCATCCATCTTCTATACATTTAATAAACTTTCATTGCCCAAAATTCCTTCTTTATGGACTTTACACACCTAATTTTTAATATCTAAGCATCATGGCTATTTTAAGAGCCATTGAAAACATTTACTATCTTCCAAGCATTCCATTTGGCTCAATTTTTCCAAGGAATATACATCAAAAAATTAAAATTTTTCAAGGTGATGTTATTAATACAATGTATGAGCCCCTCATACGTCATTGATTTACTATCATATTAACGATGTCACTTTGATAAAAATAGTATATATATCTATAGGGAGTTAGTGAATTTTTCACATTTCTCATTTGAAACAAGAGGAGCTTTTACCATTTTCTTTCTGAGCTCTAACACGCTGACTTCCACAAGCCATAACTTTGTTTCCACAACTCTAATTTTTGAAATTTCTACATCTTGTTGATCTCGGAATGCTCAAATTAGTTATGGGGGTGACATCAAAGGAATTGAGTCAAAGAATTTTTGAAAAATTTTCTAATGCTAGAAGATAGTCCAAGGATATATAAGATGAAATACTGAGGTATTATCATGAATTAATTACATTTAAGCCAAATTATTAAATGAATCCTCTTAATAAACCATTATAATAAGTGTGGGAGGTCATGAAAATTAAAAATGCATCTCTTAGGGGGTATTATCTTAAAATTTTTCTAACCTTGCAATCATCCTAAACTAAAAATGTGATCTAACTAAAAGTACTAGAAGGATTATGAACCATTAAATGTCGATGTAAATACTTTGGTAATCCTAAGCTCTTGAATGATTATAGAGGGCCCTGAAGAGGATACCAAAAGGAGGACCATCACAACTAGGAAGCAAAAGACTAAGAGGTTGAGGAAGAGGTTGCACTTGAGAACAAACCCCACCAGAAGAGCATGCGGAGCAAGAAGCACAATCTTTCAGCATTCACCAACAAACACCTACTATTGAACACTCTACCCAATCAAAGGTAGAAGCACCACAAATACCTGAATAAGGATAGTGCCTCACATTGTTACCTGAATACCTCCATGTCATCTAGGAAAGGTTGATTATGTCCACAGTCATTGTGGAACTAAATTTTGGCCCATTCATGGAGTTTGATCTAGATGTCATAAGGACATAGCTTTAATTAGCTCTCTTATGACCTACAATATCAACCAGTGGTGCATGGTACTTAAGGAAAACTTTTCAATTCTGGAAAAATAAATAAGTCAATGCTATTGTGAAGATAGAAGGAATTTCAATATCATATTCTATAGAGGTGATAGCCAAAGCCATTAACTTGTCAAACAAAGGGGCTAGCATGACATAAATATCCACAAGGTTTGATACCGATGCAAAGAGATTGTGGCTAGACCAAGCCTACAGTAAGGAGGATAAGGAGTATAGTGAGATCACTACAGAGGAAAATATATATTTTAAGATTGGAAACTATTACCTGTTCCCAACTAAGAGGCTTAATAGGATATCAACTTATGTAACCAGAGGAAGTGCCATATTGATGGAAAAATTTAATGCCAATATCACCCATCTTTACTTCCTCAAAATTCAATGGTGATTTGAAGAGAAGAAGGCAGGGAAACCAACAATATCATTTCCCTACCTAATCAAGAAGTTATGTAAACAAGCAGGCATATTAGGTTATATAAATGATGTTTTGAAAAAAGCTCAAAATGCTTCATATGTTGAAATGTCAAAACCCATGTCTCTGAAAAAGGATCATTTGGAAAAACAAGTAGGTATTGAGGGAGCTATAGGCTCAACCCTTGTTGCTACTATTCAAGCTACTAGCCAACAATAGTAAGCAGGATCCAGTATCACCAACTGATTAGCAACATCAACAACAACAATAAGTTCCACTACAGTCATTGTAAGAATATACAACTTCAATGAGCCATCTACAACAAATTATAAACACCATAAGCTAGAAAACCAAAGAAGAGGCTAATCTCTACAAGGTTAGAGAGCATGTAGTTAGACCCACCATCTCAACAGACCTTACTAGTGGACAGATTTCATTGTAGTTAGGAGGAAGGGATGATTGGTCACAACAAATCTCAGGGAATGCTGCATCATTCCAAGTGATCCTAGGAACTAGAGAAGGAGCCACAGTGATGGTCATGCAACATGAGTCATTTAAGTGATCATTGATCACATCAAGGAGTCCTTCAATATCCCTATTATGCCAATAGCTGATATCTCTAAAGTTTGAGATGCTCAAATGTTGGTTGGAACCTCAATGACTTCTGCTAAACATGAAGATATATTAGACAAATTATTGCAAATAGGAAAATTCATACAAAATATTTTTGATATCCCCAGTGATATCGCCATAGTACAATCTAAGTTAATCACCACCAAAGGAAAGTTGATCATGGCTGAGACCAGGGTAGAGCATGCTGAAAATAAAGTCTAGAAACTACAAGAAGAGCTCATAACCTTGAGAGCAGAGAAAAGAGATCCAACATAGTTCATTATGCTTAACCAACTTGAATAGTTCAAAACAGACCATGTGAGATGCCTCATCGACCATAATATAAAGATGAAAAGAGAGAAGGAGAAGGCTATATGGGATGCATCAATGGCTAAAGCACAAACATATGCATATGCCAAGGTACTCACCACCCTTCAAGAGGAGAATAAATAATTAGTTGTAGATAATGCTTGGTTGAATAATGATGAACTGTGATATTGTGTACACGATATCGGGTCCATGATATTGGATCGACCATGCGATATTAGATACCTGATATCGCAGCTTGCCTCCTTGCTTATAAATAAGAGGCAGCACCCCTTTGTTTCCACAATTAGAAGTTAGTCCCTTAGCCAAACTCTTATCAATTTTTCCCCTAGAGTTAGAATTATTTCTGCATGCCCACAGTAGGAGTCATAGAGTGAACGTATCTTTATTCAAGCATTGTGTACATGAGCACACTTTGTGTACGGAAATAAAGACGAACTTTATGATAAACCTTGCAGCATAAAAACTAGATTAATTAGTGTTAATTATCATTTAATTCTTTCATAGTTAATTAATGATTTCTCTCATCCTACAACACTCTTAGTTAAATACACTTAGTACAACCACTTGAGCATGCATGTAGCGATTGGCAACCCAATAACAATTAGCGTTTAGTAATCCTAGCAGCGTTGCATTGGTTTAGGATGTGTACAGAAAGTGGGAAAGGATACTGGTGTTAGGAGTACTTAGAACTTAGTTAATGAATAGTTAAATTAGATTAGTTACTTAGTTATTTCTCTCCTCCATCCTTATTAGCATTGGATATAAAACACATAAAAGCCATAAAAATCATATGCCTCAAGCTTACTTAACCATACAATCGTGACATACAAGTAAGTTTGGGGAGACAACGATTAATCAACCTGTTATTGTTCCATAAAGGCACATAGGCACTTAGTCCTTGGAATTCAATTGGATCATGCATGAAATGCTCGTATTCATATGGTTGAGCATAGGGGTACCTCACCACTCATCATTGGCACCGTTGCTGGGGACTTAGTTGTTTGTGCACTAAGTAAAACTTAGGAAATCATTCACATCATTGGAATGAACCCTTAGGGTTGGCTAAGAAAAAAAACGAGATAACAGTACATTGCACACTAAACAAGACAAGATGTCTTCTTCTTCACACAAAAGCACTTCACCACCTAGGACTAACACAAGAAGCAATTGGTGGCAGAATACACATGACGTTGATCCACCAATCCCTCAATAGTTTCGTGTGGTATATATTCATCTTGATAAATATGTACTCGACTTCACCTTTATTCTCCACCAAGACGAATAGCTGTGTTGGCGTGACTTGGAAGGTAACATAGTATTACCTCCCGACTGTTCAGTCCCAAGTATGCTCCTTCGTGCTCTCATACGAATAGGCATGCAACACTTACACATAGAGTACATTGCGTAGGATTATGATTTGAGAGACTATCATCCCACCGAAGTGCAACATCAAAGGGATTTGCAACAGGAGAGACACCATAAGTCCTTGAAGGCAAAATGGTCTAAGGATGCCCCACACATTTTAAGTGAAAGTGACAGTGATGAACCTACCTTAGGTAGTCACCCACATAACGATGTTCCTCACCTTAACTTTGGCCAAGGGGTTGTGTATTAGAACCTTAATTCTACTATTCACAACCCATGTGTTGATACCAATGGACACAATGTGTCCGAAAAAGGAATAAAGACACTGACAAGGGTGGGCATTCTGATCACAATCGTGATCGAGGCAAAGACCACCAAAGAGAATGTAGTAGACACTGTCATGGTGGTGGTTCTTCTTCTTCTTCATCTTCATCATCTCCTTCACCCTCTCCTTCCATGTCTGGATGTAGCCATAGAGAAACAGATCGTGAGGATAAGGGCAAACAAAGTGGAAGTTACAAACGAGACAACCAAGATAGAGGACAAGGGCACTCTAAGGAATCACACCATAGAAGAAGGGAGAGTAGGGAACCGTGTAGGAACCATAGACACTACGAACAAGATGATCATGATGAACCCCTACTCGCCACATGGAGCATGCTAGATATAATTGAGGCTATAAGAGTTCCAACAAGGCACCAAAAAGATAGTAGGATCAAGAGGTTAGACATGAATAACATCCCACAATTTGAAGGGGGATATAACATTGATCCTCTAAATCACTTACAAGCATTTCATGATGTGTGTACCTTGCAAAAAATAGAAAATGAATGGAAAAAGCTGAAGTTGTTTCCAGGGACACTAATAAAAGAAGTTGAAAGTTGGTACCAGTCCTTAGAACTAGAATCCATTTGTAGGTGGAGTACCATGTTAGAATTGTTCAACGATAAGTACCAAACGTACTCCCGAGTGTCTAACTTGCGAAAGAAAATCCAAGGATGGAAACAAGGAAGTTATGAACCCTTGGATGCTACCATGGGCTGCTATTATGCACTATTACATTGTTGTCCTGGCCTTGGTTATTCGCAGCAGGATCAACTACACCATCTCATAGATGGGATTAGGCATGAAACAAGAAGAATCCTTGGGACTTATGCCCAAGGAAGGTTATTTGAACTTAGGTTCCATCAAATTCATAGACTACTAGAGCAAGTTGCTAAGGAAGAAGGTGAACTATGAAAGAGAGAGAGAGTGGAAGAATATAACTGAGATCCTTCTCTTCAAAAGAAGGGAGTAAGATTCTGTGAGGATGAGGAAGAGTCACCACTCGAAGAGATGGTGAATAGAAAAACCTTTTCTATTCAAAAGTTAGCATCAAAAGTATTGGCAAAGGTAGATCAAATGTGGGACTCCTTGGATAGTAGGTTTCAAACTATGCTTAAAGTAGTAGAGGAGTCTAGGAAGAGAGGTAGTGATCGTGACAAAAGGAAAAAGAGAGAAGCAGAAAATGCACATAACAAGGGTAAGGGTAAAGTTGCTATTATTGAAGAGGTTGTGGACTCAGATACAGATAATGATAGTGGATGTGAGATCTTTCAATATGACAATCCTAAGGCATGTTGCCCTGTAATCTCACATTTATAGGAGTCTGGGGTGTATGCACTTAATCCATGTTTAAACAAATGGAAAACATCCCGATGGTTACCTTATTCCCAAGGTAATCCAAGGCAGTTCCACCAACCTTTAACGTATTATCCAAGTGGAACTCGACCACAACCAATTGAGCAACATCAATAGTGGTAGCACCCACACTCATGGGGAATGCCACCACCAAGGCAACAATATCCTTACCGACAACCTAACCCATATGGATATTACATGAAGCATATAATCTCTCCACATGACTCTGTTGGTCACGTTACACCCCAACATCACTACCAAGACCATGAGTACTATAGGACTCCCTCTCTTAGGGACGACATTCCAAAAGTATACCATCCTTCTAATCTGGCTGCATCTCTCCCACCAATAGCTCCATTACCACTTGCTCTAGCAATGCAAGGTGAACTCCTTGCTCAGCCACAGCAACGCAATGCCACAAGGGTTGTTAATCGTCAACCTACTATTGGTTTTGACAATCGTATGAAGAAAAGATCTTTCTTCAAAACCAATAGTCCAACCAAGCCTTTACAACCCCAAGTGGCTGAGTCTTTGGATGCCTCTATATCAACTAAAGCTTCCGAGCCCTCTTTGAACTTAACATCACATTTAATACATATGGTCATGTTAAGACATGCCATTACTGATTGGATTAAAGCTGGTCACCTTCCTAGGAAATTCTCTGATCTTGGGAGTCCCCTAATATATCTACAAATCACTAGGAATGAGCCATTTGGATTCAAGTTTTGGTGTCAACCTAATATCTCAAGAAATGTATAAGGCTTGGAACCTGTCCCCATTAAAAAAGAGCAATGTCCATTTAGAGTTAGTCGACTAGTCCATCATTGTTCCCTTAGAATTAGTGGAGGACATTGTTACCACTATTTGTGGGTGGTTGTATCTAGTTGACTTCCTAGTGATTCAAGTGAATAACAGTAAGGGGGACTTTCCAATCATAATGGGAAGGGCATGGCTAAGCACTATCGATGCACACCTAGGTATTCGTGTTCTTTCCCTAGAAATATCTAAGGAAAATACTCTAAGAAAGATTGAGAAGAAGAAGGTTCCATGCATCGCATACAGTGACGCAGAGGGAAATTATGTGCAGAGATCATAAGTTGTGCAAAGTTTTAACATTGCTTGCATGTAATCAGTGTGCACAAATGATCAACATACAAAGGTGCCTATATGCAGTAGCCACATGACAAGAAGACACCTAGTGACTGATAGCTGATCAAGAAAGTAGCTCACTAACATGCATGGAACTAATTGATGGCTTGACTTGTGCTTACATAGATAGCATTGATGCATTAGAGTAAGTCCACCATCAACTTCCTAGTTCTAACTTAGAAAACATCAACTAGGGGAAGTTGGAAATCCTTAAGAAATTTAAACAAGATCCCGTAGAGCTAAAACTATTGCCCACCGGTATGGAGTACATGTTTCTTAAGAATGGAAAATTGATAATCATCAATGTAAGACTTACTCTGCAACGAAAAGAAAGTCTACTCATGGTAATAAACAAGTGGTCAAAAGCCTTCACCTGGTCATATTCGGAATTAATTGGAATAGATCCTAGGATATGCCAGCATAGGATTTATAGTGACTCCTCCATGAAGCCTCAAAAACAACCACAGAGGTGATTGAACCCAAAGTTGAAGCAAGTAGTGAAAGAGAAATTGAACAACTTCTAAAGGCTAGGTTCATATACCCCATTTCTGATAGCGAATGGGTTATCCCCTTGGTAATCCTACCTAAGAAGGGAGGCAAATGGAGGATGTGCATAGATTTCAGGCTGCTAAACATGGCAACATTCAAGGATCACTTTCTGTTGCCATTTGTTAACCAAGTCTTAGACACAATCGCAGGGCATCACTATTATAGTTTTTTGGATGGCTATAGCAGATACAACCAAATACAAATAGCCCTAGAAGACCAAGCCAAAACTACGTTCACTAGTCCTTGGGGAACATTTGCATATAAACAAATGCCGTTTGGCTTGTGTAATGCCCTTGCCACGTTTCAATGCTTAGTTCTAAGCATATTCCAGTAGTAGATAGGAAATGGTGTGGAAGTATTTATGGATGACTTCT
>MNCI01015650.1:34577-57711 GCA_015680685.1 Gnetum montanum
TGGTTCAGGATGTGTACGGCAAGTGGGAATGGATACTGGTGTTAGAAGTACTTAGAACTTAGTTAATGAATAGTTAAATTAGATTAGTTACTTAGTTATTTTTCTCCTCCCTCCTTATTAGCACAAGATATAAAACACATAAAAGCCATAAAAATCATATGCCTCAAGATTACTTAACAATACAACCGTGACATACAAGTAAGTTTGGGAAGACAACGATTAATCAACCTGTTATTGTTCCACAAAGGTGCATAGGCACTTAGTCCTTGGAATTTGATCAAATCGTGCATGAAACACTTGTATTTGTATGGTTGAGCGTATGGGTACCTTGCTGCTCATCAACTAACATTGAGTAGTAAAGGAACATTCTCAAAGAAAGCATCCAACAACTTCGAGAATAGCTAGTTCGTGTCAACTAGGATAGGAGTCACTTGGCTTGAGAGAATCAAATCTTATCAATTGAAGAAGTCCATGTAATTAGACATATATTCACAATTGAAATCAATGATGGTAGAACAAGGCCAAGAAGCTCGAATGACTGAAAGAGCATTTTCGAGATCAGATGGGCATGTGCAAGTAGATTAATGAGAAAGAAATCCAAATGACCAAAGCCAAGATCGGTTCCATTTCCACATAGAATCTAAACTAGCAGCCAATCTTGGATAGTTGAGCCCATGTCCACCAAGAAGAAATAAAAAATAAAGACCTATAGATTGAAGATCTCACAAAATACATGGAGTTAGCGAATCTTCGCTACACTAACTCAGCCATGTTAATAGTAGGCAAGCCTAAGAAGAAATTGGAGTAACAAGTAGTGGTAGTGTATGTTGTATATGAGAAAAAATTTGCTGACAAGAAAGATACTTTGCAGAAACTGCATGTGGAAAATTTTGAATTTGAAGTTGTAAAAGCTAGTTATTAGGGCCAAAAGAATGTAGCAATTAACTTGGCTTGTAGAATGTTTGATTATTAGGAATTAAGGAAAATAACTAGGACATTTGAAGAAGAATGAAAATAGTTTGTAGCTTGCTATGTAAAGGCTAATCAAATGTTTCTACAACTACCATGCCTGTGGGATGTACCAGCTCCATCACACATCGCTTAACAAACATGGATGGTACACGATCCCCAGATAGAAGAGGAGAAGCTTCAAGCATTAGTCAACAGATATCACTTTGAAAAACCTAATGATAAGGGGAAGTAACCAATGGAAGAGCCACCACTGCCAAGCACATAAACTACATCAAGCTACTTTAGTTTTTGTTTTGTTTTATCATACACTTATGTGAAATCTTGTAAAACACCACTGTAGCATTCACCGTCATGTGAATAGTCCGTTAGTCATTTTTTGTTGAATCTACCTCCTAATTTTGTAAGGGACTCTATCCTCATTTTTTTAACTCAAGAATGAGTCTTAGTCAATCATGCAAGTATGATAAAGTCAAATTTCATTACCATACCACATTGCAGCAACAATGCCATATCAAAGATGTCATTGATTCGATGTCATGACACATGATATGTCATTATTGATATAATGTCTTAGGATGTGTGCACCCCTATAAATATGACACTTGGATGCATAATTGATGGGATGTGATATTGCATGGGCCACGATATCGCGTACGCAATATTGCGTCATCCCCCTCGATGTGCGATATCGCGGTGCGTCGCCAAGTCTATAAATAAGAGGAAGCTATCCCTTGTTTTAGAGTCTAGATCTAGACCCTTAGCGAAACTTTGGAAGTTTTACCTCTCCAAAGATAGAATAATTTCCATGTGCCCGCAATAGGAGTTCCAAAGTGAACGGATCTTTATTCGAGCAAATATTGTACCTGAACACAAGTTTGTTTATGGAAATAAAGACAAACTGTTGGATAAACCTTGCAGTGCATGGACTAGGCTAAATAAGACTTTATTTATTGTTATTTATTGTTTATCATTTAAATGCTTTATTAGTTAATTAAATCTCTCTCAACCCTTCTCCCATAGTTAAGCGCATTCAGTACGACCACTTCGAGCACGTGTGTTACGCTTGGTGATCCCAGTGACGAATAGCATTTGGTAACCAAGGTTGCATTGGTTTAGGGTGTGAACGGTAAGTGGGAACGGATGCTAATGCTATGTTAATTAAGGGTTAGTTAGTTAGTTAAAATTTGTTAATTACTCTCTTCACCCTTCACCACATTAGCATAGGAGATAAAACATAAAAACTATAAAAATCACATACCTCAGACTTACTTAACCATACAACCGTGACAAATACAAGTAAGTCTGGGAAGACAACGAATGATTAACCTTAAATGTTCCATAAGGCGTGTAGGCACTTAGTCTGCGGAGTTCGACCGGATTGCGCATGTAATGCTCGTATTTGTATGGTTGAGTGTAGGGGTACCTCGCCACTCATCAATAATCCAACAATTTTTCATTCCACTAGTAACAAAACTCTTGCATTTTGATTTCTTAGACTCAGACTTAGAGATAGAGAGTGAATGCCTACAGTGTGACGTGTAACAGTTGAATGGTGTCTTTATTCAAACAAGTGGTACTTGGGTACAAGTTATGATAGCAATAAAGATTGAGATTATTTTCCATCATTGTAGCATTCCCTTAGTTTCTTTTGTTTACTTAGCATAATTTTCACTATTTTACTAGCTTACTATTTTACTTTCTCAAGCAGTTTAATTTTACTTGAATATTATTAAAGCAAAATGAGTACGACTGATTTCAAGCACTTCATTAACCATTTGGTAATCCTAGTAATAACTTCGCTTGTTTTGCTTAATGGTAAACTCATTTGGTAACCTAGTAGCAATTACATAAGCCCAAGGTGTGTACTGTGAATTAGGAAAGAATGCTCATTGCTATAGGCTAGAATAGATTTACTCACTCGTTATTACTTAAACTTAGTTTTCGCTTTTATCTTTGTTATGTCTACACTTAGGAGTGAAATGAGCCAATCAACATCAACTATCATATGCCTCACTAGAAGCTAAACCATACACTTAGACTCCACTAGCTTGAAGTGAGAAGACAATGATCACGAGCTTTACTCAATTACTAACATATCAACATTGTCCTTTTATAGATTATGATCAGGTCATGTGTGAACACTTGTGACTTGTATGGTTGAGTGTTGGATGCTCCACCACTCATCACTTACCAAGCAGGTACATTAAACGGATTCTTCTCTCAGCCAACATCCCTTGGTACTTCTTGATGAGGTGGTTTGTGCTCTATTGTAACATAGTCATGGTCTGTACATTTGTTCATTGTATCCCCCACATTGATCATGCAATGTGTTTTGTTCTAGTCTTGTCTTTTGAGCTTTAAAGCTATGTAGCTAGCTTTACTTAGTGGTGGAGGTATGATAAGTCGTTCAGTAGCATTTTGGAAGTTAATTATAAGCTCTAGATTTGGAATATGTCTCATGCATCTAGTATTTATGATTTTTATGCATATGGTTGAGGTTTCTATCTCCCAAGAGTTTATGTGTAAAATTGGGCCATACAGCAAAACCGCCTCAAAACACATATTAAGAGACAAAAGTCAAGGATGTCTCTTTTATGGGTACGTAAACCTAGGAATAGTGAAGGCAATGTAGTGCTTTGGATCATTAAAAAGAATAGATAGTAGTTGATTTATTTAAAGTCTTTTCTGGACATGAATATAAAATTAAAAAAAAATTTAAAATAGATTTTGAACTACGAGATAAATCATTATTGATTGAAAAATGCAATTTGGAAGATGACAGCAATCTAGACTAGATAGGAAAATTATTTAATTAGAGACCTTGAACCAATTAAACATTGAACAAAGAAAATAACTGATAACTTGAAAAAAAGTAATATCGAAATAGAAATAACTTCAGTTCTGAAACTAAAGTGAAAACTGTATGATTAAATACTTGTATTAAATTACATTTGTATCAAAATTCAGTGACCATACATAACCAAGTTGATGCACTGAAGTTCACAACCTTGAAAGGAACAAGAAGAACTAAAGCAAGGAAAACAAAGCACTTAGCTTACTATGGAGCCTTGAATTTGTGCCACCAAATCTGCAACTTGTTGGAGTAGTTTCCCAACCTGCACTTTTAGTAAGTAAACTTCCTCCAACAAATCCTTACGTTGGGATCATTGGATCGCCTCGCCTGGGAAAAATTTCTTAAATTTCTTATTCAAGTACAACCTGTATTTTGGCTTCTCTTCCTCAACTTGAAGGGACCTAAAATAGTTAAGAAAATCAGAAAGGAAAGAAACAACCGAAGGTGAGAATTTTGGTTCATCCAAAGGTGGGATTTTGGGTTCACATCATTTTGATAACCTGCTCTTGCCTGTATACTTTTACCTTTTAGAAAAAGGAAACTCAAAATTTATATTGATACCTCCATTGTCTTTTCCCTCTGCCTTATAGAGTCTTTGTCAAACTGTTCACATTAAAAGGTCTTTTTGCATCCTCCATCCCCTCCACTTCTATACTTACAACCGAAAAAAAAAAGAGAAAAAAGAAAAGAAAAAAGAAAAAGAAAAGACACAATTGAAAGTATCATTATTCATTTAAAGGGAAGGATGGAAAATCAACAGTTTCATAAACAATTATTATGTAATTGACAACCTGCTGAATGAGCCATCCATATGATCCTAGACAAATAAAATATCTAACCTTTTATTTATTTATTCCTACATTTTCCACCCGAACAATAAAGAGATTGAGTAGTAAAATTTTTTTTAAAAAAGACAAAAACCCCCAAGGAGCTCCAGTAAAACCATGGCAAGCGGAAGACAAACTGCCGATCAAAATAACGATTGTTTCAATGCTCAGGCGAGAAAGATTAAGCACCACCGAAAACGAAAACCTTTCAAAAGCTATTCTAAGAGTAATAGGAGCCTAGATGATCAGGCAGGAGATGATGTCCGATAGCAGAGGTGGGCAAGAAGGCAGGCGCAATCGATGGGATGAGATCTATGGAGGAAGAATAGAAAAAGAAAAAGATTAAAACAATGATAAGGTGGTCCTTATGAAACCGTCCTCATGCTTCTGTCTGGTTATACTGCTACCTCCAGGCTTTTGAAACCTGCACAGGCGTGTGCCAAGAAAAAGGTTGATAATAGCCAAGGTAATAAACGTTGTTGAAATTCCATAAACCTGTCTCATCTCATCATTCTCTGAGACCCATACAGCAGCCGTGGAAAGAACAGAGGCTACCCCAGTTAAGAGGTGAAGCCAAATGAAGAACCCCTTTCATTTTTTTTCTTCAGGGGTTGAATAATCAAACTGGTCATCTCTGAATGCTGGCACGCATGCATCAAGACTCCCAGTTCCAAATGCTATCACGAATGCACGATGTTGCTGGTTGTAGAGCAGAAAATGACACAGACAACATCTGCACACGTATCCCGTCCAAACGGACACGCATCTATGCATGCCGCTTGTCTCTCCAGGTATAAGGCAAATTAGCTTCAGTTCAGGACTATGTTGCCAGAAACGCAACGGATTCATAACGTTTTGCGTTTTTCGTTGCGAAAACGGGATCCCGTTTCAAAACGCCGTTTCTCATGAACCGTCACTTGGTAGGCGAAACGTTTTGGGGCAGATTCATTTCCTTTGATTTTATTTTTAACAACTGCATTGGTTAAGAACTAAATGCAGGATGTGTCACGAACTAAATGCAGGTCTGTTATGAGTTAACTACACATCTGCAATGACAAAGATAGAATGAAAAAAATTTAGGGTTTATCCTATGGTGAAGACGTTAATAATTAACACATTTAGGTAAAGCATTTGGTGCCTGTGCTGTGAACGCTGCTAATCTTGCTGCCGCTTTTGCGCTGTTGTTGCCGCTTTTGCATCGCTGTGCTGTGAACGCTGCTAATCCTGCTGCCGGTTTTGCATCGTTGTCCTCCTCCCTCTTCAAAATGGGCTAACCGTGGATTCAGACACCATTTTTGTACATTATCTCTTCATTGGTCTTTCTTCATTGAGATTCTTTTCTTCTGCAATTCATATTATGTAAAATAGGGTCTCATTTTTAAAGTTCATCTCTTCAAAGTTAATATACTAAGCTTGTCTTTGGTTTTTCCCTATTCCCATTTCAATGGGGTTAGCAAATCCTTCTATTCATAGATTTAATTTCGGATCTTGCCTTATGCTTATTTATCTATATGAAAGAGCAGCACAAGTTTTGCACTATTTTCAGCTCATCTTTGAGAATTTTATTTAATTATTAACATGCAGTGGTCAATCTATGTTTATTATTGGTCTCTTTGAGTGGGGATTTTATTTGATTATTAACATGCAGTAGTAAATCTGCGTTTATTATTGGTCTGAGACTAATGGTATTTAGAATGAAAGATTTAGAATGTTGTTCACTACCTTTTCTGCCAAAGATATTGGTATTTGAACAATAAAAAACAAAATAAAGCAAAAACAAGCAGTGCTGCAAGCCCAAGAGGGAAACCAAACATCAACAATAATAACTATGAAAATCAAAATGAACGTTTATTTCTCAGCAAACTCTGTATGTCGTCATTTAATATTCTACATATAAATCCTAACAAAAATATGAAACTAAAATTGAAGTTTCTTGATTATCTTTATACCTTTATACGTAGATGGTGGGTTCTATTTATCAGAATCCACTTTAGGCCCATTCTTTTACATAATTTTTTTGTATCTCTGTGTAAAGTTTCACTCTAAATTGTTAGAGAAGGCCCATTGTGTAAAGACTGTATTCTATTGCACATTTTTTTGTATCTTTGTGCTAAGTAACACTGTAAACTGTTAGAGAATGAACATATGAATGTCTTATCAAAGTCACAAAACTTTCCAACAAGCTATGCTTATAAAAAAGAGATGCCAGAACTTATGAATGTCCTAAGATAGTCACAAAACTTTCTAACAAGCTACGTTCATAAATAAGAGATGCAAGAAATTCTGGAGACTAAATTTGCAATGACACAAAGCAAATACTGGTATACCATACCTGCAAGCAATGGGGTTCCAGTCACAAGCAGCCACTATCTTCAAAGATATTGGTATTTGAACAAGTTTCTGCCACTATTAGTATTTGTCTATTTGAACAAGTTTCTGTCACTACCTTTTTGTCACTATGGCTCCATACCCACTTTTGTGGTTCAAAACATAAAATGAGAACAACAAAAAATTAATGGCTTCTTTGGAAAATCATAAGATAATTATCATGCATATTGTTCTTGCCTTTGATTGAGGACACTTTTTTGTTGCACTACGTGGGTTTACCTATTTCAGGATCAAAATCATTTCATTTACTATATTGCCAATAACTTGCAAATCATTTCAATTATAGTATCAACTGCAATGGTTAACGGTTAGTGTTAAGAGAAAAGAAATAGTGTTATGGTTAACGGTTAGTTGTAGTAGAATTTATTTTAAACTATAAAAATTTTAAGTAAAAAAGTAATTAAAAAATAAAGAAATTGTTATTTAAAGTATAACTGTTAGTTTTAGGATAAATAAAGTACTTTTAAAAAAAATAAAATTAAAAAATAAACAATAAAACAAATAACAAATTATTTAAGGATAAGGTAAAAAAGAGAAAGACCAACAAGAAACAATAGCATAGTGATAGTTTAGCATTATTTTTACAACATTATTCAACTCTTTCCTATGATCCCTAGTTAGCACTTTCCCCTATTACAATTGCCAACTTTTTATTATTGAGAATATTTTCTTCAATTGAAAATAAGAGAACATAGGAAGACCTAGAAAAGTTAAAAATTGGAACTAAACAAGAACATTAGGCAGCAATTAGCACACTCACCAAATCATCCATGGATTTCTGGTACGAACTTCTTTGCCATCTTTGAGGATTTTATTTGATTGTTAATATGTAGTGGTGAATCTGTGTTTATTAATTGGTTTAAGACTCTTTGTGGTATTTAAAATTAAAGATTTTTTTGAATTGGACTTGGAATAATCTTTATTTTTTATTTTTATTTTTTGGATGGAATTTTGTTATACATTGTCTATCAAAGAACATGATTGCAGCGGTCATTTTTAAAATACATTTTTGTTTTATGGTTTGTTTTAATCTTCTTTGTAAATAATATTTTGAATTTTTATAACAGGCATATAGGATCAATGTCATCTGAAGAAGATTTGCTTTCTGAAGAGCAAGAAGGGCATGGAGAAAACTTAGAATATCAATTATTAAAAAAGGATTTTTAGAGAAAGCTATGGCCATCCTTCTATTTTATTTTTAATAAAGGGTTTTTCACTCTTATTGATTATGGAAGAAGATAATCAAAATCCTCATGCTTAAGTAACAAAGATTTTTTAGCAGAATCTTTTTATTAAGTTTTGAATTTAACTCTTTTCTGTGTATTATAGGTTTTCAGTGCATGAAATTGATATATTTATTCACTCAACAAAACGCAGACTAGGCACTGCAAAGCCTGAAGATTTAGTTTTTGTTCATTCAAATATTAGGTTATTATCTCAATCTTCTAAAGATTACAAAATGGGTCCTTATCGAAGGTGGGATTATGGAGGATCTATGGATGATGGAGATGATGAATTTCCTATGGAAGTTCTAGATTCTAATTATGAAAATATGTTTGATGGTAAAAATAAAAAACGTATGAAAAATAATAGTAACAATATGGTATAAACAATATTAAGTATGTTACAAGTTTAACATGCTAGTACTCATTTAAAAGTTTTATTTATCAATGACCAAAATTGTTCTTAATATATATTTTTGTTTTTTTATTAATTTTTTTCAAAAAATATTTATTTTTTAAATAAATTATTTTACAACTTCTATCTAAGTTTATCAATGGGTAATTGTTCTTGGATACCAATAAATAAAAATATTGTAAATTTTTATATATAAAAATCATTGTATAAAAGATTTTAGTAACTTTAGCAATTTAAAAAGAAACGAGCTATATACCTGATTATTTACAAAGATTTTTTTTTCTTAGTTCTAGAGCCAGAATCCTTTGAAATGCTAATAGTCCCAAATGTTTCAAATCTTTATGAAAACGTTTTAGCATCCTAGGTTTACCAGTAAACAGAGGAGTAAGATTTTCTAACCTTTGCAAAGACAATTTGTTCAATTTTAGATAGTGTTTCAAATGTTTGGGTGCATGAGGTGGGAGTGTTTTTAGATAGTGGATGTAGGTAAATGCCGAAACACAATTTAGGAATTGAAACTTTTTAATAGTAAGTGCATGAGAATAAAACTTTCATATAATTTAAGTTTTAAGCAAAACCTTGTAAATGGAAGATTATTAAAGGTTAATATGTAATCCTTTACACATTATGAAAACAAATGATTCCAATGTAATGCTTACACGTTATGCGAAGTTTCAATGTAACTATTTGCATGTTATGGAAAAAAAAATGGTTTCAAATTTGAAACTAACTAAATTTGTTGTAACAGTTTTCACAAGAATGGTCTCAGATTTTCCATTTAAACCAGTAGTTAATCCTTGATAATTGATTTTCTAGCCTATAAAATGTTTTAGGCACCAAAATATATCAAACTCACAGCAGTGTTATAGTTTCTGGTCCCTATCATAAACACTCAAAGTTTGCATACACCATCGTTGTTTACTGTTAGTGTGATAGAGGAATCCAAAACACTCTCCGAAACACGTTCAACATGTTGTTTAGTGTGATAGAGCATCAATGGTTAGAGGTTAGTTTTCAATTTATTTATGCATTTCAGTAATTTTGTACAACATGTTTTGATCAATATTTTACACCAAATTTTTCTTGCATTTGGTATTAAGTTACGTCTTTGTCTTGATGGTAAGAACTTGTTTGGATAAGGTTTCTGTCAACAAAGTTTTCAATGATGGTTTAAATTCATAAAATTTATTTTTCAACAATTATTTGTGAAAAATTATCTTAGAAATCATTAAGAAATTTAATTTCTAACAATTTTGTGATTTGAAATGTCAAAATGGTATGAAATGCACAAAGGATATGTCATTTTTTGGAGTCAATTTTTGACATTTTTTCAAAAAAAATTTCAGAAATTTAATTTTTGTATAATTTTGCATATTTTGTTTTGGAATCATGCAAAATAATTTTTTTGGAATTTTTTGAAATTCAAAATTCTGTCATTTAGATTAGATAAAATTTTGAAAATTAATTTATGCTAGAATTTATTTAATTCTTGCAAATTAAGTTGTTTGGCATTTCAAAAATATTTTTTTGGTGATTAAAATTAGCAAAATTGTTATGGATTTTAAAATTTTGGTAATTCATTTAAAAATGCATAAAGTTGCTTATTGATTAATATTTGTAAAATAAAATTATGTTTATTTTAGTACCATATTTCTTAAAGAATGTTAGAGTTTGGTAATTTATTTTAGAAATAATTAATTTTATGTATAATTTATATTTGTATATATCTATAAAGTGGCATATTGATATATGCATTAGGAAAAATATTTTTTTTTGTATAAAAAGAAATAACTAGTGATCTATACAGTTTTGTATAATTAGAGAGTAGCTAGACCATTTTTTATTATGCAAAATTATATATTAAGAAGAGTTTTTTGATCACATATGGTAAATAAACATTAAATTATGATTAATCATATGTAATATAATAGATTTTATCCCATAGGAATTTTTATTATATTTCATACAATTAATTAGAATGATGTATTACATTATTTTTTTTAATTTATCCATAGGGATTTTAAAAAGGGATATAATTTAATAGTTTCATAATAAAGATATATGAATATGTGTGAATTAAAAATTTAGCTCATAGGTAATTTTTTATGTAATTTGATTCATATTTTATGCATGATTTATATTGGTAATTATGTCATATAGTATTTTAACCTCAAATTAAGTGACATAAGCATGTTTTAATTTATGCAATATTACAATTAATGAACTACTCTAATTTTAAATGTGACATTTCTGAATTAAAGGGTGATAATTTTAAGGTGTGGAAGGAGAGAATTCTCCTTCATTTTGGCTGGATGGACATTGACTATGTTATCCATAAGGATGAACCACCTATCATTATGGAAACCAACCAACCAAATGATTTTGATTGTTATGAAGAATGGAAGTGATATAATTGCCTCTATGTCATGTTCATAAAGACCAAGATCTTGGCTGGTATGCATGATTCATTAGAACACTATGATAATGTGTGAGCTTTGATGAAAGTAATTGATGAAAAATTTAAGTCATTAAACAAAGCTTTGGCTAGCACCTTAATAATGAAATTTTCATACATGATTCTCAATAGAATTTATGGTGTGCGTGAGCACATCATGCAAATGAGGGATATAGTGGCTCAGCTGAAAACACTTAAGGTTGAGATGTCAGAGTCTTTTCTTGTGCACTACATCTTGAACACACTTTCACAGCAGTATGGATCCTTTAATATTTTTTATAGCACACATAGGAAAAAATGGTCAATTAATGAACTAATAACCATTTGTCTATAAGAAGAGGGTAGACTTGCTATGGAAGAAGGAGAGAGTGTGCATTTGGCTACACAAGGAAAGAATAAGGGGCAAGCCAAGAATAAGGGGAAGGGCAAAAGACTTGCACAAGCTAATATTAAGAAGGAATCTAGATGCTTTTTCTACAAGAAGAAAGGGCATGTAAAGAAGGATTGTTCTAAATATTAAAAATGGCTTGAGAAGAAAGGTACTCAATTCTCACTTATTTGTTTTGAATCTAATATGGTTGATGTTGGCCATAACACATGGTGGATTAACTCCAGTTCTACAATCGAAGTTACTAATTCCTTGTAGGGGGTGCAAAACTTAAGAAAGCCAATGGGAAGTGAGTTGTACATCTATTTAGGCAACAAGATGTGCTTACATGTGGAGGTAGTTGGAACATGCAAATTAGTTTTAAGTAGTGGCTTTATTTTAGATTTGGAAAAGACATTTTATATTCCAAGTTCTTCAATGAATTTGATTTCTGTTTCAATGCTTGTATCATTGAGATTTTCCTTTAATTTTTCAGACACTATATTCAATTTATATTATAGATTTGAACTTATTAAAAATGGTACATTGATAGATGGTCTTTTCAAAATTAGTTTATAGAATGAAACTTCTTATACTTCTATACATGTTCATGATAGTGTTGACATTAAGAGATGTATTATGAATTAAGAATCCTCTATGTTGTGGCATTGTAGATTAGGACATATCTCTATTGAGAGAATAAAGAGATTAGTATATGATGGAGTACTTAGTACTCTAGATTTTACTAACTTTGACACTCATGTGGATTGCATAAAGGGAAAGTAGATCAATATGTCAAAGAAAGATGCCATGAGGAGTTCAAATGTATTAGAGATCATACATATAGATATTTGTAGTCCAGATATGGATGTGTCAAAAGAATTTCATTACTTTTATTGATGATTACTCATGATATATGTATCTCTACTTGCTTCATAACAAGAACGAAGCATTAAATGACTTTAAGGTTTTTAAGGTTGAAGTAGAGAAATAGTGTCGTAAGTAAATAAAGGTAGTGAGGTCTAATAGAGGTGGCGAATACTATGGTAGATACATTAATGATGGACTAGATGCTTGTCCATTTGCTAACTTTCTTCAAGAGCATGGGATTGTTGCCCAGTACACTATGTTTGGTTCTCCAGACCAGAATGGTGTGGTAGAGAGAAGAAACTAAACATTGATGGACATGGTGTGGAGTATGCTTAGCAACTCCAAGCTTTCTAAGTCCTTATGGACTAAAGCTCTCAAGATGGTTGTGTATATATTAAAATAAGTTCCAACCAAGGCTATCTCAAATACACCATTTGAATTATGGAAAGGTTGGAAATCAAGTTTGTGACATATATGTGTTTGGGGAAAAGAAGCTAGACCTACGGACCATAAGTGGGTATTTTTTTGGTTATGTTGAATGATCTAATGGATACAGATTTTATTATCCATCACATACTTCTAGGTTTGTGGAATCAAGGAATGCTAAATTTCTTGAGAATGACTTGATTAGTGGGAGCAATAGATCCTGGAACACTATTCCTAAGAAAGATGATGTAGACACTCAACCCTCTACTTCAAGTGATAGGCTGATTGTTGTACACAACATGCCTAGAGCACAAATGCATGATGAACAACAACAAGTCATTAAAGTTCCACAGATTGCTAATCAAGGAGTAGTAGATCTAGCTAAACAAGAAATCTAGAACCTATTATAAAAGTTATTTAACAACATGCTCCTCAGGAGAATGATGAACCAAAATTAAGGAGATCTACTAGAGTAAAGTGATTAAAAATTCCTAGTGACTATATAGTGTATCTATAGGAGTGTGACTACAACATAGAAGCCAAAAATGATCCTAAAACATTTTCACAAGCCATGAGTTGTAAGGAATTAGACTTGTGGTATGAGCCATGAAAGATGAGATGAACTCTATGTCATCTAATGAAGTCTAGGATCTTGTCAAGTTGTCTAATGGTGGATACAAATGGGTCTTCATGACAAAGAAAGATTCATTAGAAAACATTGAAAGATATAAGGTAAGACTTATTACCACAGGGTTTGATCAAAGAGAGGGAATCGATTACATGGAGACCTCTTCTTCTATATCTAAGAAGGATTTCATTTGTGTGATTATGACATTGGTTGCCTATTTTGATTTTAATTTACATTAGATGGATGTGAAAATGAAATTCCTCAATGGTGATCTAGAGGAAGAGGTTTATATGAAACAACCTGAAGGATTTTCCTCTAATGGTGATGAGCAATTAGTATGTAAGCTCAAGAAATTCATATATGGATTGAAATAGGTCTCTCATTAATGGTATTGAAAATTCCATGATGTCATTACTTCATTTGATTTTGAAGAGAACATCATGGATCAATGTATATATGAAAATTTTAGTGGGAGAAAAATCTATTTCCTTTTCCTTTATGTAGATAATATCCTTCTTGTGACCGGTGATAATCAATTTCTATACAAGGTGAAAGAATTTCTCTTTAAGAACTTCAACATGAAGGATATGGATGAGGCACCTTATGTCATTGGTATTAAGATTCATAGGTATAGATCTAGATGTATTCTGGGATTGTTGCAGGAAACCTCTATCAATAAATCTTTAGAGAGGTTTTGAATGAAAGATTCTTCATCTAGTATAACACCCATTGTGAAGGGTGACAAGTTCAATGTGAACTAGTGCCCCAGAAATGATTTAAAGAAAAGCTAGATGAGCAACATTCTATATGCTTCAACTATTGAAAGCCTAATGTATGCTTAGGTTTGCACAAGACCTGACATTGCATTTACTATGGGAATGTTGGGTAGATATTAGAGTAATCCAGGAATTGACCATTGAAGGGCTACAAAGAAGGTGATGAGGTACCTTCAAGGTACAAAAGATTACATGCTTATGTATAGATGAACTAATCATTTTGAGGTGATTGGCTATTTTAATTCATACTTTGCTGGCTGTTGATTCAAGGAAATTAACATTTGATTATGTTTTTATGCTAGTTGGAGGAAGAGTTCATTTCTTATTTTGAGGCTACTTCACATGGTGTATGGTTGAAGAGTTTCATGTCAATCCTTAGAATTGTAGATTATGTATCTAGTCTATTAAGAATATTTTGTGACAATTCAGTTGCTATCTTTGTGGCTAAGAAAAATAAGAGTGGCAATCGAAGTAAACACATCAACATAAAGTACTTAGCCATAAGGGAATGTATTAAGGAAAAGAAAGTGGTCATTGAACATATAAGCACTGAATTAATGATAGCTGATCCTTTGACAAAAGGAATGTCCCAAAATTCATGTAAGGATCATGTAGTTTAGATGGGACTTGGTTCCATAGTGTAATAATTTTACAATCTTAATGAAACTCTTATCTAGTTGTAATGTTTTCTCATATTTAGTTTGCACATATAGTTAATAGAGAAAATTCACATATGAAAAGACTAAGAATAAACAATGGATTTATTTATAAAGTTTAGTTACCAAATAAGGAATTAAGTTTGAGAAATAATACATTATAAAACAGGGAAGATAATACTCACATTTAGAGGAACTATCACCATGATTAATGTGTTTATTTCTTAAAGGTTGGGTTTGATGGATATTAGGTTAAATATGGAGACCAAGTGGGAGCATGTAACCATTTACGTGTTATGGAAAAATGTAATTGTTTACATATTATGAAAAGTTTCAATGTAACCATTTACACATTATGGAAAGTTTCAATGTAACCATTTACACATTATGGAAAGTTTCAATTTAATCATTTATGCGTTATGGAAACTAAACAGTTTTAAATTTGAAACCAAATAAATTTTTTGTAATGATTTTCATAAGAATGGTCTCATAATTCTCATTTAAACTAAAATTTAATCCTTAGTAACTAATTTTCTTGCCTATAAAATGTTCTTGATGGGAGAACAAACAGGCACCAAAATATCAAACTCATGGCAGTGTTATAGTTTTTGGTTCTTATCACAAACACTCAGAGTTTACATATATCATTATTGTTAAGAATTAGTGTGATAGAAGAATCCAAAACACTCTCCAAAACACGTTTGCACAGTTCAAACGAGAGCATCAATGGTTGGAGGTCATTTTTTGGTTTATTTTCACATTTCAGAGATTTTGTATAATTTGATTATATTCATGTCTTGATCAATGTTTTATACCAAATTTTTCTTACATAATACTATTGAATATTGATAGTTTGCTATAATAATTAATAATTTAAAGTTTTAACATTATCTCTTAAATGCACCATTATGAATCATGTAATCATTTTAAAATAGAAATCAATGGTCTTAAGATTATGAAACTATATCCTATGGCTAAACCTTATCAATTCATGGCCATGTGCTAGCATGGCAAATGTTGATATCAACACCAAGTATGCATCCTTGCCTACTAATTTACAATAGGTTTTGAGCATGTTTGGGGCTTATTTGGAAGTTTCTAGCTTCATTTGGAGATCCTTAAAATGATCCATCATGGTCTTAGGCCTCTAGGCTTTCATCCTAAAAAATTAGGATAAAGTATGATGGCAGGGATGTGCTAGCTTCCCTATGCTAGTGCACCCCTTGTGTCAGCATAGGGGCACTGATGCAACCCACTTAATGCATTGGTTTAGGTACTTTGCTTTCTCTGCCACCTTGGATGTGTATTACACAAGCACAACCACTTTGAGCATGTTTATAACACTTGGTAACCCAATAACGATTAGCATTTGGTAATCCTAGTAGTGTTGCATTGGTTCAGGATGTATAGGGAAAGTGGGAATGGATGCTGGTGTTAGGATTAGTTAGAACTTAGTTAATGAGTAGTTAAGTTAAATTGGTCACTTAGTTACCTCTCTCCTTCCCTACTAGTGTAGGACATAAAAACATAAAAGCTATAAAAATCATATGCCTCAAGCTTACTTAACCATACAATCATGACATACAAGTAAGCTTGGGAAGATAATGATCAACCAAATCGTCCTTGTTCCATAAGGGCGCATAAGTACTTAGTCCTTGGAATTTAACCGAATCATGCGTGAAACACTCGTATTCATATGGTTGAGCGTAGGGGTACCTCGTCGCTCATCATTGGCACCATTGCCGAGGACTTCATTGTTTGTGCGCTAATTAGAACTTAGGAAATCATTCACATCATTGGAACGAACCCTTAGGGTTGGTTGAGAAAATAATAAACAAGAATACATTGCACACCGAACAGACAAGTATGTCTTCTTCTTCATATGAAAGTGCCTCACTGCCTAGGTCTAAAACAGGAAACAGTCGACGACGTAATACACATGACATTGATCCGCTAGTCTCTCAACAAGTTCGAGTGGTATAGATTCATTCCGATGAGTATATACTAGACTTCATCTTTATTCTCCATTAAGATGAACACCTGTGTTGGTGAGATTTAGAAGGTAACATAGTGTTACCTCCCGATCATTCAGTCCCAAGCATGCTTCTTCATGCTCTCACACGAATTGGCATGCCGCACTTACACATAGAATACGTTGTGCAAGACCATGACTCGAGAGAATACCATTCCACAGAGGCACAATGTCAAAGGAACTTGCAACAGGAGAGACATCATAAGTCTTTGAAAGGTAAGTGGTCCCAAGATGTCCCACATGTCTTAAGCGAAAATGAGGGTTGTGAACCTACATCAGGTAGTCGCCCACACAACGATGTTCCTCCCCTTGACTTTGGCCAAGGGGTTGTGTATCAGGACCTTCATTCCACTATTCATAACCCAGGTTTTGATACCCATGGGCACAAAGGATCTGAAAAAGGGACATGAACTCATGATAAAGATGGACATTCTGATCACAATCATGATCGGGGCTGAGACCGTAGAAGAGAAGGTAGCAGACACTGTCATGGTGATGGTTCTCCTTCTTCTTCACCTTCATCATCTCCTTCATCCTCTCCTTCAATATCTGGATGTGGTCATAAAGAAAAAGACCATGGAGGTAAAGGCAGGAAAAGTGGAAGTCATAGATGAAACAGTTAGGAAAGGGGATGAAGGCACTCTAGAGAGTCACGACATAGAAGAAGGGAGAGTAGGGAACAACATAGGCATCATAGATGCCATAGATGAGACGATCACAATGAACACCTACTCGCTACTCGAAGTATGTTAGACATAACTGATGCTGTTAGAATTCCAAAAAGGCACTAGAAAGATAGTAGGATCAAAAGATTAGATATGAAAAACATCCCACGATTTGAAGGAGGATACAACGCTGATCCTCAAAATCATTTACATGCATTCTATGATACATGTGCCTTACAGAACATAAAGACCGAATGGAAAAAACTTAAGTTGTTCCCACAGACATTAGTTAAAGAGTGGAAAGCTGGCACCGGTATTTAGAAATGGAATCCATTCATAGGTGGAGTACTATTTTAGAACTATTTAATGACAAGTACCAAACGTACTCCCCAGTGTTTGACTTGCGAAAGCAAATCCAAGGCTGGAAACAAGGAGGACATGAACCCTTGGATGCTGCCATGGGCCGATACTATGCACTGTTACATTGTTGTCCTAGCCATGGTTATTCGTAAAGGGATCAACTGTGCCATCTCGTGGATGGGCTTAGGCATGAAATGAGAAGAACCCTTGGGACTTATGCCCAAGGAAGACTATCCAAGCTTAGGTCCCATCAAATTCAAAGACTATTGGAGTGAGTTGCTAAGGAAGAAGGTGAGCTACGAAAGAGAGAAAGTGTAGACGAGTATAACCAAGATCCTTTCCTTTGGAAGAGGGGAGTAAGATTTTGTGAGGATAAAGAAGAGTCACCACTCAAAGATATGGTGAATAAGAAAACTTTTCCATATCCAAAAGATGACATCAAAGTTTTTGACAAAGGTAGACCAAATGTGGGATTCCCTAGACAATAGATTTCAAACTTTTCTTAAAATATTAGAGGAGTCTAGAGAGTAAGGTAGTGAGAAAAGAAAAAAGAAAGAGGATAAAAATGCATGTAGCAAGAGTAAGGGAAAATTTGCCATCATTTAGGAGGTTGTGGATTCGAAAACAAACAATGATAGTGGATGTGAGATATGTCAATATGACCATCCTAATGGATGTTGCCTTGTAATCTCACATTTGCAAGAGTCTGGGGTGTATGCACTCAACCCATGATTAAACAAAAGGCAAACACCCCGAAGGTTACCTTATCTTCAAGGTAACCCAAGGAAGTTCCACAACCCTTAACATATTATCCCAGTGGAACTCCACCACAACCGATTGAGTAATATCAATAGTGGCAGCACCCAAAATCATGGAGAATTCCACCACCAAGGCAACAATATCCTTACCAGTAACTTGACCCGTATGGATATTACATGCAGTAGCTAATCTTCCCATGTGACTCTACTGGTTACATCATTCCTCAAACTCACTACCAAGCCCATAAGTATTATGGGACTCCCTCTCCTAGGCATGATATTTCGCAAGCATATCATCCTTCTCATCTGACCACATCTCTTCCACCAATAGCTCAACAACCACCTGCTCCAGCTATGTAGGGTGAAATCGCTACTCAGCCACAACAACATAATGCCACAAGGGCTGTTAACTCTCAACCTACTATTGGTTCCAACAACCACATGAAGAAAAGACCTTTCTTTAGAACCAATAGACCAACCAATCCCTTGCAATCACAAGTGGTTAATTCCTTAGACACCTCAGTATCAATCAAAACTTCGGAGCCTCCTTCAACTCAACCACCACACTCAATGCATATGGTCATGTTAACACATGCCATGACTAATTGGATCAAAGTTGGCCATCTTCCTTGGAAATTATCTAATCTTGGGAGTCCTCTAATATACTTACAAACCACTGGAAATGCACTATGCAAGGCTCTTTTGGATTCAGGTTTTGGTGTCAACTTGATTTCTCAAGAAATGTACAAGGCCTGGAACCTACCTCCATTGAAAAGAGAAACATCCATCTAGAGTTGGTCGACTAGTCCATCACTGTCCCATTGGGATTGGTGGAAGAGACTGTTGCCACCCTTTGTGGGTGGTCGTACCTAGCTGACTTCCTAGTGATTTAGGTGAACAACGGTAAGGGGGACTTCCTAATCATAATGGGAAGAGCATGGCTAAGCACCATCGACGCATTCCTAGGAATTTACAATCTTTCCCTAGAAATATCAAAGAAAAATACATTCAGAAAGATCAGGAAGAAGAAAGTTCTATGTATCACATACAGTGACATAGGGTGTAATTGTGTGCAAAGGTCATGGTTTGTGCAAAGTTTAACATTGCCTGCATGCAATCCGTGTGCACAAGTGATCAACATACAAAGATGCCTGTATGCAAGAACCACTCAACAGGAAGGCACCCAGTGGCTGACAGCTTATCAAGAAATCAGTTCACTCATATGCATGGAACTAACTGAGGGTTTGACTTGTGATTACATTGATAGCATAGACGCATTAGAGGAAGTCCACCGCCAACTTTCAAGTCTTGAAAATGTCAATTGGGAGAAGTTGGAAATCCCTGAGAAATTTAAGTAGGAGCCCCTTGAGCTGAAACCATTGCCCACCGGTATGGAATACACGTTCCTTAAAAATGTAAAACCTGTAACTATCAACGCTAAGCTTGCTCCTCAACAGAAAGAAGAACTGCTAAAGGTAATCAATAGATGGGTAAAAGCCTTCACTTGGTCATATCCTGAATTAACTGGAATAGATCCTAGCATATGCCAACATAGGATTTACACTGACCCCTCCATGAAGCCTCGAAGACAATCGTAAAGGTTTTTGAATCCAAAGCTGAAGCAAGTAGTTAAGGAAGAAATCGAATAGCTTCTCAAGGCTGGGTTCATATGCCCCATTGCTGATAGTGAATGGGTTAGCCCCTTAGTTATTGTGCCTACAAAGGAAGGCAAATAGAGGGTGTGTATAGATTTCATGCTATTAAATATGGCAACATTCAAAAATCACTTTTCATTGCCATTTGTTGACCAAGTCTTAGACACCATCGTAGAGCATCACTACTATAGTTTTCTAGATGGATATAGTGGATATAATCGAATACAAATAACCCGAAAAGACCAAGTCAAGACTACATTCACTAGTTCTTGGGGAATGTTTGCATACAAATAGATGCTGTTTGGCTTGTGCAATGCCCTTGCAAAATTTCAATGACTAGTTCTAAGCATCTTCCAATAGCAAATAGGAAATGGTGTAGAAGTCTTTATGGATGATTTCTCCACCTATGGAGCAAACTTTGATCAACCCTTGGACCGGTTAGAGCAAGTGTTAAAAAGATGTGTAGACACCAATTTGAGGCTCAACTGGTAGAAAAGCCATTTGATGGTCCAAGAGGGTGTAGTACTAGGGCACAAAATCTCACACACAGGGATAGAGGTAGACTTTGAGAAAATCAAAGTTATCCAAGGAATTACCCATCAATTGAAAACTATCAAACATATTCGATCATTCCTTCGACATACTAGCCACTATAGGAGATTTATTAAGAACTTTTCAAAGGTTGCCAAACTATTGGTGGAATTAACGAAAAAGGACGTACCTTTCAAGTGGACCAGGGAATGCGAATTAGCTTTTCAAACTCTAAAATAGAAGTTAGTAGAAACACCCATTCTACAAGCTCCTAATTGGTCCAAACCATTCCATATCATGACTGACGCATCCAACTATGCTTTATGAGCTATACTTACACAGTTAGATGACCAGAAGCATCCTTATTACATCCATTGTGTAAGTAGAAGTATTGTTGGTGCATAAATTAACTACACTATCATAGAGAAAGAATTAATGACTGTAGTGTTTGCACTAGAAAATTTTAGACACTATGTATTGGGATATAAAGTATATATACATATAGATGATAGTGCAATAAGGTTTCTCATGAATAAGCCAATGGTAAGACCTCGTATCATATGATGGCTTGTAATCTTAAAAGAGTTCGATCTTATGATGATTGATCATAAAGGCATCAAGAATGTAGTTGTTGATCATTTATCTCAGTTGTGATGGAACAACAAAGAGGATGAGTATCTAATTTCTGATTATTTTCTTGATGAATTTCTCTTTACTAGTGTAGTGAATAATTAATCACCCATGGAAACAAACTGGTATAGTAGCATTCTTACCTATCTCCTCATCCAACAAACACCACAAGAGTTAAGCCTTAAGAAGAAACAAAAATTTCTTCACCAAGCCAAGTACTTTATGGAGATCAATGGGAAACTTTACAAAGTGTGTCCTGATGGTTTGGTTTGATTGTGTGTTCCCAATATAGATCAACTACAAGTTCTCCAAGACACTCATGAGGGTCCTTGTGGGGGTCATTACGCTAGGAGACAAATGACCACCAAGGTCCTGCTTGCAGGATATTATTGGCCTACATTATTTTAGGATGCCCATTATTTCATCCAATCTTGTAAGTGCTGTCAATGTGATGGGCGAATGATTACTACAATGGAGGGTCCAAAACAATGGATTCAACCATTAGAACCCTTCAACATTTGGGGAATTGATTTATGGGGCCAATTACACCAATGTCCAATGGAAAAGCTTATATTATTGTTGTCATTGATTACCTAACAAAATGGGCTGAAGCAGCTGCTGTTAAAGATTGTAAATCATCTACAAATGCACGATTTATTCAACAAAAAATCATAAATAGGTTTGGTGTGCTGCGTGCACTTATTTCAGACAATGGTACATACTTCAGAGGTGTAACTTTTCAAAAATTAATGCAATGCTTAGGGATTGAGCATAAATTGACTACACCATACCACCCCAAGCAAATGGTCAAGCAGAAGTCACCAACAGGGAGATTATAAAGATATTGACAAGAACCATTAGCAAGTTTAGGTGAGACTGGAGCACTAAACTGAACGATGCTCTTTGGGCATACCACTCCACATGGAAAATCCCTATAGGCTACTCTCCCTATGTGTTAGTTTATGGTAAATTACCAACACTTCCCATTCAAACTAAGCTCCGTAAGCTATCCATGGAATGTGACCTCAACCTTGACCTTGATCTAGCACAAAAACAGCGATTACTAATCTTTAACTTGCTAGATGAAAATCGATTAGCTACCTTATCATCTAGGAAATTACACAAAGTATTCAATAAACAGCATCATGACCTAAGAATTAGGAAAGTTAAATATTAGCCAGGAGATAAGGTTCACTACTGGAATCCCACACATGTGCCACAACATACTAAATTTCAAACACTGTGGGAAGGACCTTATATTATTTATGCAACTTTTCCTTCAGGGGCCATGACAATATTAAAACTTGAGAGCCTGGATAAGAAACTTTTGGTCAATGTGCAACAAACCAAACCTTTCCATGAGCCTAGGACAACCAGTACACATGCTACCTTTCTTGATGGAGAACCTTGCTCACTATTTTAGATGTCCTTCTTTCAACTTAGTCGTGGGAGAGATGACCACCTATGTTAACCATTCTAGGCCCTTAGTTCTTTTTGAATTTTTGTTTTACACATTTTTGTTTTATACATTTTTTTTTTACACATTCTTTCAACTTTTCTTATTTTTGTTTTACACTATCATTCATGTTTTTACTGTTTCTTTGTTTGCTTGATTTACTTTTATTCATCATCTAATAAGTGCTCAT
>MNCI01015652.1:6329-31307 GCA_015680685.1 Gnetum montanum
TTTTGGTGAATTAAGCTTAAATTTTTATTTTTTACATATTTTACCTTATCAAAGATCATCAATTTTTACAATAACTATTAATAAGTACTAATTGCTTTATTAAGTCTTTCTTATTACAGGTCATCATGGGATTAGTGAAAATTGATATTGATCTTCGTAGCATTTGTAACAAGAATTGATAACCTTGAATTAAGAGAGAAAGCACCATGATAAGAAATCAAGATATTGATCTATATTACTGGGGTGATTCAAATCAAGCATTAAAGATCACAATAGCCATGATATAGTTTGATACTTTATAACCAATTAACATCAAATTCATTGATGTAAATCAATTTCCAAAATAATGATATTTTCCTAATTTTCTTCAAGTCTTCTTTTGTATAAATGAAGAAGTTTGATGATGAATAGAGGATTTTGGCCCAAACCCTAAATAAACCCACATCAAATTTAATGCCTTTTTGAATTCTTATATTGACAATTATTAAGGAAGATTGTTGAGACTTTGTGACAATCAATAACCATCTAATGTCTTATGAGGCTGTGAAGCTACTACATTGTAAATACAACAAAGTAAGATCACACATTAAGTGACATTTCCTTTGTAATCTTCTAACATTTATGTTAATTTAATATGTTTTTAATTTCATTTAATCATTTTTTTCTACCTTTAAACTTAAGATTAGAAGTTAGAGTGAGGACTTTGATTTTACTTATGAGTGATAGTCATAAGTGTGGATTTTCAATTGAATTTGGATCTAATAATTTATTGTCTTGATTATCTTTTTGATGTTGAACCATTCCTCCAAAAATATGACTCATTGATTAGTCATACACAAGATAACATATCTCCAACAAAGGTAACTCAACATCAAACTTTGGTTGGCTTGTCAATCTTCAAATTCTGGGTGGTAGTGACTCCTCCATTGGCCTTTTTCCTTTATCATATGGCTTCTAGAACTAGTATCCAATTAGTAGTGCTTTAAGCTTTTCTTCCTCTATTCTAGGATCATACACTATCCATGTGAATTTAGCAGTGTTTGCAAAATTCAATACTTCCTAGGGACATGGTAGCTATGGAAATAATTTGTTGGTCTTAGCATATCATGCTACAACTTGTATTCTTTCTATCTTAAAGGCTTTTACCATCTTTTTTAGTTCTTGATAATTCATCAATCATTTGCCAAATTTTCTTCAACATCTATTTTGTCTTAATAGCTAGATGTCACTACTTTTAGTTCATAGTTTGCAATGTAAAGCTTATGTTATGCATCTTTCCAATCTACAAACTCTTTTTCCTACATAGAGTATATTGTAGTCACTTTCTACTTCAATTTTGTTCTTGGCCTACATGCTCGCAATAGAGATAAGTTACCATGACAAAGATTTGCTAACCCCATATATTCTATTAGGTTCTCAATCTGTAGGTATTTTTTCTTTAGTTCTACTTAATAAACATGAAATAGAATATCACCAATGCATTGCCAATTAGGTGCTTAATAGATGTTAGAACTAATCTAATCTTTGGCCATCTAGATTTCTTTCTCATTAATTTGTTTATACATGCCCACTTGGTCTTTAAAGTACTTTTTAAACTTCTCATACTTCTTGATCTTATTTTTTCATGCATTGATTTCAATAGCTTACTTTTATCAAATTTTTTGTACTTCTTCCATTGATAGTGTTCTATTTTCATAGGCTAGTTGTCATATATCAAGGTTGACTATAGAAAACTACTCTTTAGGCTGATGGTACTTTCCTCTAGTATGTTCTTTTGTTTTTTAGTATTTGTCAACCTGAAGTTTTTTACAGTAATTCTTTTGTTTTTTTTTCTCTAATGCAATAATGGCTTTATCATGTAAGTATGTATGGGCTTCTACTATTAAATCATTTCACACTGCTTTTTCCTTTTCCATCTCTATCTATTTTTACTTAGTCATCCATTAACCAATCTATTCATCTCTTAATAGTGTTAACGAGTTGAATGTATGCATTGCCAATGAGGTGTTTGATAGATGTTAGAACTAATCTTATCTTTGGCCATTTAGATTTCTTTCTCATTAATCTGTTTATACATGCCCACTTGGTCTTTGAAGTACTCTTTAAGCTTCTCATGCTTCTTGATCTTATTTTTTCATGCATTGATTTCAATAGCTCAATTTTATCAAATTGTGTGTACTTCCTCCATTGATAGTGTTCTATTTAAATAAGTCAATTGTCATATATCAAGGTTGACTCTAGCCAACTACTCTTTACTCTAATGGTACTCTCCTCTAGTATGTTCTTTTGTTTTTTAGAATCTATTAACCTAAATTTTTTTCCAATAATTCTTTTGTTTTATTTCTCTAATGCAATAATGACTTTAGCATGTATGTATGTATTGGCTTCTACTATTGAAGAATTTCACACTACTTTCTCCTTTTCCATCTCTATCTTTTTTTACTTAGTCATCCATTAACCAATCTATTCATCTCTTAATAGTGTTAACTGGTCAAGTTTATGTGTCATGCAAGGTCTTATCTATTAGTTCTTAATGCAGCTATTTCTTATTTTAACATCTACACCTTACTTTCTACATGTTGCATCCTTGTTTCTACCATGACTAGCTTGTCTTTGCTAGATAATAATTTGAACTCTACAATAATAATATCACTAGGAATATCAACAAGATTCTACATAATTTATCTTATCTATAATAGTCTTTCCATTGTGTCTTCATGTTCTGCAAGGTTCATTGATATTCTTACTAAGGTCTCTACATCTTTGGCTCTAATAATATCTACTAGTGGTACAATGGGAATATTGAATGAATTTTTTTATATGATTGGTTATAACTTTAGTTGTTCCAATGACATCATATTTTTGCATGACCAACACAATGGATACTTCTCTAGTTTCTAACATCATCTAAAATGATGCAACATTTCCTAAGATTTGCTATGCATAGTTATTATCTTCTCCTACCTGCAAAGATACTTAACAACTTGTGAGTCTTATGAATATGGTAGGTATGTTAGGATTATCTCTAACTCTATACATGATTGCAAAATCTATGCTAACCTAAATTATTGTTTCTACTATCTAGTGTAGATGGCTCATTGAAGATCTCTAATCTTGTTGTACTGGTGAAGTACTTGTTCTTACTCTTTCTATAGCTGGAATTAATCAACAGGTTCCTACCTTTTTTGTGCATATAGCTAGAATGCTTGTCATTAGTGTTGATCCTATTGTAACCTTAGTGCTTATTGATTTCTCTTTGATCTTTCTTAGGTGGCATTGGTTTGCAAATCTCAGCATAGGAAGCATTTTAGGCCTTCCAAATAACATCATTGGTATAACCAAAAATTTCTACCTATTTACAGAACTTTTTAATAAGATAGGGGAATGGTAGAGTAGGTTTTCCCCTCTTTTTCTATTAAAAACTTCTTTATATCTTCAATAATAAAAAATGGTTTATGTTACCTTGAAAATTCCCCATTAAGATGGTGCTTCCTCTAGCAGCATAAGTGGGAATTTGGTTAATTCTCTTTGATGGAAAAATGTGGTATGTCCCAATCTTTAAGTAGATATTTTCAAGAATATATAATCCACTATATTCTTTTCTTATAGTTCCATATGTCATCTACAATCGTAGGTTTTGTGCATCTGTGTCGAACCTTGTAGATATTGGAGCAATATTGGTCTTGATATTTGGTAAATTCAACACCCTTACAATTACTTCCTCAGTCTTTACTATAGCATCATATTACTTATTCTACCAAAATTTTTAGACTTTACTCAAGTATCATTCACTATTTCTTGAGATAGTATATCATAGGGAAGAGGCTTACAGTTGTTTAAGGACCTCTATAGGTGCGAACTCCATGAAAGATCCAACATTGAGTTATACTATCATAGCAAAAATGATGGCCTTCTCTTGACTAGTGTGGAGACACCTTTTAGAGAGTGTTAAGTATTATTCTCATTCTGGAGCTTACAGCACATCAACTTCTACCTGCATAGATTTCCATATTGCAAGTGTAGACTGATGGATGATATAGGAGTATGTCTCTTACTCCATGATGAGTGACGAGGTACCTCTACACTCAACCATACGAATATGAGTGTTTTCACATGCAATCTGGTCGAACTCCGTAGACGGACTAGTTATGGCACCTAGACAGTTATCCTTAGGTCATAGTTCGTTTTTTTCCCACCTAGACTAGTATTATATTTCTCACGTATGGTTTAGTCTAGAGTGAGGTGTATGATGGGTTTCCTAATCTAATGCTACTCCTGAATGCAATGGAAAGTAATATTAACTAAGCTAAGCTAGGAGAGACAAGGTAAGAGAATCTAATCTAGCCTAAGTGTG
Source organism: Gnetum montanum (assembly GCA_015680685.1). Taxonomy (NCBI): domain Eukaryota; kingdom Viridiplantae; phylum Streptophyta; class Gnetopsida; order Gnetales; family Gnetaceae; genus Gnetum; species Gnetum montanum. Next base: position 10,684 of record MNCI01015652.1, read on the forward strand.
ATGGGCATCTGTTCCTTGATCATCCATACACATCTTGGACTTCGTGCATGCCTACCACTAGGATTACCAAGTGCAGATCCTAGTTACGCCACTGGGCTACCAAGTAGTCACACTTAAATGCTCGTAATCAAGTCGTACTTACTCCGTGTTCTAAGAGTTTAAGGGTGAGAGAGTGACTAATTAGGAAAGTAGTAAATAATAATTAAATAAATAAATGAAAAAGTGAATAATGCAATGATGAAGTAATCTCGATCTTTATTTCTGGTCATGTGTGTGTCCAAGTACGTCACGCTCGAGTAAAGGATGTCGTACAATTACATTCACCACACTGCAAGTAGACACGGGAAAAAATAATCTATCTCTGCAGGGATCAAACTACCAGAGCTTCACTACTCCTATCCTATTGATGATAAACAAGGGAAAGCCACTTCTTATTTATAGACATTGTGGCGGACTACGCTATCGCGTACGCGATATCATAGGGGAAGATGTGATATCGCGTACGCGATATCGCAGGGATGCGATATCGTGACAGATGCAATATTGCGTACGTGATATCGCGGCCCATGCAATATCGCATCCCATCATACCTCCACGACTAAATAAAAACTCATCCTCAAGTTACAGTGATTACACATTGGATAGGTATGGGATTATTGATGAAAAAAGAAATGGGACAATGCCGTAGTATGGGAAGAAAACACAACACACAAAATATGCTACAACTACAAAAATGTGGAACTCATGTAGTTCTTGGTGGTGGTGGCTCCTCCATGGGTTTCTTTCCCTTGTCTTGTGCTCCAAGTCTTGGGATTTGATGGCGTTGAAGTAAGGCCCATATTTTCTCCTCTTGTAAGGCCTTGAGTGCCTTGACGTGCACATAAGTTTGCGCTTGTGCCATAGAGGCATCCTAGTCAGCCTTCTCTTTTTCTTTTGCCATCCTTTTATTCTATGTCAATAGTTTATTAAGTTTCTTAGTTCTAAAAGTGTCCAACTAGTTCTGAGCAACCTTTGGCCCTATATTCGGAAGGTTTAATACTTCTGAAATGGCTTGCACCGAGAAATAAACAGTCACACGACAATTGTTAACCATGGTACCTTCTTCTTTATTGTGCTAAAATTGGTACGTTTCCCGTAAGTACCAGGCACCGCTTTTAGAGAGGATAGGCCTTGATTGTACAACAGTAGGGTCTTCTTGGTGGATACTAAATGATTATTCTTCCCAATCTGCATGTTTTTCGGCAAGTCTTTGTCTTCCACCTCTCCCAGCTCATTTGCTTCCACCTTGGGTAGGACCTTCCTGTTGTCCATGTTTCGGGGCCATCTGCAATCACACGGACTAAGCATTAGTAAGGTTGTTTTTGAAGTTAAGTTTATACCTTACTGCTTTCCTTAATTAATGATCTTATTTTATCTTCATGTGATTTTGCCCGAAAGTTTGTAATAATGGGTCCTGTGACTTAGGTGGTTTCCATTTTAGTTTCCCGGTGTACCTAGGGATTAAACGATTTTTAGGCACAATTATTCTAAGTGTTATAGTTAATTACCCTGGCTAATGTCCTTTGGGCGATGATAAATTTCAAAAAAATTAGGCACCTTTCTACAACTGTCCCTCTCCCATGACTAGGCTGAACACTCCGGGTTCAAGTAGGTGCAAATGGAATTAAAATTGGAGTACTAGCGAGCGAGATATAGTGAGAAAAGAAAGGGTCACACAATCACAAGTTGCAGAGAAAATTTTCAAAATCTCCCCTCGTGTGAATGGCAAAATGATGCTAAGTGTTGAGGGGGGTCACCTATTTATAGGTTACAGGGAAGCAATATCACGTATAGTACATCACATATGTGATATCTCATCCGACGCGATATCGCATACGTGATATCACATCCCTAGTGACATGAGACACCACAAAAATACCGAATTTTTTTAAGGGTTATTTTGAAATTAACGTTGGAAATTGAGGACATTGACTATTATCAAGGGTGCTATGGTAATTCTATTAATTCAAAAGGCACAATTGTTGATGATGGTGTGGATTTTACCAATAAAACCTTGGGTGGTAAGAAAAAGGTTATGTGATGGTACATCAGAACGTTGAAATTCATAGGGATAATAGTAGGGAAAGAGTGTTATGAAAAATAAGCTGAGGGTGAGAAATGGTGTGTGTGAGCTATATCATAAGTGAAGATTACAAAAGATTACACAAGTGGATCCTCCTCAAAGCAGGTTCCAACCTATATTACCCTTGTGTAACCACACTTAAAGTATCCATGGGTACTAGAAAGGTTAAATCTAATCCACACTAATTCCACAAAACACACACATGTAAATATCACCAGAATGAGGTAAGAATTCTATGTTACACACGACACAAGCTACAATTACACAAACAGTGAGATGAGACGAACTATAGAAAGGGATCATAGAGATTGGGACATGAGGTAACTGACCTAGGGCACAATGAATCCTACATGTAAAGCATGATTACGGTGTCATTAACCCATCGTTCCAAGATTAGGACCAAGTCTATTCCTCTAAACAGTGACATCACATTGTTTCATCCCATGATGAGCGACTCTGAGAGCACCATAACAACAAGGTGTATGATCACTTGGCATTTTATGCAAGGGAGGAGTGACTTTTGTTTTGTGGCACTTTCTTTTTCTTTTTCTTTTCTCCTTCGTTTTTTTTTCTTTTTTGAATAATGAATCCAGAGGAGCTGCCAACCTTTAGGCATGGATGCATGTCTTTCCAATGGGATCCCCTAGAACAGCGTTTGATTTTCAAGTGCCCTTTTGATTACTCTTACTCCCATTTTTCGTTAGATCTACAAGGATCTTAGTATGACCATGTTGCATGATAACACCCACAATCATCACCAAAGAGAATCCGCAAGTCCCCTTGATGTCAGACCCTAATCATTCCCTCTTGGTCCATCCTTCTTCATTTGGGCTACAATGAACACAAAATTAATTTTAATTTTTAAGAATGTCAAGAATATCACTGTACCCTCGAACAGAACCTCTTATTTGTAGAGTGGATGAGTGGGTGTAATGGGCTTACTGTTCCAAATAATTGATCATTCGAGACTTAATAACATAGAACACACCTCAACCAACGATCCACATGAGTGTTTTATTCATAGATGAGATTACTTACAAAAATGTAAAAAGAAAAAAACACAAAAAAAAACAAAAAGATAAAAAGATAAAACAAAAAGTTGTAAAATTAAAGAAAATTGAAAAATATTTATTAATCTTGCTTGTTATTAGAATGTGAGATATCTCGCATAACTAAATGGTTGAACATGGCAAGGATTAATAAATGAAGGGTGAGGATCCTTGCATGTTAGAAATATTGGAACTGGTCCATACTTGCCCCATTGGGATTCACACACTTGGTTATAGTAAGCATAGTGGGGCACTTTACATGATGTAGTTCCCAGATAACGAGTGGATCCACTATGATGTTTGGGACCGTTAGATGGTATGCAAGGATTGGGATGATGCCTTCCATGACTATGTTCATTGGGTCGTATGGTTGTTGGAGTGTTAGTTGGTGGCCCTGATGAAGTTACATGAGGCTTTGGGTTCGAAGACAAGGGTGCACCATAGTGTGGGACTTGTGTTGAGTTGGAAGACGTAGTGGCCTTGAAATTGTGTTGTCCCTTATTATGGCTGTGTTTAAAGAAAGGATGCTTTTGATGTTGAGGAGGCTTTTCACTACTGTTAGTAGTAGTAGCACAAGTGTCATTCATGGGTTGTTGTTGTGGTGCAGGCACCTTAGGAATAGTTGGTGGCATTGTGGAAGGAGGAAAAGCATGAGAATGTTGAAAGTTAGGAGGAGTATAAGGTGCACAAGGTGGTGGTTGTGTTGGAGGCATGGGTTGATAGTATTAAGGAGAATGGTACTATGGTGAGATAGAGTATGTTGGCCCAATTAGAGGAACAGGATGTTGAACAAGATAAGCGTTTAGATCTGAATGATATGAAGGGTGTCTCCAGTCTAGTGGTGGATTCCCCCACGAATGGGGTTGTTGCCACTATGATCGAACTCTGTACAAACTCTAGATGTAATATATTTTCCTAATGCTCATATAAATGTAACAAGATTGGGCATTGTCCCTTGGGGTGATCATACAGGCATATGTTACATTCATATGTATGATTGGTAGTTGAGCTCTTATTTTCCTTATCCCTTCTCTCTTAATGTCCATTACTTTGTCCTGCTTCTTGGGTTGTCAAAACTCTATCTCCAATGTTGTTGATAAATTCTCCACACTTTTGATACGTCCATTCCAACATCTTATTGATCTTTGCCTCGACTTCTTCTAATGTTTTTTGTATTGAAAAAGATGATGTTTCCACCTTGAGATTAGTTGATTTCTCCTTTTTATGATCATGGACCCTTATTAAGTTGAGATTTTGGTCCCATTAATGTTTTGCAACACTCTCCCATCTAGCCATATCTCCTTCTTCTTTTTCTACCCACTTAATAAGCTCTTGGACGTGGTGGGTTCGTAGTTCATATAGTTCACCTTGGGCATACATTCCTAAGGTCTCTCTTGTTTCATTACGTAGCCCATCAATGATATGGTACATTAGCCTTTCCTTGGAAAAACCATGGCCTAGACAGTTGTTTAACAGTGCATAATATCTTTCTAAGGCCATGTCCAAGGGTTCATGTTGTGCTTGCTTCCATCCTTGGATTTGTTTCCTCAAGGCTAACACTCTTGCATAGGTTTGATATTTTTTGTGAAAGACTTCTACCATGGTTGACCAACATCGTATTGAATTTGGTTTTAACGATCTATACCATACTTTTGCTTGGTCAACGAGTGTCATAGGAAAGAGCTTATGTTTTTGCCACCTGTTATCAATGTTATTCCATGTGCAGGCATCATAGAAGGCTTGTAAATGTTGATGCAAATCTAAGCCATAGCCTCCTAAAAATTTGAAAAAGTTGTTTAAATCAAGCCTGGGTAGACAGCTCTCTTTACGATGCCTACGTGAGATTCGAACAGCCTCTTGTATTTTTGTTAAGCTTGTAGTGGCCAATGAGGGTTCATCATCATCGGGTAATTTATGCTTTTGTATGTTGGGATGATGTTGTTGTCTTTCATGTTTATAATAAACTCCCACTTCAGTTTGTATACTCTAATCTTCATTGTCATATAGTTCATTGGTTCTCCAATGAACTTCCTCACTAAGTGTGGCATTGTTGTAATCTTGTAGGAGAGGCATTATTGTGAAGTTCTGTATGAATTTATGTGTGACTTTTTATAATTATTTCTTCTTCCTAAGAGATATATCATTAAGTCCTATACAGCAACCTTGTATGGTATAACTAATCTAGATAACTAGCACCGTCCCTGGCAACGGCGCCAATGATGAGTGGCAAGGTACCCCTACACTCAACCATACGAATATGAGTGTTTTCATATGTGATTTGTTCAAACTCTGTAGATGGACTAGTTGTGGCACCTAGACAGTTATCCTTAGGTCACAGTTCGTTGTCTTCCCACCTAGACTAGTATTATATTTGTCACGTATGGTTTAGTCCAGAGTGAGGTGTATGATGGATTTCCTAATCTAATGCTACTCTTAAAGGCAATGGAAAGTAATATTAACTAGGCTAATCTAGGAGAGACAGGGTAAGAGAATCTAATCTAGCCTAAGTGCTATGAGCATCTGTTCCTTAATCATCCGTACACATCTTGGACTTCATGCACGACTACCACTGGGATTACCAAGCGCAAATCCTAGGTAAGCCATTGGGCTATCAAGTAGTCACACTTAAATGCTCGTAATCAAGTCGTACTCACTCTGCATTCTAAGAGTTTAAGGGTGACATAGAGACTAATTAGGAAAGTAGTAAATAACAATTAAATAAATAAATGAAAAAGTGAATGCTACAATGATGAAGCAATCTCGATCTTTATTGCTGCTCATGTGCATGTCCAAGTCTGTCACACTCGAATAAAGGATGCTATACAATTACATTCACCACACTGCAGGCAAACACGGGAAAAAATAATCTATCTTTGGAGGGATCAAACTACTAGAGCTTCGCTACTCCTATCCTATTGATGATAAACAAGGGAGAGCCGCTTCTTATTTATAGACATTGCGGTAAACTGCGATATTGCATACGCAATATCGCATGGGAAGACGCGATATCATAGCCCATGCAATATCACATCCCATCACTCCATAAAGAAGTTTATTTTGCATCTCATCCTCTACCTCTTCCTCTAGGTATCTTCTTCCTTGGTTGTGAGGATCCTCCAGCTTTAGTTCTTTTGGCAACATTTGCAATGATAAGAAAATTTAAAATTATTGAAGAATTATAGAAAACTTTCTAACAGTTCATAATCCTTAATTGATTTTTGAGTATGATGAAAAACATTAGATATAATAAATTTTATTCTTAATTTGTATTGTAAAGTTTGCAAAAAATTTTAATTCAAAAAAATCCTTATTAAATAATTGAATGGAAATAATTTTATTTTCATGACCCATCACTATCCTTGATTTATTATTTAAGATGTATTCCAATGGTTAATTGGAAAGAATCAATAATTTTATTAACTTATATTAGATCAAAAATGTTATTATTTCTTAATTTTCTTACCATTAATTATTCTTCTAGGCATTATTTAAATTTACCATAGTTTGCAAAAACTATGTATAATGCTCTTCCTCACAGCTAAGATGGTCACATCATGAGGAAAAGGAATAAAACATGATCCAAGTCAGACATGCGATAAGGAAGATATGGATATCTAAAGTTTGTTAGATAGAAAAAAAAACATGAACTCCTCTTGTATGAAATGATGGAATGAAAAATTTTCCTAACAGTTCATGCATATATATATATTTTTATAAGGATGATGTCTTAGATGCAACATTTATTAATATGATATTGTAGCCCTTGTGATATCGTATCTATGATATCATTATTGAAATTTTTGCAAATTGTTATAAACAATGGATGGAATGAATATTCTAGAATATGTAAAGATGATCCAAATAGTTCTTGATCATGAATGATACTTAGAAATTAATATCAAAGGTATGTTCAAGAAGGATTTGGCAACGTAAGTCAACTAAGCTTTTTAAGAGATGATTTCATCAAAATTGTTTAACTTATGAGTGAGTATGAATATGTAGATAAATAATGATATTTTCTTAAGTATTTATAAGGTATAAGATGATATTAAATTGGTAATCAAGTATGAAATACAAGAGTTATACAAGTGGATCCTCCCCAAAGTAGGCTCCTACCCTTAATGCCCTTGTATAATAACACTTACAAGTATCCATGGGCACTCAAGGAATTGAATGTAAATCATACCTATAATTCACAATACACACGTTAGTATTTCCCCAATAGGAAAATAACACTATATTATACAAAACCATAAAATTATAATTATATATAACATTGAGGTAAAATGGAAGTAGTAGTGATTACAAGCAATGGAAGGTGAGGTGTCTTACCATAAGCATAAAGAATTCTATGTGTAACACATGGTTAAAACAATCATTAGCCTTTCTATCCAAGATTCAAACTAATTCCATATCACTTACCAATGTCATCGTATTGTATCATCCTAAAATTGACAACCATAAGACTATCACAATTGTAAGAAATATGATTACTTGAAAATGAAGTACTAGGAAGAAATTTATTAACTACATAGTTTATTTTAAAAGGAGACTTGGCCATTGGACAAAGGGATTCCTTTAGGTATGGGTAACATGTCATTCTAGTGGAATCTCTAGAAATTTTTATTATGTTATTACTCTGTCAATCTTACCAAAGGACTACCTTCAAGCATGGGTGACATGGCAAGATGGCATTTATTTTAGAATATGTTTCCATTTTTTATTAGAACTCAAATAGTTAATACAACTTAGCAACATAATAATACTTATAGTATTAGCTTTAGAGAATCCACAAATCCCCTTAATGTCACATCCTTTTCATTCCTGCATGGTTCTTCACTTTTCCATCCAAGCATAATGATCATAAGTTTATTTTAGTTTTATTATAGAAAGAATGTTATTATGTCCATAGTAAGAACCTCTTATTATAAGAAGTAAGTAGATGGATGATGTGGTCTCATTGTATATATAGTTAGTTCTTTTAATGATTTGATAACATAGGGCAAAGTTCTTATTGTTTTAACTACATCTTGTTTATTCCTTTATACTGTATTAAAAAGATCAATAAAAATATGTACATGAGAAATAGGGAAAAATAAAAAATGTATAAATAATTTGAAAGATATTAAAAAATGAAAATATGATAAGAAATATGAAATTATAGAAAATATATTAAAGAATATAGAAAATGGTAAACATTATGAAAAATATGAAAAAATTGTAAACCAAAAAATTATAAAACAAAAAAATTAAATTGCACTTATTAATTCCTTATTCAAGATATGGTTACTCACTTGTGACTGAATTCATGGGTGAGTATTTGAAAAATGAATCATACATCCCTAGAATCATACACTCTAGGTTTCTTACTTATCATCCTTATTGATTTAGTTTTTTGTTTATTAGCCCATGTGACATTAATGATCAATCAAGTTTTGATCTTTTGGAGATACATATTTTATTGGATATGATGATCTTTCCATTTTAGAAGGTTCAAATATGTTTCATTTTTTATTCTTAATTTTACGTTTTGAGTCTTCATGTTTACTACTTATTGTTGGTGTATGGTCATCACTTAGGATATCCTTCTATGAGTTCTCTCTTTAGATCATTTTCTTTGGGTAGCAGTTGATAACTGGCTTGGATTTTTCCATGTATGTTTTGGATAATTTTATGTTCTTATTTCTTAATCACTAGGTGTTCTTTGAATTAGTCAACATTATTTCTTTTAGCATACATACTTATTTCTCAAATTTGTTATGGACTAGTGTGATGATCATGTTGAAATTTTGAACTTTTGGTCCACAACTACATCCTTCTAAATCATAAGTAATGCATGAAATTCTTTGCATCTATATGACTCCATGCTCATATTCCTTGGAAATTTGCTAGATTAGGCCAACCATTGATAGTGATCACCACATGTTCTATCTATTCCAAAGAAATGGTGACTAATTGGTCTACAAGCTATAGTCTTACATTGTAATTTTTAATGGTAGTAGGCTCCATGCTTTGTATGTCTCATGAGATATCAAGTTAACTCTAGTACTAAGTCTAGTATAGCTTTGCATAGTGAATTTTTAGCAATTTGTAAATAAATCATATGATTTCTAGGATCTATTCTTTTCTGAGGAAGGTTTCCTACTTTTATCCAATCTGATATTGTATTAGTTAATATGATAGTTGTTAGGTTCTTTTCTGAAACTTCTACAAGCATAATACTTATTTAGAAATTTTTGTGAAAGGATAAGGGGTAGATAAAGTTCCTATCCTTCAAACATTTTCCAAACTTACCCTAAAGAAAGGATGTTTTCAAGATTTACCTTTAGTATTATTGGTATAATCCTTTCTTTGTATACTAGTTACCTTAGTAGCACTTTTCTACTAAGGTTTGTGTTGGTATTTTCTCTTGAATTACTGGTGGTGACATTGGTGATAATGGATTATGAGCTTAATAGAGGGATTCTACTACTAGTTGAAATACATAAGGTTGTGACTCCATACGTGTGGTTGTAGGCTTGTGATATTTTGTTAGATTTTGTTAGGAAGAAGTCTAAATAGAAGTATTACCAAGAGATATGAAATGCTATGCATACTATCCATAAGGATTTAGTTTTTGATATGGATATTATTACCTTGGTGATGGCATCCCCCATGATTATGATCATTGCCACTTCTACTAGTATTATTCATGTGGTTGATGATAAGCCTTGCTTGAATTGTAAGGTTTTGATAGGGTTGTCTATAATTACTTTGTACATAAAATAATCATCTTGGCATTTTATTTTGAAGAAACTTTATATTTAGTACATATGTCCTAGACTCTTGCAAGTGTGCCATGATAGGATAATATTCCTTAAAATGTTCATATTGGCACACTTTGCAACCAACATCATCTTCAGAGCTTGAGTCCACAATTTTCTCAATGGTAGCAACTTTTCCTTTATTTTTATAACTCTCACATCCATTTTCCTTTTTCTTCTTCATGTCTTGACTTTTTTTGAAGGCTTGTTTAGTCTTCTCTTTTATTATCCTTAGTGTTATGATACATTTTGTTCACAAAGTCTCATATTTTCTCTACCTTTGTTGCAATATTTTTAATTTATTTCTAAATGGATAGTCTTTTTTTCTGGGATTACATCTTCTAAAGTTTATTTTTATTATGTTTCACATATTCATACAACTGATTCTCTTTTCTATAGCTTCCCCTCTTCTTTCATGACCAAGTTTAATAGCCTTTGCATTCAATGAACTATTATCTCTAATAGGCTACCTTGGGAATATACTATAAGGATCTTCCTTTTTTTTTATTAGCCCATTGAGAATGTGTCATACTTATCCTCTTTGAAAAAGTTCATAACATGAGCATCTATGTAATAGTAAATAGTTTTTTCCCACTGTTGCATCAAGGGATTCATGTATCCCTTATTTCTATACCTAGATTTTTTTCTTAAGTTTAACACTTTGGAATAATTTTGATATTTATCATTAAAGAGCTCTAACATGGTACTCCATCTTTGGATTAATTCTAGTTCTAAAAATTTGTACCAACTCTCTACTGTCTTTATGAGTGTTTTGAGAAATAACTTTAATTTCTATCAATCATTCTATATATTTTGTAGGGCACAAACATCATGGAAGGGTTGGAGATGATGTTGTGAATATTCATTATATCTACCTTCAAACTTTAAATATTATTCATGTCAAGTTACTTAATCCAACTATACCTTAAATGCTTACTAGGAATGCACACTACTTTCTTAATATTAATCATACTATGAGTGGCTAATAAGGATTTTTCAGTCTTTGGATTTGTAGAATTTGTTATAGTAGTGATCCCTTTGATGCTAATGATGCTCTCTTCTTTCATGCCGAATTTCTCTTCTTTTACCTTCTTCATTTTGTTTCACACTCTTAGGATGACTTCTTATTCTATCAACATGCTTCTCATGATTCCTTCTCTTTTCCCTATCATGGTCCCTTGCTCTTCATTCATTCATGTCAAAATTTGTTAAGGAGTATAATGAATAGGATGGGGAAGCTAGAAAATAGTGTTAGTAGGTTCTTCTTCTATGACCTCTTGATTCATCTCTCTAAATCTATAGAAGATCTTAGGCCTTGAATTCATCCTAAGTCTATATTTCTTCTCATCTCTTTCAAAGGTTTCTACAATAGTTGAATGTAGCTTCATTTTTTCAAGATCCTCAATGCATATTACTAGTGTCTAGGACTATATCTATGAGTTTGATAACACTCTTCAACTTTTAATGAAGCATATTCTTTTGCTTCAAGGACAATTATCTATGGTGATCTCTTCCCTTTCTTTTTCTCATATCTTGCATCCATAATAGCATCCCTTCTTGCTTAAGTCTCTATTGACTGATATGGCTTGATCATGTTTTTGGTAACTTGATACCCTTCTTGTACATGACCAAGATTTGATCTCATGAGGGTTTCTTGAAGCATTGATGATGGTGACCATTTATGTGAAAAGATTATATTGCACTGTAAATATTTCCATCTAATTTATTCATCCTAGTGGAAAATGAATGTAAAATCAGGATAATAAAAATCAATATAAGTATATGAGATTATTTTTTGTATAGGTGCACTCTAATCTTCTTCATTATAATCTCTATCATTACTTTCATTAAGATCAATAGCATATGGAGATTTCACTTTAGTTGTAAAAGCCATTTTAATTTTTTTGATGTTTAAGTGTGTGTACATTTTAAGAAATTATTCTAAGTATGAAAGATATATTTTATGATACTTGTTACAACATACTATGTAAAATCAACTAATTAGCAAATATTTATACATCTCTGGTAATGATACTAATGCTAAGTGGTAGGGTATTCTAACACTCAATCATACAAGTCATAAGTGTTCACATGTGATCAAATCATGATCCATTGATGGACAATGTAAGTATACTAGTGAGTTGATAGCAAGTTCATGATCATTGTCTTCCTACTTATAGTTAGCAAGGTGTAAAACATATTATTTAACTCTTACTGACTTATATGATAAATTGATATTGTTAAATCTTAATAGTACTAAGTGAAAACATGATGAAGATAAATGTAAATTCTATTTCTAAGTACAATGAAAATATAAAGCTATTCTATCCTAAGATGATAAGTATCTATTCTTGCTTTTTTATACATGTCCTAGGCTAATGTAACTATCACTGGGATTACCAAGTAACTTCACTACTGAGAGAATCAATTAAAGTCATTGCTAGGTTACCGAACAATTATACTTTATGCTCGAACTAGTCATACTTATTCCACCTTAATCTATTCTAAGTTATATGCTACAATGATGAAGAACAATCTTAATCTTTATTATCATTCATGAGATATGTCTAGGAATAATCCACTCAAATAAAGATTTTGTACAACTGTAATTCACCATACTACAGGCATTCACACTAACTAACTTCAAGAAAATAAACTACAAGAATTTCACTAAGTGTTGGACCTAAACTTCATTTTGATGCAATGGTGTATTCATATTTATAGGCATGACAATGGTCACCTACATTGTATCTACAATGACATATGTTAGCCTATGATATCACATCTGTGATATCATAGTCCTTATGATAAAAGTGTTTCATCATCCATCCTACATGAGAGTGTAATTCCATGGCTCATTGATCTTTTTTTTTATGCCTCCAAAATGTTAAAGGTAAGCCTTGATAGACACCTCTAACATTGGCACTTTGGAAACATATGACGTGAGTATTAGAGATGCTTTTCATTTAGTTTGAGACTAATAATAAGTCCATGCACATGATAGTTTAATATTTGGTTTGGATACATTTTGGCTTTGGAATTTGGAAAAGTACACATGATAACTTTGATACATATTTGATACTAAGTGTGGTCTGTGCTACTCTCCTTATTTGTAGGTTTAGTGAAGTATTAATTCATTTAAGTTACTAATGTTTGATTTGAATTGATATGATTGTATGATATTGGTTGTTGGTTGTGCCTTTGCTAACATTCTTGAGTTGATAATTGATTTGTATTAGTAATGTTTAGTTTGGATTGATATGGCTAGATGATCTTGATTGCTAGTTATGTCCTTTACTAACATGTTTGAGTTGACAATTTGTTTTAGTTGGTAATATTTAGTTTCAATTAATATGGCTATTTGATCTTGATTTTTTGTTGTGTACCTTTGCTAATATATTTTTCAAGACAACCATGCTCCACCTAGCTTCTATGACATATGTCCATTTTTCAGATGAAGATGTTGCCAAGGCTTCTCAATAGTTTTATACTGATATTTTCTTTTTATTATAGGTTGATTAGATAGTGAATGTTAGAGATCTTCGATGGTTTATTGAATTATTTCTAGAGTGATTGATGATGTCATATTTTCAAATTTAAGCTTTGACTATTTATGTATTAGATATTTTAGCATTGTGTTAGACATTATTTCTTTTTTTTTTCAACTTTAGGATTTATGGATTATTATATAGTCTAGAACTTTGATATTATGCTTATTATATATTTATGAAAGTATTAAGTATTGTAGTTTATTTATTTCCCTTATTCCTTATATAATATTTAATAAACAATTTACATTATTCTATATCTAGTTAGATTTACTTTTCAACATATATGTTTGACATAATTTTTATATTTACCTATTCTTTCTCTTCCACTGCTTAGTTTTATCTCTTTTCTTGGGTCATGGCTTCATGCTAAGTTGCTTTTACTTTCTTTCATTATGTAGTTTTTTCGTTGTCTTGCTTCTTGCTATGGATAATCATTTATTAGGTATTTTACCTAACATAATGCTCTACAACCTATGGTTTAGAAGGGAGCATGTTATAATCTTCCAACTGAGAGGTAAGTATCATGACCACTTACCTATGCCTCTCCTTATTCCTATGGTAGTTTTAATATTTGCCCATAACTTTATCCTTGTATAAAGAGACTTCATATGAAGTAATTTAAACATCTTGCAATCTTGTATGACATGGTATTTTCCATGTTAGCCTTAAAAATGCTATTTATCCCTATTAGTAATACTTGGATTTAGTTAAATCTTCTCTTTTCAATTCTCAACATCCTATCTAATGATATACATTCCATGTGGATTGAGAACATAGAAAGGGGGTTGAATAATATCCCTAATTAAGATTGCACTAGCCACACAAACATACCAAATTTTATGTGGTTTCCTAATTTGGATACATCCACACTCGAAGGGTAGAATTTGTGCACACCTCTAGACTTTGCTTCTTTAAAAATTCTAGTTTAAAGACCACCATATCCTATACATTCTCTAAGCTCTTCATCGAAGTGTTTCATCACTACAAAACCACTCAACCCTGCAAGGTTCCAACAAGCTCATAATGTGGTTTGAAGGATCCCATAACCTTTACAAAATTCAGCTCCACTTTGAAGTGTTTTGACATTGCAAGATCACTCAACCACACAAGTCCTAAAAAAATCAATGCAGATATCTTTTCACAAGAAGCACGTCAACCTAGTAGGACTATAAGAAAGAAAGAAAGACATAAAGGAAAAATGTAACTAAATTTACAAGTCCTTATAGTTGAAGCTCAATACAACATACAACCAAGTAAATGATATTAAAATGAAGAGAAAGAATACAATTACATCGAATAAACAATTAGAAGCTTGAATGTGAATAGTGCTTGCATAATTCTCAAGATTTTGGTATCTTCTTATAGCCTTAGAGTTTCTGAAAATACCTTGAAATTTCTGCAATGGTTATTAAATGGCTAGTGTAGATGTCTTCTTCAAAGTTGGGACATCTACCTCAGATTGGCCTTGATTTAGGGGAGACGTCTCACTAGAAAATGGAATGTCTTTTGTGGATATTTATAGGGAGACGTCTACTCTGACACAAAGATGTCTACTATTTTTAGGAGATGTCTCCTTTACTTTTGTACTATATCTTTTAAGGCTTTCTTCTATGACTTTGCCTTTTCTTCATTCCTTGGAACAACTTTACTTGATTTGTAACCTTCATTTTCATCCATGCTCTCATCTTGCTCTTATAGTCTTCATTTTGACATCTCATTGTAGATCATGTTTCCTTGAGTTCTCAAGTCTTGTTGTGAAGTTCTTTTCCATGTCCTACAAACATATTATCCATGAAAACATTATATGTTCTCAATTTTCCTTAAGGTTTTGACATACCAAAAGGTCAACAATCTCCCCCTTTTTGTTTCTTTCCAAAACTTGAGAAAATGGGTGAGCATAATACCATAACATTATATGATAAATAATAAAATCACAAACATTTGTGTGTGTGTGTGTGTGTAGCAAAATATAATTTGTCTTCATTAATGCACATAAAATTTTCACCAAAGATATATCATAAAAAGAGCAACATTATATAGTATGCATGATCAATATCACAAAAACTCTCCCCTGTTTTGAACAGCACCCAAAAATAGGGGATCATGAAAAGTACTTATCCAAACACCCTTGAAAAAGTTCCATAAGATAACCTTTCATAACATCATATGACAATCCCATAGAGATCTAAGGATGAAAATTAGTTAAAAATTAAACATCTCTTAGCATTGATTTCATAGGATTGATGATGACAAATCAATTTCCATTAAGAGCTATCCCTTATCTATTTACAAAGTTAAAATTAACAAGCCACAACTAATCTAAACATAACTAAGCCAAAGCCCAAATTTTAAATTTTGATCCTTGAAGATCAAGTAACGTATCTCTAAACCAATAATCCATCAGTAACAAATAACTAATATCTCATAGTTCTATAATCATCTAATATTTTCTCCCTTTTGAAATATCAATGAAAACAAGATAAGGCATAGTAGTTATATGACAAGGAAAGTAAATACATGCACATTCAACTTTTAAAACCTAGATCAAATATACACAAGAAAGGTCAAATCAACACAACTTATCATGCTAAATATCTCAAAAGATCAAAAACAATGAAACATATCCTTAACAAGATGTCCATAAATAAATTTGTATATAGCCATGTCAATTTTAAATACCAACACTAAGAAATAGATCACAAGATAAAATATCCAAAAGATATCTTGACCAAGATTAACTAATACTTTTACCTTGGATACTTTACCATACTCTAAAATGAATAGTCATCTTCTTGCTTATTTTCAACTAAGGGTGTTGGAGTACGAAGTCTTGATACTTGAGTTTCTTTTAGTAAAAGTCTCAAAAAACACCACCTATACTAGTGGCCTAAAAGATGATAATTGTTGATGAGATACATGCTCCCCTTACATATGTGCAAATATCCTTCTTATTTTAGTGTTTTCATTATAGGGAGAGTGGCATTCTTCCCTTGGGATTTTTAGTATTAGCTTTTTCTTTTCAAAGATATAATCTTAATTATTCTTTTATCATCAAAGTACTAGACCTACATTACAACACTAAGATCCAGTGTGGAGACTAAGGTCTACTCTTAGTTATGTCTTTTAAAACATTTCTCTTGGATACTTAGTAAGGAATCCCCTTTTTTAAAAAAATAAAAAAGAAATAACTATGTGATTAGACATTTAGGATCCAAAACTCATAGTAGTAACTACAGTCTTCAACTCTTATATTAGTTGAACATTCATACATGGGTTAATTTTCCTTCATAGAGATGCATCTTTGAATCTCATCAACTTATGCAATAAATGTCCACTAAAATTCATACAAGACATATTGAAGAAACAATAGACATCTTGCCCAAGTACAAAGATGTCAGAGTATACATCTTGCAATAGATTTCTACCTCCTAAGATAGATGTCTACTATTAAAATAAGATGTCTTAAATCTAGTTGAAACATCTACCTATTAGAGTAGATGTCTATCCTACCGGGCCAAAAATAAAGATGCTTGTTTTAAGGTCAAGAACCTTTGAACACCTCTAAAAAAGTCCCCATATCCTCCTAAACCTCCTAGACTTGTCAAAAT
This sequence comes from Gnetum montanum, assembly GCA_015680685.1. Lineage (NCBI taxonomy): Eukaryota > Viridiplantae > Streptophyta > Gnetopsida > Gnetales > Gnetaceae > Gnetum > Gnetum montanum. The sequence continues at coordinate 27,817 of MNCI01015652.1, forward strand.
AAGTCTAAAACACCCCGAAACATGGAAAAACACCTTGAAATCATCATTAAAAAATCAACACAAGAAAAAATATATAAACATCACACTTTTATTAATAACTAGACAAGGGCTAGGTGATTCCTCCATAAATTTAAAGTGCCATATCAAGATCAACTTTAGAGGCTTTTAAAATAAAGGCCTCCCATTAGTAGTACCTTATGATGAAGATAGTAAATAATTCATATGCTCAAGGAATTCCTTTTGAAATTTTTCTTTTCTCAAAAGATAAATGAATTATATTAAAGTAATAAATTCAAGTGCTTCAATTACCATACATAAAAAATATTTTTTAAAAAATTGGATTTCATGATTTCACAAGAAAGAAACAATGCCATATCATAGCATAATTAAGAGTATAGAACATAAGACATATATGCTTAAATAGCAATGAACGTTCAACAAAGAGCTTGTGATCGATGTATTACAATCATAGGCTTTAATCCGCTTGAAACCAATACATTCTAGTTAAGAATCCAAAACATGATTTATCAATAAAAACTTTAAAAATAGTACAAATAGGTTATTATAGCATATTATAGTTCAACAATCTGCAAGATCAAGTGGAAGTTTCTTTGGATTTTCAAAGATTTCCAATAGCTTCCATTCAACCATAAAATAAACTAATTTAGTCTAATCTCACCAAGTCAAGTAATAATAATTATAACTCTACTTATTGTTAGTTACCTTGCTTGCTGATGGAGATCAAAATATCTAAGGAGATTGGAACTAAGGTTCTTCTTTCAAACTTACTCCTTTCACATCAGTTTCATTTATTTCTAATGTTTTGCTTTCTTTTAAAAAATTGTTGAGAGTTCTTTCACTTCCTTCTTTTCACTTGATTCTCCATACCTTTTTTCTTCTATTTACCCTTTTGATTTTTCCTCCATTCCTTTTCTTCCCTGCAAGATTTCCTTTCTAAGTACATTTGGATAAGACCAAGGATTCTTATGATATGTGTAGGTGTTCATGTGATAATATTTTAAACTGAAATCTTCTTGCTTATGCCTAAATCTATTACAATAAGAACATCTAACCTTTCTATCATGGTTAAAATGATCAAACCTTGGAACTACTCTTGGTTGGAATGTAGTGCCTATTGACACTTTAGTCTTCGAATAAGCCTTTTGTTGGGATGAAGTTTCTGTAGATGCTTCTTCTTGTGCATAACACCCTGATACACTTTTATCATGTGGACTTCTTCCTTGCCCAAGAGCTATCCAAAGGAATTCTTTTTCTTTTACTAGCCTCTCATTTAAAAGTTTAGCATCTAAAGTTCTTCGTTAATCTTCTCATAAGACAAGGTTAATTTTTTATTCTTAGCCCTTAGGTATGATTTTTCTTTTATGAGCTCCAAATTTTTCATATTTAATAAAGATAGATCTTAATCCTTGTTCTTTAATTCCTTCTTTAATTTTATACAAACACGTTGAAGAGATAAAATTTCACTGCATAAATGGTCATACCTTTCTTCATCGATCTCCATTTGATCATCATAAAATATGCCAGCATCATTGATGAGCAGTGAGGTACCCTACACTCAACCATACAAATACGAGCATTCATGCATGATCCAGTCGAACTCCATGGACAGGCTAGTTGTGGTATCTAGATAGTTACACGTTGGTCGCAGTTTGCTATCTTCCCACCTGGACTAGTATTTGCTTTGTCACGTATGGTTTAGTCCAGAGTGAGGCGTATGATGTGATCCTAAATTAGTGCTACTCCTAGAGACAATGGAAAATAATCTTGATTAAACTAGTGAGTAATAGAAAATGAGTCTAAGCTAACCTAAGTGCGATAAGCATCTGTTCCTTAATCATCCGTACATATCTTGGACCTCATGCATGACTACTACTGGGGTTACCAAGCGTAGACCCTAAGTACGCTTTTGGGTTACCAAGTAGTCACACTTAAATGCTCGTGATTAAGTCGTACTCATTTCGCATTTAACAACAGGAATAGTAAATGATGATAAAGAAATATTAACTAAGAAAATAATAAATAACAATAACAATTAACAATAACAATTAAAAAATTAAATCTAAATGAATGCTATAATGATGAAGTAATCTCGATCTTTATTTTCGGTCATGTGCACGTCCAAGTACATCACACTCGAATAAAGGTGTCGTACAATTACAAGCATCACACTACGGGCATGCACTGGGAAAATATTATAACTCCTATGGAAACAAACTAAAAGAGTCTAGCTACTAATGACAAAATGATTCCTAAATGAGGTGGAGGATCCTCTTATTTATAGGCCGGGATAGGTGGCTATGTAAACGGGGCCACGTCGACATGGCTGCGTATACGTGGCCCCGTCGATGCATCAACTTAATGATACTTCATCAATCATCATCCATGAGAGCCATGCATATGAGGTGTGAATATTTTGAAGTGTCATCCAAATCTTCGTCGTTTTTTTCTTCATTACCAATGCTAATGTCAATATTTTTTACCTCCTTATCTTCTTGAGATGTTTCCACTTCATCATCCCAACATGTTTAGATGTTACTTCTTCTTCTTTCTTCACTATACTCTTTCCCTTCTAACCTATAATCATTGGGGCACTCAAAGGCCATATGGCCACTTCTACCACATATCTAGCATTCCATAGAAAAGGTATCAAAATTTGAAATTTTAAATTGCTTACCTCTACTCTTACCTTTGCTACCCAAAATATTGTTGATGAGTTGAGTACATTCATCCAAGATGATTACCCAAACTAATAATATCATGTATTTAAAGAACTCTTACATTTGAGTCTTCTAGCACATAAAGGTAACCCCATTGAACATTGGTAACTTCATGTATGAACCTTCTTCCATCATTCACTTCTGAGTTGCTACACTAAAATCCAGGAGTACTAGGCTTTGATACCACTTGTCGATCAGGAACTTAGAATGGAGATTTAATAAGTTCCCCAGTTAATATTGCACCAGCCACATGAACACACCAAATTTTATGTGGTTCTTTAACTTGGGTACATCCACACTTAGAGGGTAGAATACATGCATACCTTTAGACTTTGTTTCTTTAAAAAATGTGGTTTGAAGGGAACACACCTTATATAAGCTCTGAGCTCCACATTGGAGTGTTTTATCACTATGAAACCACTCAACCTCGCAAGGTCCTAATAAGCTCATAATGTGGTTTCAAGGATATCACAAACTTTACAAAATTAAGATATGCCCTAGAGTGTTTTGATGTTGCAAAATCACTCAACCCCACAAGGTCTGAACAAGCTCAATGTGGATGCCTTCTCCCAAGAAGCACATCAACCATGTAGGGCTACAAGAAAAAGAGAAAGACACAAGAAAAAATGTAACTAAATTTACAAGTTCTTGTAGTTGAAGCTCAATAAAACATACAACCAAGCAAATGATGTTACAATGAATAGCAAGAACATAATTACATAGGATAGATAATTTGGAGCTTGAATGTGAACA
>MNCI01015652.1:31980-54147 GCA_015680685.1 Gnetum montanum
CTTGTTAGTGATACTTGGATTTCGTTAACTTAGGAAGACTGGTTTTACATTTCCAAGTACTATAGCTAAGCATGGAATTTAAGTCTTCTTTATTTCTTTTCTTTTTTTTTCTCTTCTTCTTCCTTAGAGAATCACTCAATTCGTTTTGACTATTGCATTTTAAACCTATGTCTTCAAGGACACAAGTTATATAAGCTAGAAAAGTAGGTAAGAGCCGATGCTCTAGACTTTAGTAGATGTACCATTGAAGCCTCTCTTCTCTACATTATTATTTTTGGTTTTGTTGGTTTTTAAAATTTGCATATTTTTTAATGCTACAGTAGTCATGTCAAGAGTAGGATATAAATACAAATAAATACAAAGGATTTAGATGATTTAAAATAAGCATAAGGAAAAAACCTAAAGGACCTTGGATCTATGATCTAAGCTTAAGAAGTAATGAGGAACTAAGTTAGAACAAACACATACTTTTCTCAATTCTATTACAAATGAACATATGCTACTACAACTATATAGACTTTGATATCCCAAAAATAGATTTATAAAGATAAGCATTAATCTAGGAAATCATGGAAATGATTCTTATCATCTTATTTAAGGATCTTCTTAATATAAAATGAACCAATCATGGGATTAGATAGGAATTACATGAATAGGATCTCATCTTATCTAATATAGATATATAATGAGATCTATCTAATTTTTTTATGAAACATATAATCATCATATTCTATAAACCCCCTCATGATGGTAGAGGTTTCACTCCAAGAAAGTCTCTAAAAGATTCAAACTTCTCATGGCTCAGAAGCTTGGTAACAATATTTACAATTTGTGCTTTAATTCCATAATGCTCCATGTTGAGTGTGTTGTCTTAGATTATGTTTCTAAGATGATGATGCTTAATATCTATGTGTTTGGAATGTCCATGATGGATAGGATTATGAGCCATCACAATAACCTTTGTGCAATCATAGTATAAACAAATGAAAGCTTCAAGTGTATATACCATATAAGTGAAAATGGAGGGGATCCAAATGCCCTAAGTAGCAGTGTTTAAGCAGCTATGTATTCTGCTTCTACTATTAAGAGGATGACTGTAGTTTATCTCTTTGATTCCCAAGAGATAAGTGATGGACCAAAGAAAAAATAAAAACTAGAAGTTAATTTACAATCATTAAGTTCACCTCCCCAATCTGTATCAGTGTATCACCAGATCTTGAAATTTTCATGTTAATGAAATATGATCTCATAATTTGTTGTAGTTTTTAGATATCATAGAACCCACTTTGTAACTTTCCAATGTGATTCATGTGGATCTTGCATGAACTAGAAAAGATAATTCACAACAAATTGAATGTTTGGATGATTATTAGAAAGATACATGAGACTACCAACAAGGAAATGGTACAATGAAGGATTGAAGGATAGGAATGTATCTTCCTTGGTAAGTTTTGTTCCAAGGGAGAGTGATGTATCTAACAAATTATAATTACTCATGCTAAATTTCTCAATTAATGATTAGGCAAATTTCTTTTGGCATATGAAAATTGATTTTGACCTTTGAATAACTTGAAAACCCAAAAAAAAATATAACATCTTCCCATGATCAAACATTTCAAATTCATTTTTCATGACATTAAAAAAGTTATTTTCTAATGCAATTGTAGATGAAAAATAGATTAAATCATATCCATATAAACAAACAAAAATAAAATCATCATTGAATACCTTTTTATAAATGGTTATTTATGATTGAATATTGGCGAACTCTACTTGCATAAAAAATTTATGAATCAAGGATACCAAGTGATAAATCATGGTTTTTTAGGCTACTATATCGAGCATCCAATATAGAAGCTATGATATCAGAGCCCATGATACAATATTGGATATTTGATATTGCTGATGTGTGCAAGGCCTATAAATACAACACTTAGGTGCACCGTTTGAAGAAGGTATTCATCCCATAGTAGCTAAACTCTGTTAGTTTGTTTACTTGATTTTAGTAATTAGCACTTAGCAATGTATGCCTATAGTGTGATGTCTTGTAATTAAATTGAGTCTTTATTCGAGTGTGATGTACTTAGACACATTGCATGCCCAAAAATAAAGATCAAGATTACTCTACATGACTGCAGCATCACTTAGTCTTTATTATTTTCAATAGCTTAATGTTTTCTATTTTTATTAGTTCATGATTTACTTTTAATGCCATTTATAATTACTATTTTTAAGTAGAATGACTATGATTGATCTTGAGCACTTAAGTATGGTTACTTGCTAACCTAGTTGTACTATCACTTGGTACACATAGTAGTGTGGTACTTGGTAATCCCAATAGTAGTAACATGAAGTCCAAGGTGTGAATGGAAGGTCAGGACTGCATGCTCATCACATAGGCTAGACTATATTTATTTACTAGCACTTAGGTTTAGAAACTACTACATTTACTTCATGTTAGCTAGGAGCACTATGGCTAATACAAATCATCTATCATATACCTCATCATGAGTTAAACCATACACATCATCTTTACTAACTGACGTGGGAAGACAATGATCACAAACTCTAACCAATTACTCACATAATCACATTGCCTTACAGAGTTTGATCAAGATCATGCATGAACACTCATATCTCATATGGTTTGATGTCGGATACTCCACCACTCATCATTAGCACCATTGTTGAGGAAAAGTTAATGTTATGCTAAGTAATTTATTTTTCAAAGTTCGTTGTATCTGAAACTTAAAGTCAAATTCAACAAACATAAGTAAAGCACACTTTTAACTCAAACCATCTAAAAATTATAATATGGCTTCACATAATGATCAACCATCACCTACCAAGGAGACAAGCTAATGCAATGATAGAATTATTGATGAATAATAATGGGGAATACCAATGCAAACACGAATCACTTATGCTCATATTGATCCATACCATCCAAAATTTACTTTCATCTTCCATCAGGACAAGCAAATGACATGGAGAGACATACAAGGAAGCATAGTCCTACCTCCAGAATGTGCAGCACTGACCATGTTACAAATTTCTTCAAGGGGAATGCATTTGGACCAGATCTAGGAAGGGTATCATGTGACTCAACACATGAATAGACCCTATGAACCAACTAAGGAGTAGAGAGGAAGAGATGCTACCATGGACATCAACATATACACAACAAAGGGAAGCAAACTAGCATTTTTGTTGTCATAGAGGAACTTAATGCTAATCAATTCATTTTAGAGCAACTCCACCAAAATGATGAGGAAACTTCAAAGACAACTATCATAAAATTAGAGGAATCTATCAAAGCCCAATTTCATTCTACTCTGGTAGGGACACACAACAAAGATGCTACTGACTTAAGATACAAGCAAGACTCTAGGCCAAGGGATCCTACTAAACCTTACAAAGAGACATACAAGAGCCACAAAAGGAGAACCAGCTAACATTGTTCTCCTACCATCTCATCTACCTAATCACGATTGTTAGAGGACTCTAACAGAAGAAGGCACAAGTACTGAGACTCTGATAGAAATGAAAGGTGAACTCATGGTCAACATGATAGGCATTCAAGGTACTTTGATTTAGAAGATAAAAATCATGAAAGAAGGAGAAGAAGAGATAAAAGAAAAGATCAAGAGAGGCATGAGCATAGAAAGAGTCACCACTACAATAGAGCATATGAACCCAACCACAATGATGAACTCCTTATGGTAATCTGAAGTATGATAAATATTCAAGAAGTTATATACATACCAACTAGGCACATGAGAGATAGTTGAATCAAATGACTAAACATGAACAATATGCGACTATTTAAAGGTGATAACGATGTTGATCCCTAGCATAACTTTCAAGCATTCCACAATGTCTGTGCCCTTCAAAACATAGGGAGTGATTGGAAAAAATTGAAACTATTTCCTACAACACTTGTGAAGGTATCAAAAAGCTAGTACAAGTCACTAGAACCTGAATCCATCAAATGTTGGAGTACCATGCTTGAAATCCTTAATGAAAAATGTTAGACCTATTCACAAGTATAAAATCCAAGAAAAAAAATACAGAATTGGAAACAAGGGACTCTCAAGAACCTTGATGCAATAATGGATAGATACTATTCATTATTACATAGATTCCCAAGCCACAAATTTTCATCAAATGAATATCTTAGACACATCATAGATGGGCTAAGAAGCAAAACAAGAGAGACCCTTAGGGTTTATGCCTACGAAAGATTATCAAAACTAACCATCCATCGAATTCAAAGATTCATCAACTAAGTGATCAAAGAAGAAGGAGAACTCAAAAAAAGGGAATCAGCTAAAGAATACAATAGAGATCCATCAATTCAGAAGAGAGATTCATAAGTTTGTGATACCTAAAAGGAAGAAACCTTGGACAAAGTCATTTGAACAGAGACACTACCAATCCAAAAATCTATTACCAATGTAATCACATAGATAGCAGAAATGTGAGATTCAATTGATGAAAGGTGTACAACAACATTAAATATTATGGAGGAAAGAGAAGAGTAATTATTTGTAAGAAGCCAAGATAAAATAAAGAATAGAGAACTTGGATGCAAAGGCAATTTTTCTTCACTAGCTGAGGCCTTAGATACCAACTCTATAGATGATGAAGGTTGTATTGTGTGTCAATATAAACATCCTAAAGGATGTTATCTAGTTGTGACACATCTACAAGAAATAGGGGCATACACACCCCCAAACTTGTTTAGAAATAGATGCCCAAATGGTTACCTTATCATTAAGGTAACTACATATAACAACCTCAACTAATGTACTATCCTAGTGAAGCCTTGCCATAGCTGCAGGAGTAATACCATTACCAATAGCAATAGCATCAATCATGGGCTATGCCACCACTACACAAATAATATCCATACCGATAGCCAAACCCATATGGATATTTTCTCCAACATCCAATATCACTTGATTGTGCCACTGCTCAGGCTCTATAGAACTAGTCAATAGAATATCATAGATCAATTCTGCCAAGGATTGATCTCGACTCATATGTGCATATACCAACAGTTGGACCTTCTACTCAACACTCAAATCCTATCCCACTAATGCCACCTCGTATCATGTAGGGGGACTTTCTATCACAACCCCAACTAAAGAATTCTACAAGGGTAGTCAATATGCATGAGCGAAAGGTTACTTATGAGTCTCAACCTAGGAAGCAACTATTTTTTAGAACAAGTCTAGGAAAGACTTAGTAGATGGGGAATAGGTCTAATTCCACTCCATCCACATCAAGTCCTTCTCAATGTATTAAGCTTCCAACTTCATCAAGTTCAAATGTCATAATTTTCATACTTACACAAATAGTAACCCATTGGATCAAGGTAGGAACTATCTCACAAAAAATAATTGATTCAAGAAGTCCCTTGATTTATCTCCAAATAAAAGGATAAAAGCCATGTAAAGCTCTATTAGATTTTAGGTCTTGAGTAGATTTGATATCTCAAGACATGTACCAGGCTTGGAACCTCCCACCACTAAAGAAAAGTAACATCCATTTAGAGCTTGCAAACTAGTCAATCATAGTTTCACTTGGATAAGTGGATGATGTGATTATCACTATCAATGGCTAGTCCTATCCTATTGATTTTCTACTTATTTATGTGGGGAAAAAAAGGGAGAATTCCCAATTATCATGGGAAGAACTTGGCTTAGCACCGTGGATGCTAAGCTTGAAATTCGTGATTTTTCCTTGGAAATTTCCAAGGAAGATGAAGCTACAATCATATACAAATAAAGGGTTCCATGTATCACATAGAGCTATCAAGGGTGTAATTGCATGCAAGGAATTTGGGCTATTAAATAAAAAGAGACTAATACATGCAATCAATGTTTAGAAACAAGATGTGTGCAAAATTGCTTGTATGTAGCAACCAGCCAACAAGAGGACACCTAGTGGCTGACTACTAATGAAGAAAACCAATATGATAAGTACATGGAACCAAAACAATAGATCATCAGTACCTAAGTTGCAAACATAGATAAGTTGGAATAGCTAAGGAAAAAACACTCTTACCCTCAAAATAATCAATATGAAGAAATAGACTGGGGACACTTGGAAATCCCAGACATAATGGAATGTGAACCATTGAATTTGAAAGCCCTACTGGCAACATTATAATATGCATTTTTGAACAACAAGAGGCTAGAAATTATCGATGCTAACCTAGAAAAAGACAAAAAGGGGAAACTACTAGAAGTACTTAATTGATTCTCTACAGAGTTCACATGGTCTTATGATGAGATCACAGGAATTGATTCACAAATTGTTTAATACTGAATCTATACTAATCCTACAATCAAACCAAAATACTCAACAAAGGCTTAATCCTAAACTCAATAAGGTAGTCAAGCAAGAGTTGGAAACGTTGCTAAAGGCAGAATTCATTTATCTAATTGTGGATAGTAAGTGGGTAAGTCCTTTGGTGATAGTTCCAAAGAAGGAAGGAAAATGGCACATCTACATTGACTTTTGGCTATTGCATTCAACCACATTTAAGGATCATTTCCCACTACCATTTGTTGATCATGTCTTGGATATAATTTCAGGACATGAATATTACAATTTTTTGGATGGGTACAGTGGACATAATCAAATCTACATTGCACTTGAAGACCAAGAGAAGACCATGTTCACTAGCCCATGGGGAACATTTGCTTATAGACTAATGCATTTTGGTCTTTTCAATGCACCAATAACCTTCTAGAGACTAGTCTTATGTATCTTCCAAAATCAAATGGGCAATGGTGTTGAAGTTTTTATGGATGATTTCTTAACATACAAGCTATATTTCAAACAAGCATTAGACTGACTAAAGTAGGTACTTAAACAATGTGTTGAAACCAATTTAAAGCTTAACTAGCAAAATAGTCATCTTATGGTCTAGGAAGGATACAAAATCTCCTAGAGGAATATAGAGGTAGATCTTGTTATATCAAAGTCATCCAAAACATCACTCAACAACCATAGATAGTAAAATATGTAAGATCCTTTTTGAAAACCATATGAGATAATATAGAAGAATTATTGAAAACTTTTTGAAAATAGGAAAACCATTGGTAGAAATCACAAAGAAGGATGCACCCTTTGAGTGGACTAAGTAATGTGAAAAGGTATTTGAATCCTTGAAGCAAAAGTTAGTTGAGACACCAATCCTCTAAGCTCCAGATTGGTTAAGGTCTTTTCATATCATGATTGATGCTTCTAATTATGCACTTGGCACAATACTAACATAACTTAATGATCAAAAGAGACCATATTACATACATTGTGCTAGTAGGAGCATCACTAGAGCACAACAAAGTTACACCACCAACAAAAAGGAGCTAATGGCCATGGTGTATGTGCTTGAAAAATTTAGACATTATGTGCTTGGTTATCGTATATATGTCCACACTGATCATAGTGCCATCTAATTTTTAATGAACAAGCCAACTATTAGTCCTAAAGTGATAAGATAGCTTGTGATTATCCAAGAGTTTTTCATAACAATGATTGATAAAAAAGAAAAAGAAAATGTTGTAGCTAATCATTTATCAAGGTTGAAATGGGATGTATATAACTAAGTAGAACTTTTGTCGAATCAATTTCCCAATGAGGACCTATTTACTATGACAGTACAGGCTATAGACTTACTAGGAAAGCCATGGATCATAGAATACCTAACTTATCTCATAACACAAAAGCTTCCTCTTGAATGGACTAGAAAATAATGAGAAGAATTCCTTCATGAAGCCAAATGGTATAGGGAAATCAATGGTAACCTGTACAAGATTTATGTAGATTGGCTTATTAGATGATGTGTACTAAATCATGATCAGTAGACAGCTTTATAAGACACTCATGAAGGCCCATAAGGTGACCTCTATGTATGGTGCATAATGACACTTAAAATATTGATGGCAAGCTACTTTTGGCCTACGCTATTCAAAGATGCCAAAGGGATGAAGGAATTACAACTAGATATTGAGGGCCGCAATACTAGATATAGCTACTAGAGCCTTTTGATATTTGTGGAATTAATTTCATGGGGTCCATTGAACTGATGTCAAATAGAAAAGCATACATTATTGTGACTATGGATTATTGCACAAAGTGGGTAAAGGCAACAACAGTGAAGGATTGTACAACAAAAGTAGCTACCAAGTTTTTTCAATAACATGTGGTGAACTAATTTGGAGTACCTAGAATGCTAATATCATTTAATGGGACCCACTTCACTCATGCTACCTTTAATAAATTCATGCAACAACTTGGGGTTATCCATAAATTAACAACATCATTTCATCCCCAAGAAAATGGTCAAGCCGAAGTCACTAAACATGAAATTACTAAAGTACTCAGTAGGATGATTAGTAGGTTTAGATGTGATTGGAGTACAAAATTAAACAATGCTCTATGGGCCTATATAACATCTTGGAAGTTACCTATAGGGTACAAACCATATGAGTAAGTCTTTGGCAAGTTTCCAACACTCCCAATCTAGGTAGAGCTTCACACTTTAGCTACTACCAATGAACTTGACCTTGATTTGAGTTTAGCCCAAAAGGAATGTCTAATGAATCTAAATCTTTCAAATGAGAATCAACTAGTAACACTCATGGGTAGAGAAGTCCATAAGCATTACTCCAAACTAAGGCATGATCCATGGATAAGGAATGTAACTAAAAAATCAAGTGACAAGGTCCTTTATTATAATCCCAATCAGCAGCCCCAAAAGGCTAAGTTTCAAACACTTTGGCTTGGATGTTACATTGTACATGCCACTTTACATTCTAGTTCCATACATATTCATCAGCCATCTAGTCCACATAAGCTTATCCTTGTCAACATCCAACAAGTCAAACCATATTATGAGTATTCAAAGAACTCTACCCAACCTACTCACTAACCTTCCACTTGTTCTATCTTCCATTTCCTTGATCTTCATAATAGTCATGGGGGTAACCATAGGTACCTTATTGATTTTTCTAATTTTTTGTTTTACAATTCTTTAAATCTTTTTACATCCTTTAACATTTCCTTATTCTTTTATACTTTTCATTCTTTTAATATTTTCATTCTTTATACATTTTCATAACTTTTACTATCTTTTCCATTTCTGTTATACTTTGCTTTTAAACCCTTTGTAGATAATTTTGATTACAAATAAGACACATTCAAAGAAAGGAAAAATGTAGTCCAATAAAGTGAATATTTCTCTATGTTATCAACTCATAAGAGATTGATTATTTGCACAGTCCACCCACATCACCCATCCATCCATTCCATTAATAAGAGGTTCTTACCATGGCCATAATGATATTCTTTACCAATATACAACTAAGAATAAACCTATGATCATTATGCTTGGACATAAAATTGAAGAACTAAGAGGGAATAAGAAGGGTATGACCAAGGGGATTTGTGGATTCTTTTTGAATTATTATTGTGAAGTTCCATCATGTTACTAAGGTTGTATTATATCCTTGTAGATCTAACAAAAATTGGAAGTAAGAGTAAAATAAGTGCTACCTTAAAAAGGTTGACATAGAATAATAAATAAATAAATAAATAGAGCACAAAATAAATTCCTAGGGGCCCCATTGGAAAGACATGTTATCCATGCTTGAACATAGGTTGCTTCTCAAGAATGCAAAAATAAAAATAAAGTGCCATGGATAAAACTCCTTCCTTAGACATTACACCAAGTAACAATACTTCTTATAACATTGATAGTCTTAAGATTATAACTCCAATAGATGAAATAATGCATTATCACTAGATGTGGTTTGGACTTGGTTTCAATCTTCGACAGAAAGACTAATGATTATCTTAACCACTAATAAAACACAAGAATTCATTATGCCTATGGTAGGGAACCTCACATCCTGATTTCTTCAATCCCTTTTAAGCCCATTTCATATCACTATTTGAATAATCATAACTTTTTTTTTGTAACATAGAGTTATTTTTCCAATTTGATGGTACTAACATGTTTTTTTTACTAAGCTAGTATTCATTACATTCAACTCCTTAAGTGCCTAAGGATACTTTTAGGCATGATTATACAAGGGCACTAATGGCTGGAGCCTACTTTGAGGAGGACCCACTTGTATAATTGTTGTATCTTATACCTGCCAAACAATTCCACATCATCTTGAACCTTCCAAACAATAATAAACACTTTCCATATCACTTCAAAATATCCATTCTACAAATATGAATTCATGACCCTTCTCACCCAATTTATGAACTTTTCTCACTCAAGATTCTTTCTCTATCAACCTCAAATGACAAATTTTTGACAAAATTATGCATATTTTCATCATCCAAACCCTCTAAGCTATCTTAAAACCTTCCAAACATCCCAAAGAATTAATTTTTTCAATCAAACCCTTCTAAAAGATAAATTCTCTAAGGCTCTAATATCAGGTCACCGATATTGGATCTACCCCAACTTCAGATCCCCAATGTCGAGTCCCTGATATCAAGTTCCTCAAAACCTATATATATTGGTGGGACTTAGAAAATATTTCATTCTTTCTCTTATGACAAGGGAGATTTTTCCTATTTTCTTCTATGGAAAAGAGCTCTAATCTTCTAACTTTCCCAAGTCATAACTTGATCATTATCACTCTAATTTTCATGTTTCTTTCACCCATTTGATCACAAAGTGCTAAACTTTGTTACAGGAGGGTACTAGTGAGGAAAATCTTGATCAATTTTTTGGAAAATCCCAATGCCTGGAAGGTATTTTTAAGGGTAAGTACGAAGAGGAAGTTGACATTTTTAAGAATAAATCAATCCTACTAATGTTAAAACACTTAAATAATATTCCTAAGGAACCATAACCATCAATATCAGCAAGCCATACATAAGGATAAAATGAATAATTATGACGAATTATAAGAATCCTAACACCTATGGAGTAACTTTTTGAAAATTCTTCAATCTCTGCAATTATGATAAACTAAGAACTTAATAAAAATAAGGGTATGAGTAAGGTATAAATCCATTAAGAACACATGGAAATACCTTATTAATTTTGAAATCTTAATGATTGCAAATGGTTCCAAAAGGAGGATGAACACAAGGAGGACCCTCACAAGGAGTACGCAAATGATTGAGAGGCCAAGGAAGAGGTCAAGATGAAGGAGAAGACCTAGGAAACAAGGAGCATGAAGCCCAATCATTTAGCATTCATCAATAAACTCCTACTATAGGACAATCAACCCAAGGAGAGGTAGATACACCACCAAATTAAGGACAACACCTCATGTTATCACAAGATTGCCTCCAAGCCATCCAAGAAAGATCCATCTTGACTATGGTCATCGTGGAAATGAACTTTGACCCATTCATGGCACTTGTTCCTAAAGCAGTTAGGATGCAACTCCAATACTTACCACTATGTCCAATTCTATTGAAAAGTGGTGAATGGTATCTTGGGAAAGCATACTAGTTTTGGCACAATAAGGAAGAAGGTATTGTAGTCAATATTGAAGGAATTTAAGTCTCATTCTCAATCAATGCAGTTGCAGAAGTTCTAAATATACCAAATGAAGGAGCAAGGTTAGCATATCTATCCACTCAATTTGATCCTGAAACCAAAAAGTTATGGATGAAATGAACTTATGGAAAAGAAGATAAAGGTTACAATGAACTAACTCTATAGGAGAGGATATACTTTAAAATTGGCACCTATCATCTATTCCTAACAAAAGGACTCAATCGATTATCAACTTATACAACTAAAGGAAGTGTATTTCTAATGGGAAAGTACAATGTCAACCTTGCACAACTCTATTTAATGGAGATTTAGTGGTGATTTGAAGAAAGAAAGGTAGGGAAGCCAATAATACCATTCCCTTGCATTATCAGAAAACTATGCAAGTGAGCCAGAATCCTAGGATACACCAATGACATTCCTAAGAGAGCCCAAAATGCTCAAACTAGCATCACTTAGGAAAGATCAAGGTGATGAACAAGAATCCAAAGAAGAATAGGATCAAGAGTAAGAGCAATGACAAGATCAACAAGCAAGGCCCAACAACCAACAGCACGGGCAGTAATAGTTGCAGGTTCCACCACTACTGCCATTGTAGGACTATTGATCATCAATGAGTCATCTACAGTAGATCATAAAAATAATTAGCTGGGGAACCACAGAAGAGTCCAATCTATACAAAGTCATTGAAAGTTCCATAAGACCCGCATTTTTAGTTGATCCCTCAAGTGGAAAAATTTTATTGCAATTATAAAGATAGGTGTGATCACAACAAATCTCTAGGAATGCTACATCATTTCAAGTGGGTACTAGAGATAGGAGAGTAAGCCACACTAGTGGTAATGCAACACCAAGATGTATCCAGAGTAATAGGGATGATCGATGATCATATCAAAGAGTAATTCAATGTACCTATTGTACCACCAATAAAACTTACTAGAACAAGAGATGCACGTATGATAGTTGGAACCTCAATGACTCCTGTAGACCATGACGATGCACTTAATCAATTGTTAAAGATAGGTCAAGTAATGACAACACTCTTCAACATTCTAAGTGATTCCACTATAGTGCAGTTAGAATTACTTGCCACTACAGGGAAATTAGTTATGACAAAAACAAGGGCAAAGCATGTAGAAATAGAGATTCTAAAACTACAAGAAGAGATCATAGCCTTAAGAGCTAAAAGAAGAGATCCCACAAAATGTATTGCACCTAACCAAATTAAGAAATTCAAAACAATGTAGATCAACAAATTGATTAATCAAAAAAAATTGGTAAATGAGAAGGAGAATGTGTTATGGAATGCCTCTATAGCTAAAGCATAGACATATGAACATGTGAAGGTACTTACCATTGTACAAGAAGAAAACAAACAACTTGCTATTGACAACATAAGGTTGACCACAATAGAAAAGCAGAAAAAAATTCTAGAAGAAAGTATCCATTAGTTGAGAGAGCAATTAATAATGATCAACCAAGATACAAGTTGCCTTGTAAAAGAAAATAGACCCCTCTCTATAAAGGAGGTATGTGCTATTAGACAGAAATCAGCAACTAACATCAGTGCATGCCATAATGACGCAAAGAAGCATGAGAGGCTCAAAGAACACTTTTGACACCAAGTGGGCATGTACAAGAAAATAAATGAGATCTAGATGGAAAAGGCCAAAATTAGTTCTATTGCAGCAAAAAATCCTAATTGAAAATCCATCTTAGACAGCATGGCCCACACCTATTAAGAAGAAGTAAAAAATAAAAACTTGTAGATGAAGAATTTGAAAGAATACATGGTGTTAGCAAACCTCCATTATGCTAATTTGACCGTGTTAATAACAAGTAGGCCTAGACATGAGCTAAAACAACATGTAGCAACCACCTATGCCTTATATGAGAAAGAGTTTGCAAACCAAAAAGATGCTTTGCCAAAACTCCAAGTGGCAAACTCACAACTAGAAGTAGTGAAGGTTGGCTATCATGGGTAAAAAGATGTAACATCAAACTTGGCCAGAAGGCTATCAAACTATCATGAATTAAGAGAAAATGATAGGGCATTTGAGGAAAGAAAGAAGGAAATTCACAACCTGGTATGTCAAAGCAAACTAGATATTTCCATAGCTGTCATGCCCATGGGATGTGCTAACTCGATCAAATATTGCTTCATCAACATGGATAGTGCATGATTCTACAATGGAAGAAGAAAAACTTTAGGTGCTTCTAAACCCTTAGAAATTTTAAAAGCCTGATGATAAGGGAAAGTAACCAATGGAAGAGCCACTGCCACTTGAAAAACATTAAAACTACATCAAGCTTCACCAAATTTTATTCTTTATTTTGTAAATTTTTCATATCATGAAATGTGTCATTTTTGTAAACTCCACTATGGCATTTATGAGTCATGTATATAGTAGTCAGTGTTGTGTCAACCTACCTCCTAATTTTATAAGGAACTCTATCCTCATTTTTTTTAACTCAAGGAGGAGTTTTTAGTCAATCATGGGGGTATGATAAATCATGGATTTGTAGGCTATGATATTAGGCATCTGATATCGGAGCAAAAATATTGAATCCCCAATATAAAAGCCCATGATACAATGTTAGATATCCAATATCGCTGACGTGTGTAAGGCCTATAAATACAACACTTAGGTGCACCGTACAAAGAAGGTATTCATCCCATAGTAGCTAAACTCTATTAGTTTATTTACTTGATTTTAGTACTTAGCACTTAGTAGTGTATGACTGCAATGTGATGTCTTATAATTGAACAGATTCTTTATTCGAGTGTGATGTACTTGGACACATTGCATTCCCAAAAATAAAGATCAAGATTACTCTACATCATTATAGGATCACTTATTCTTTATTTTTTTTACATAGCCTAATGTTTACTATTTTCATTAGTTAATGATTTACTTTCAATGCATTTTCTAATTACTATTGTTAAGCAGAATGAGTATGAATGATCTTAAGCACTTAAGTGTAGCTACTTGGTAACCTTGTATTATTATCATTTGGTACACCTAGTAGTGTGGTACTTGGTAACCCTAGTAGTAGTTATATGAAGTTCAAGGTGTGACTGGAAGGTCAAAACCAAACACTCATTGCATAGGCTAGATTAGATTTATTTATTGGCACTTAGATTTACAAACTACTACATTTACTTCATGTTAGCCAAGACCACTATGGCCAATACAACATCATCTATCATGTACCTCATTGTGAGTTAAACCATACACATAATCTTTAATAACTCACGTGAGAAGATAACGATCATGAACTCTAACCAATTACTTGCATAATCACATTACCCTATCTATGGAATTTAACTAGGATCATGCATGAACACTTGTATCTCATATGGTTAGGTGTTGGATACTCCACCACTCATCACCAAGCACATGGAGCTTGCTTGAGTCCATATAATGCTTAATGGAGCTTGTAGAAACTATTTTTCTTTTATTTATCAATGAAACTTGGTGGTTGCTTCACTTATACCTCTCATTAAAAAATCCATTGAGAAAGATAAATCTCACATCTAGTTAATAAACTGCATGGCCAACTTAAGCAACAATAGCTAAAATGATTCTCACAAATTCCATTCATGAGAGAGAAGCCAAGCTTTCTTCAAAATCGTGTACTTACTATTGGAGATGGCCTTTAGCGACTAGATGAGTTTTAAATTTTTTCACCTAATCATATTGGTCTTTTTTATTTTAAATACCCATTTTAATCTAATTACAAGCTTACTAGATGGACAAGAAATAAAGCTCTATGTGTCATTTTTGTTGATCCGATGAATTTTCTTCTCCATTGTAGTAATTGATTGGTCATCCAAAGTTGCTTCAATAATAGAGGATTCTACCAGATCAACATCAGTCCCTTCCATTTTTGTAAGCAAGGAAACAACTAGTGAATCAAGTATAGTGAAGAATGTATGAGATTGATGCCAAGTAACATGCATGGAGAAGTTAGTATCAAGCATCTAAGAAGCTGGATGATAGCATGCAAGTGAGCAAGTGGAAACAATGCTAGGAAAGAAAACACCACCATGATATGTAGCAAGAGAAGTTATGGTATCAAATGAGGTAGTGAAAATGGGAGTTGCTACAAAGATGGTAGAGGACAGAATGGGCAAGGATGTAGATATAGCAAGATAGTGGCCTTTAGAGGGAAAAGGAGTTAGAGCAGATTGGGTAGTATGTGCAATACCCATGCTTGATGGATGCTTCATGTTAGAGTACTCGCAAGTTTTTTTTCTAGGCAAGTAACTCGCAACTCACGAGCCAAATCAGAAATCTATATATTTTGAAAGGGTTAAAGGGATAAAAATGTAAATTTCAATGAGTTCTTTTTACTATTCATGAGTTTACCAAGTAACTCACCAAGTCCAAATTTGTTTTGATGAAAACTAGCCACTTGGAAAGTCCAAGTCTCATAATGTTGGATACTAGTGGGTTGTAAAAAGAGGCTATTATATGGGATTAGGATCAAAATTCATAAAAGGGAATAGGGTAGCACTAAAATATGGAAATTTTGGATCTCAAAAGAGGAATGGGATTGCTTGTTAAAATGTGGGGTAGGACACCAAGTGGGGTAGGACGGATGAAGAATTTACTAGCAGGAATGGTGGCAGCTATGTGAGTTTGTGGCCATTGCAATGATGAATAACTCTAGTATTCTAAGTCTAGAATGTAGTTAGCTTAATTAACTTGGCTTTGTACATTCATTTTTGTCATATAAAAATGAGTTTACATTTAGGGTTTATGTATGCTCAGTCTGACAATTTTATATTTTAATGAAGTTTACTAGTGTCTATACCTATCTTTAGAACTATAATCCAAGCTAAGCTACTAATGATCAAGGATTCACTATGGAAGATTTTGGTAGAGATATGAAACAACTTTTGGTTGTGTCTATAAATTTTAAGATTAGTTTAAGATTTTTAATAGTAATTTTTAGATTTCTAAAATTTGTTTCTCAAGAAAGGATGAAGATATATCAAAGTTAATTGTTGAGTCCATTATTGTAACCTAGATCTATTTATTTAATTCTATCTTAGGAATTGTAGTTAGTAGCGAGTGAAGAATCTGTGGTCTCTAGTAAAGAATTGTTATGTAAAAGCAATATGAGTTTAATTATGATTGTAATATCCTTATACTATTGGTTTTTTTCTCTCTTAAAATTTTTGTATATTTAAATAATTCTTTTTATTTAATTTTTTTAATTTACTTTTTCTAAAAATTACTATCACCTTTATTAGCGTTTGGTTTTACATCACTTTATTAAATTTTGATTTTGCATCACTTAGACAACTCTAATTATCCAAGGATCTAAGCCCATGAGAAAACTTAACATGTCATATATCAACTTATAATATTTGTAACTCTTAATGATATGTATCAATCTTCTTACTCACTTGCTTAGGATTCTTTGCAGTTACCTCTAAACTTACTTGTACTTTGGCCAGTTCATTAGAAACTTAAATTATCTCATATTTACAAGTTACTATCTTGATTTTCTAGACTTTACGAAATACATTTTTGTAAGTCTTTTCCTTGCTTCATGATCATAACCTCTTGGATGGCCTTATCTTCCTTCTTAGTAAACTTGATCTTATGCTATAGGGATTACTCTTTCCTCCTACAACATTTGCTTCTTAGCTTCAAGTAGCTTTTTAATATTTTGGTTGTGGTGCTTGGATTCCCATTACAAAGTCTCTATTTTATAATATCTTCTTGCATTCCTCCACTTCTCTAGCAAAGGATGCTCGACAATTCCACTCCTTAGTTACAAAGTTTATTGTAAGTTACGATGGTCATTGTAACTTCATGTTTACATAATAATTTTATAAGCATCACACTAATTTTATGCTTACTTACAATTTTATATATTTGCTTTGTGGTTACTATCGTTCTTTTAAATGGTCTTCTTAGCTCCTAGTTGGTATTTGTAGCCTCTCACATCTTATTGCTACAACTCATAAATTAAAGTTTAGCCATAGTTATTTTCTTCTTTGTAATATGGTTTATGAGTGTTAATAATGTTTATTCCATTTCTTCTTCTTTTTCTTCTTCATCCTCAAATGTCCTTTTTACATTTTCCTTTTTCTTTTCTCAATTGATTATTCTTCATCTACTACAATGTGTTGTGCATCATAATAATGATGATTTGTTAATGGCTAAATCCATGGCTTATATGCCTCGTAAGAAGTAATGACTATTCACTTTCCTTATATTCATGAACTGTTATGTCTCCTTATTAACTTTCCATCATTTCATGAGAAACTAATGATTATACATTTGCTTTATGATTATGTTCTACCACCTATATACCCATTAAACTAACAATAACCCATTGTACTGGTTACTTTCCATACCCTCCTATTTGCACCACTTTTTTTCCAACAATGAGTCATTTATATTGTAGCCATTATATATATTAAACATTGTTTTTCTTTATTCTTTTCTATTCCTTTTATCCTACAACTAGAACTAGTTATTTTTTATTGTAGTTGTTATATCCTTAAATTTTTTTTATTTTATTCTTTTTTCATATAACTAGCTATTTATTTCCCTAAAACTAACTATTACTCACTACATTTCAACTAGTTATTAATTGTAATGCTATTTATTCTCCCTATGAAATCAATTACAACTAACCATGAATCTAGTATGATTTAAAATGTGTTGCAAAAAAAATATGCAAGCTATGAATGATGTAATGAATATTTAAAAGAGTTGCCTCTTTATTTTTTCATTCTCTTTTACTTCATTATAAAATGTTCTTTCTTGTTGAACATGACAAGAATTGTAGATTTTCACCTTGCAAGTGTACAATGAAGAATCATGTTTCATGGATATAATACTCATATTAATTATCTATGAAATCCTATAAATAACTAATAGAGTTGTTACAAAATCCCTAAGGACCTAGATTTAACTTTGATTTATTAATTTTAAAAATATTCATTTAATAAATTAAAATCATCAATTGTAAGCATAAAAGAAGTAGAGCAACATGGCACAACAAAATTTCTTATTACTAATATATTTAATTACGTAAAATTAATTTAAAATAAATATTATTGCAACCACAAAAATGTATATATCTAAAAATCAAATATATTACATAATTAAATAGTAAGTGAAAATATAATTTTAATGACACTTAGTTCACCTCAATTAGATAATTAATAAATTCATTCGTATTTGAATTTTATTTTAAAATTAATTAAAAATAAAATTACTAATTAATAAAATATTAATATATAATAAAATAATATTAATTTTCCATAAATGCATAGTTCATACCAAAAAGAAAAATGATCCTTGCAACTTCATAAATAAGATGGGAGTGATGAAAATTTCAAATTTATTATACTTCATTATTTATTTACAAAAATAAGTACATGGCTCAAATATCCAAAAGTGTAAGTAAGTTTGGCAAAGTTTCCAACTTTGTCGATCGTGATCCTAAGCCTAAAGACAAAAAGTGAAGGATTAGCATCAGGTTAGCACTATAAACCTTGCCAAACCTCATGGATGAGTTCTTCGTCAAATATTGCAAATGTTAGGGCATTTCTCAAATGCGATGTGCAGTAGTCACAAGGCCAAGTTGTTGTGGAAAATGAGCAAGGGCGTGTTATCCAACAAAGATCTAAGGGCAAGGGTTTGTCATCCAACAAAGATTTAACTCTTCATAGAGGTGAATGGTAAAAAAGAACTCATGTAGCTAATCCCATTTTGTTGAAACAAGGTTATGAGGATGATGAAGTTGGGTAAAGTTTCCATATATTCCAATAGTTTACCAAAATGATAGAATAGGATGTGGGTAGAATTACAATACAAATTCTCATATATAACAAGCCCAAAATGACAAACATTTGGTAGAGTATCAATTTAAAAATTTAAATAGAAAACAGAATAATAAAGAATTAGAAAGTAGAGAAAAAGAATACAAAATCCACAACAAAGTAGGGCAATCACATGAAAAGAAAAATAAAATAAACTTTCCTACTGTGTAGTTGAGGTCTTTAAAATCTCCTTTTCAGCCTCCTTTCTCATCCAAAATACCTATACTATACTTTCACTTCGCCTTAAAACTACATGTGAGAAGCTTTTTACGTAAATGAAAGGTAAGAGACTATTTATAGGTAGCAATGTAACACATGGTCTAGTACATATATAGATTTAAAAAGAACAAACTTGAAATGAAGAAAACAGAACTTCAAATGGCTTCAATTGGAAGAAACGAGGCTTAAAATGATCTCTATTTCATACAAAAAGAATATATAAATCCTGATGCAGTCAACTGCAATGAAAGAAAGACAAAAGGTATGGCTTGGATAAGGTTAGTATCCAAAATGCTTCATTGACAAAGTATTATATAATTATATGTACATGCTAAGATAATAAACTATACATAGTTAAATGTAAATAATAAAGAATAAGTAGATATAATTGATTATATCAAATACTTGTAAAAGTATGAAAAGTGATAGAAAGTACTTCCATTTCAACATTAAATCATAAAATATTAAAAAAATCTATAAATAAGTATTAATAGAATATTAGAGTGCCTACGTGTCCCATCATTTTTTTTTCTTTTTTCTTCGTCCTTCCGGTAATCTCTGTTTTCAGAGCTTAAATCTTACTCGGGCGCTGAGTGGCTTTTAGGAATAGTAGCTCTAAGAAAAAACATTGGCAGCCAATACGGCTTTACGCAATCAACCAAACATATTGAAATCGATTATCATGTTCACCATCAATGGCTTTAATTACTGTACACCTTTCCCAATCTTCATGCCTCGGATTCTCTACATTGCATTGGTAGTTTCTTATATGTGCTTCCGTTGTGTTTACGGCAATCTTCTAAATTTCTATTTCTCAAATTTCGCTCTCTAAATTTCGTTTATATCACTCAATTTATCTCTTCACGATGTAATTTATTGCAGTTACGCCAGAAGCCAAGCTAGGCCTGCTAAGCGAGCTTCCCTTGCGAACGTGCACATGAGGTATCAACCTTGAAGTGTTTTAAGTTTTAACCATGTAAATCCCATTTAAAGTTTAAAGAGTTACAAAGGGAAACTTTATTATAGCCAAAGGATTAATGCTAAGGAGCATAAGGTGGAGACGGAATACAGGCAAAAGCAGAAAGCTGAAAATGAGATAACGAAGGATTAGTTCAGGAGAAACTTGCTAGTCATATAGACCCTCTAAAAACGTTCAGTTTGATCGTCCTCGCAACATTATTCGGAGCTACGACATTCCACAGTCTGCATGGCAGGTATTCATTCGTGAATCAGAGCCAGACGAGATTCATGCCTGAGCCGAGGAAGCAGCCTGAAGTTAACGCCCAGACACTTGTTCATATCTAGCAAACCATCATCATCCTGCGGCGCCAGCACCCAATCAAAAGCGAAAACCAGAGCAGCCAAGCACACCTTCAGCATTGGCGCAGCCATGGGGACACCTGGGCACCCTCGCCTGCCACCACTCAATGGAAGCATCTTCACCTCCGACGTCAGCGCTGAGGAGTCGATGGATTCATCCGCCATGAATCTCTCTGGTTCGAACTTGTCTGCGTTTTTCCATACTCTGGGATCCGTTCCAATGGCCCACAAATTCATTATCAACTGCGTTTTCTCAGGTATGCGGAATCCGTCCACCGTGACGGCCTTCGTCGATTCGTGCGGGACTCCCAGCACAAATGGCGGATGGAGCCGCAGCGTCTCCTTGATCACGCAGTGCACGTATTTCATGTTCCCCACTGCCTTTTCGTTCAGTATCCCGCCATTCTGGGCCACCACTGTGTCTATTTCTTGCTGCAGCTTTGACAGGATTTTTGGGTTTGTTGCAACTTCGCTCATCGCCCACTCCAGCGTTGTTGACGTCGTCTCCGACGCTGCTCCGAACATGTCCTGCAGTTAGAACGAGAACAAGAGTTGTATTCTATGAATCCTTTTTGTATTTTAAGGCGAGAAGTAAATAGCTAAATCCTTCATTCCTTTTCCCTGTTTATCAGTCCAATTAAATGCAAGCGACGATGACCATGACATGATTTCTGGAGATCCCGTGAAAATTAAATGAAAGCAATCCTGAGTGTGACATGATGTAAACTCGAGATTAAAAAAATGGCTTGCAGTCTTTGTATATTATCAGTGAAAATTAAATGCAAGCGACGCTGACTATGACATGATTTCTGGAGAACCAGTGAAAATTAAAGGCAAGCAATGCTGAGTATGACATGATTCAAGCTCGAGATTGAAGAAATGGCTTGCAGTCTAGGTATATTATAAGCCTCCAACAGGTGGCAAAAACCCAGAAACCCAAGAATGCTTACCATGTTGTTTTCAAGTTTTAATATGCAGGCGAAACGCTGAATTCAAACTCAGATAAAACATATTAAATCACTCATGCAGGGAAAAGGTACCAGCATCATGCACTTGATAGTTTGCTTCATGGTGTCGAGGGGCTCTTTGCGAAGCATCTGAAGCATCACATCCACGAAGTCATTGGCGTCATCAGCATCAGTGGGCAGAGGATTCTGAAGGTGATCCTCGATCAGTTTTCCGAAAATGTAATGAAGTGTGTCTTTTACGTGCTGAGCTTTCCTTCGAC
>MNCI01015652.1:54419-152992 GCA_015680685.1 Gnetum montanum
CCATGAGGAGTCGTCAACACCGCCTTGTTCTCAAACAGAACGTCGCCTGCAGTACTTACAGGTCTGCTGGCGAACGCAGCGTCGTGGGTCTTAAGAAACAACATTGCTTTGTCATACGAAGATACAACTACGGCGGGAGCAGAACCCAATCTCAAATACATGATGTCTCCATACTTGTCTGCCAGTTTTCTCAGGGTACGATGAGGCAGCGCTCCGAGCTGAAGCAGATTTCCCAGAATTGGCAAACCCACGGGACCGGGAGGCAAATTTTGACACCCGACTTTTGCAATTCTTCTGTACAGGGCTGAGATAATTACAAAAACTAGTACAGTAATTGTAACCACTCTATCAAAAGAAAGAGACTCCATGTTGCAGAGATTGAATACTTGGGGAGGTACAGAAATGATACATAACGGTTGTATATATAGGCACACAGACCATGGTAGATGAAGATACAGAAATTAAAAAAAAACCTTTCTTGACTAGAACTGCACATGTTTTGAATATTGATGAGGCAGCGCTCTGAGCTGAAGCAGATTTCCCAGAATTGGCAAACCCACGGGGCCGGGAGGCAAATTTTGACACCCGACTTTTGTAATTCTTCTGTACAGGGCTGAGATAATTAAAAAACTAGTACAGTAATTGTAACCACCATGTTGCAAAGATTGACTACTTGGGGAGATACAGACATAATATATAACGGTGGTATCCAGAAATGGAAATACTGTTCTTGACTAGACCTGCACATGTTTTGAATATTGACTGGTGTTTTGAATATTGACGGTGTGAGGAAATGAATATACACATGTTAAGTCTGTTGCCACGGATTTGAGCTTACTTATGGTTAGACAGATGCCAGTGTGGTTCCTCGCCACGATTTTCAACCAACCAGAGTTATACGTTTGCACGCTTTTCGAGTATTGACCAATGCACCAACTCCTTTCTTTCAAGGAGGTAAATTGTTCAGTTCTGGTATCGTTTTATCAGAAAACGTGCATGTGAAGATGAAAAAGGAACGAAAACATGCGAAAAAGATAACTCTGGTAGGTTTCTAAGTTAGCAAGTTTTTTAAATTAAAATAAAATAATAAAAAGAAGAGAGTTTCGGACCATAGTATGTTAACTCTTGTGATAGATCACCGATTTATCGATTAGTCGAAGATTTGGAAATTATTTTTAACTCTTGTGATAGATCACCAATTTGATTTAGAAATTATCGATTAGTTGCAGATTTAGAAATTTCTATTAACGCTAGTTGACTCAGCACGGTTTTTATAAGAAATCTTATTTTAGAAAGAAATCAATAGATTTAGGTATCATTTTTTGGACTTTTAAATATTAACAATTTACAATTTATCATGATTCTTAAAATATGCTTTCAACTATCTAAATACTATTTTACACTATGGAAAGTTAGTGCATTGCATGTTCAATGATGATTAATGAGTATATCCTACGTTCAACGTTATAGTTTTGACAATAAGCATGACCTTTATTGTCATTATGGATAGTATAAACTTAAATATTGAGCAATGTGTATAATTTGCTAGGCATCTTCTTGGTCATAATTATAGTAGATGTATAAAGTATGGTTAAATATAATTAAGACATAATATATAATGTTGGCCAATGATTATTACTTTTTGAAGGATAATCTTGAAGTTGTAAGAATTATGTTGGAAAGGAATATCAAGAGTTATGGTTTACACTAAGGCTTTCAAAAAATATAGATCTTTCCTTAGCACATGGTCTTAAGAACATATGTTTTACAAGCATTTATTGTTGAATTTTTACCATCGTATGTTGTATAACTTGAGAATCACCATAAAGTTTTCTCTCATTAAATAAATTTATATTTAATCTCATGGATAAAGGTATTGTATTATTAATGAATGATTACTCAGCTGGGGTATAATGAGCTATACACTAACTTGGGCATGTTAAAAATAGAAATTCAAGCTATGGTGTTAAGCAAACTAGCTACACAAAATCATCACATAGATTTTACAAAGACACTATGATGACAAGTAATTTGTTTGGACCATGTTATTGAACATGACTATTCTACCTTTTGAGTTATATAACATCGAGGGGAAGTTAGGGTGGAAGCATAGACGGGAGACTAGCGTTACAATGTATGTGCTGCTTAATTAGATGAATACACACTCTGAACATAGTGAAGGGATGTGTTAGGTTCCATGGTGGAACGTCTACATCATCCTAAATGCTAGGAAAATATTTTAGATGGGCATGTTTCATGAATCACCATAAATTGGTGAGGTGGGGCAAGTTATATTTAAAAGTCTCAAAAATATACCTAAATATATTGACTTTTTTAAAAAAATAAGATTTATTCTAAAAGTCTCTAATCAACAAAATTTTTGATCCAAAGACTAATCATTAAATCAATGATTTATGATAAATGCTCTACGAAAAAATATTGAGCTATGAACAAGTTATTGGATGGTGCCACATTCTTAGCCCCTTCTTGTACGATTATGACTAAAGCTTGCTTGGCGGAGGGCAAACCATAAACCAATCCACATTTGTTATGTGGTAGATGCATGGGAGATGAGGGTATGCATAGCATACATACATACCCATACTAAGTGTTCTAGCTTAAAAAAAAATTCTATTTGATAATAGATATAAAATTTGTAAAATTAAGGAATCGAACACTCAACATTGCATGTATTATTGCAATTGTGTGGTTGTTTGACACATAAAATATTTTTTGTATTATTTAAACATGACACACATAAGCATGGTCAAAATGGTCATGGAATGTACATGGATGGGTTACATGGAATGACCTATGAATGGTTGTGAATCCATTTATGGTTTTCCCTTTGGGGAAATACTTTGGAGATGGCAAACCTTTCCCAAAGACTGGTCAAAGATTGAGATAATGATGGAATGCGGTACATGTTTATCACAATAGTCCCTTTCACCTGAGGCGGATCCGTGTACGGATTTTCCTTTGGAGGTAAGCTCTTCGAATTCTTGATGATGATCTAAGTTGAGCACAGGTCACCCTTCGGTGTCAGATTGGGCCCTGAACCAACCCTTCACATTGAAGGTTTATTCCATAAGGACTTCCGTCTTTCATGACGTTTGTAAAACGTGTTTTCTTTCCACATGCCGCTCTCTTTTCCTCAGGGTATTTAACCATTTTTGAAAAGATTCGTTCAATTTTATATCCGATCGGAATTTTCCATGAAGTTGATCTTTCAATATGCACGTGGTGGCACTTAATTTAGCCGCCTGCGTCTTCAATAAGGTCGATTCGATGTGTTTTGTTGCCCCCCGCAATCTAGCGTTTAACCCGCTCTCTTTTCTTTCTTTCACATGGCGTTTAACCATTTTTTCTTGGAAAGATTCATGGAGTTGTTTATACTCAATCGGATTACGGTATCATGGAATTGTTTTCCATACATGTTAATTGTAATACCTTATGTATTATTAGCCGTGTTTACATATTAAGGCATTATTAGCCCTGTTTACATATTTTTAAGTTCTACTTTATGGGGGTGTGGACCCCAAAAAGAGAATTTTATTAATTAAATGAGATTAAGTACATGATCAACATTTGAACATATTGATGGTTAAATAAGGAGAAGAATAATGTCAAATGCAGATGATGAAGGAAAACATCTTGATACATAATCCTTCACAGGGTGTGGGAGTACATTCCAAAGAGCAACCTCATGCTAGGAATCAATAATAACTACAAGTTAATAAGACCAGGGGAACAACAGAGAGCTAAAAATGCTCAAAATTATGATGAGACACTCTGATGTAGTAGATCGAGATGAGGAAGAGTACATGAATTGGTATATCTGCTCCAAGGCTGCAAACAATAAAACAACTGATTAGTATCTAACTTTAACTTAGAATTACGTTCTACTTATGACTCAATGCAGAGTAAAATCTAGGAGCACTTATTTAAATAAAATAAAAAAGAATTTCAATTTTATCTTGGTGGATAGATTAATGACACTGTGGTTTCAAATATCAAATAAAAGTTAAAGGTTTAAGTCTCATTATCTATTTTTAATTATTAGTATAAACATATACTTAGAATTTTTCAAAAAGTGAAGCTTTCGCAATGGAATATAAAATATACATGATGCATGCTACCATGCATGAGAGTTAGCATACCATAGACTTTACTTCACTTTACTTCATGTGACATCATTCTTGCTTTTTTTTATTGAGGATTCTATTGCTCTCTTGGGTAATTTTCTTCCTAAGAAGACCATATACTTATCCTTATATTGTAAGTATATGATTATATATAGTGGGCATGCATACATTTACCTATGCTTACACATTCCTAGGTCTTACCTATACCCATAGACTTTTTCTTCATGTGACATCATTCTTGCTTTTTTTATCAAGGATAATTTTGCTTTCTTGGACAGTTTTCTTCTTAGCCTCAGCAAACCATATCCTTGTCCATATATTGTAAGTATACAATCATGTATAGTGGGCATGCATACACTTACTTATGTATTCCCAAGTCCTACTTTTACCATAGGACCAAAGAACACTTGTTTAAATAAAATAAAAACTCATTGTACATTTACGATTTGGGAAAAGTAAAGGATTTTAAGTTTTTTTAAAAAAATATTTTATTGCACAGTGTATGCTTATAAATGCCTAGCCATGGGTGGTAAGAGTTATTGCAACATATGGTCTTCTCTAAGGTAAACTATAAACTGATCAACAGATGGTTTCAAAATTGATGAGTGGCGAGGTACCCCTACACTCCACCATACGAAACGAGCGTACACGCGCGATCCGGTCGAACTCCGCAGACTAAATGCCTTAATGCCACAAGAAACACTTGGGGTTAATCGTTCGTTGTCTTCCCAGGCTTGCTTGTAAGTGTCACGGTGTATGGTTAAGCAAGTCTGAGGTATGTGATTTTTTTGGTATTTTTGGCTTATCTTCTATGCTACCAGGAGAAAGGGTTGAGAAAACTAAACTAACTCTAACTAAGATCTAAGTCTAAATTAACTAGCGTCAGCATCCGTTCCCACTTGCCGGACACACCCTGAACTATGCAACTGCAGCTTACCAAACGCTAATCGTTACTGGGATCGCCACACGTAACGCAAGTGCTCGAAGTGGTCGTACTGAGGCACCTATTTAGCCTACGTGTGATAAGCAGCCGATTCCTTAGCCAGCCGTACACACCCGTGGGTGCTCGTAACTAAGTCGTACTTATCACACGATCTAGCCTAGCAATGAGCAGCCGATTCCTCAACTAGCCGTACACATCAGACCCGGGAGTTACCA
The DNA here is from genome assembly GCA_015680685.1 of Gnetum montanum. Classification (NCBI taxonomy): domain Eukaryota; kingdom Viridiplantae; phylum Streptophyta; class Gnetopsida; order Gnetales; family Gnetaceae; genus Gnetum; species Gnetum montanum. Next base: position 59,723 of record MNCI01015652.1, read on the forward strand.
AGCGCAGAATCCTGGAATACGCTACTGGGTTACCAAGCATCCAATGCTCGTAATTGAGTCGTACTCATGCATTGCGTCAAGCAGCCGATTCCTTGACTAGCCGTACACGTCCGTAGACGCTCGTAATCAAGTCGTACTTGAACGCACTAGGAAAGTAGGAAATAAAGCAATAAATGAAACCACGTGCTGCAAGGTTTATCCAAACAAGTTCGTCTTTATTGCCGTACACAACTTGGGTTCAGGTTACAAGCTGCTCGAATAAAGAGCCGTTCACTCTAGGACTCCTACTGCGGGCACATGGGGAAAAATTCTAACTCTGGAGTGATCAATCTGCCAGAGCTTTGCTACACTAGCCAGGATTGGGGAAAAAGGGGAGTGCCGCCTCTTATTTATAGAAATGGCGGCGCGACGCGATATTGCGTACGCGATATCGCAGGAGAAGACGCGATATCGCGTCGGTCGCGATATCGCGTACGCGATATCGCGGCCTAGTGTAAACCGCGTCTCATCAAAAATGGTGTTAAGTAGTGATGCATGTTCATCCCAACTATCCTTTTGATGTGTATTAGTTTATGGTTTTCCTTGTTGATACATGTCTTTTTGGAAGATTAGTCAAGAGCAATGATGTAAAGCTCGTCCAAAAGTCACTGACAAATGTGAAAAATAAAAATGAATTCTATCATTAATACATGCATTTGTAAATGAATTTTCAAAATTGTAGCGATGAAGAAAAATATCATTACAAACCATTGGCGATTTTGAACCGTTTCACTCTATGGCACCATCTTGTTTTGAGGGTTTCCTTGGCTTCTTTAGTGGTTGCGCAAAGGGTTTCTCTGCCTGGGTATCCATAGGATTTTCTTGTGCTTAATGTCCTCTCATTCCTTCTACTATCATGCCACTACAGTGTTCATTGGTACTACCAAGCACTAGCTAGGGTTTCATGTGGGATGCCAAGTTACATTGTGTTGCTATTCCAAAATCCCACCCATCATCAGAAACTTTCAAGTTTGGAACCTATTCTAAAAATGTCCCAAAGCCTTCCTCCTTGTTTGGCCCATTCAAGTGACAAGTACCACAATTGAGTTCAAGCATAAAGGTTGCCTCTAATGCACAAGTCACCCATTCAAAATCATTTAAGGACTCTATTTTAGTTGTGGGGTTTGTGGAGGGTGGTGGAAGGAAATTAGTCAAGGCTTCTTCCTCTACGGCTTCACCCTTTACTTCTTCCCTAACGACCAATTCTATTCTATGCATCACTACAAGCAATTCCTTTGTTATTTTTTTCACACAATGGAAGTTGATACTTCAAATTTTGAACCTTCTAACAATCCTTCATTCACTATGCCCTCTGCTTCCCCATGAACCTCTTATCTCGGAATGTCTAAGGCCTAACTTATAGGCTTCGACATAAACATGCAAGAAACTCTCTCTAGTTTAAATACTACTTTTTATTTTGTTCTCTTCTAAGAAATTAAGATTTCAACAAACCATCTATCTCTTCCAGCCCATTGGTTTCTTCCTCACTTCTCAATACTTAGTACTTTCCATGTGTGTGGGAAAGGGGTCATTGCCATTCTCCTTTCAACTTATTGGAAATACAAAATCATTCAAAGCAATTCCAATTCTAGCCATAGAGTTTCTTGGGCTATCTTTTGCTCCTCACATGGTCCTTTCGGTATTTGCTCAATTTATGCTCCTAATGACTCTACATAACATGCCATTTTGTGGTAGGAATTAGCTAATTCTCTACATTCTATACCTTGGATTTTTAGAGGTCATTTTAATATGAAAAAATTTCCTAAAAATAAGCTTGGGGGTGTTTCTTCAACTTCCAAATTATGAGTATCAATCATGGTCCAACTTTAAGAAAAAGTTCTATCTTTTTGATGGTGTGGATGCTTTTGCTAGTGATCCTCCACAGTTTCACTTAAAGTAATCTTTGTCTTGGGTAGGATCACATCTACAGGTGGTTAGATAGGTTTTATTTTTCCACTCTTTCCTTTTTTCAAGCTTCTTCTACTACTATTTTTTATCAACACACAACCTTATTAGACCATTTTCCCATTACTATGTCTATTTAGATTTAGGGTAGACACCATAGAATATAATTTCCATTTTTTTCTATTATACAGTAACTATTTCTCTTCTCTTCTTACCTAGCTAATTCTCTTAAGCCTTTGGAATGATGAACCTAGGATCTTAGGTTAAGTGGGTCAGATTCAAAGATGGCATAATGCTACTTGTAGAGTGCATAATTTTGCTCAATATTATGGCAAGGAAGTGGCTACTCATGCTATACAAGTGTACAACAACATTTGCTTCAATATTGAACATTTGACCGATTGATTAGCTTAAGATCCTTTCAACACTAAAATTCATTAGAAGCTAGCTAGAGCTTGCTTAGCCTTCCAACAATGGAATGTGTACAAGGCACAAAGTGCCTTAACAAAAAGTAGACTTACTTGGTTAAATATTCACGATGAGCATTATAAAGAATTTTTTAAGTATCTTACTAGCTCTTCTCTTTCACACTTTGTAAACAAAATTTTCAGTGATGGTACCATCATATTTAACCACATTAATCTCCTTTCATATCTTAAGAAGCATTTTGAAGCTTTATTTACTACTACCCCTATGGATATCTCATCATTCGAAGCTAATACTTGTAATTATTGTAGTATAGTTAATTCTAATATGTTACAAAGTTTAGAAGCTGATATTACTAAAGATGAGCTTCATGAGGCTTGTTTTAAAATGAGCTCTGGGAAGGCCTTTAGTTATGATGGCTTCCATGTTGAATTTTTTCAGAATCATTTGGATTTGATTGGCAATGATCTCTTCCAAGTTATCAGAGAGGCTATCCTTACTAGTTCCCTATGGCCCAATTTAAATCAAGAGATTATTCATCTTCTTTCTAAATCTAGGGACCCTACATGTATCTCCAATTGGTGCCCCATCACTCTTAGTAATGTGATGTATAAAATTTAGGCCAAGTGCTTAGCCTTACATTTGAAGAAAACTCTTTGTCATATTATATCCCCCCAGTAAACAAGCTTTGTTCTTGGTAGATACATTTTAAATAATGTGATTATTGCTTAGGAAGGTCTTAGGATGATGGTCATGATATTCTCATTTGAAGCTTGATCATGCAAATGCCTAAGACAACATTAAGTAGGAATTCATTCTACAAATCATGACTACACTTGGTTTTGGTCCTAAGTTCTTACATATGGTGAATTGTTTATTCTTAGATGCCATTACAAGAATAGTTACTAGCTTTGGTTACACATCTTCTCTATTCATAGGTCAGTGAGGCAAGGATGTCCTTTTTCCCCTTACTTATTCATCATTGTAATTGACTTTCTTTGTCATTGGTTAAATTATAATATTTAGAATAAGGTTATCATCGAGGTTAATTTTTCTTACCCTTAACATCAACTTCTTAACATGTATTTTGCTGATGACTCCTTTTTCCTTATTCAAAATACTACTACTAATTTGCAAGGACTCTTTTTCTCAAGTGGAACAATATTGGAATAAATCTATTATCTATAGCTTCACCAATAATTACTATCACTTGCCCAACTATAACTAGAAGCTTATTTAGGACTAAGATATCAGTAAGATTTTGGGAATTCCCCTCTGTTTTAGAGGTTCTACCACAATTCTTTGGAAGCAAGTAATTTCTCAAATTTAGGAGAAAATTAAAAAATGGAAGACTAAACCCCTTCTCTTGTCGGCAAGTACCTTATCTATAAGTATATTTGTGTTTTTACCCATGTGTATTATTCTTCATGTTGGGCTCCCTCCAAAGTTGCTTATTAGAAGCTAGAACGACTATTTTAGGACTTGATGTGATCTTCTAAAGATTCTCAAAAAGGTTTCCATCATGTCACTTGAAAAATTGTTACTCTTCCTAAGAATAAGGGTGGCTTAGGTCTTTTGAAATCTTTCTAACAGGGGCTCACCTTGCTTGCTATGTAGTTGGTTCAACATCTGGATACCCCTGACAATATTAGGATTCTCATCCAATTAAGGCTCCAACAAGTGTTTCCCAAGAATAAGCCTTTTTGGAAAGGAATCCACTTCATTAATTGAATCCTCTTCCCCATACTATCATCCTTCCTAGATCTCATGTCTTCAAAAACATTTGGAGGGCTTGGCAAGTTTTACACCATTATATCAATTGGACTAATGTCAAGATCAATTCTACTCTTCTTTCTAAGCTCTACCTTTATTGGTTACCTCTGTCACATGCTCGTCTTGCTATTGCAAATGCTAGGGTAGCTATCTCTTGGTTTTAGAAGGGAGTTGTTTCTCTTAGCTGTATTTGTCTTGCTAACCAATGGATTTTGATGAGTGATCACTTAGCAACCTCAACGTTGGATATGTGATGTTGGGGATATGTGACGTTGGAGCCCCAACGTCGCGTACCTGACATCAAAGCTAATAAGCAATGTCAGATACCTGATGTCACCTCATTTGGATATGCCTATAAATATGATGCTCGAGTACTCAAATGGAATAGTAGTAGTCAGGGAGATAGTTTAGTTTTCAGTTTGTTCTCTTTAAAGTTTTCTATTCCTAGTGCATGCCCGTAGTGTGATGTTTGTAATTGTACAACACCTTTGTTTGAGTGTGACATACTTGGACATGTTACATGATTGACAATAAAGATTGAGATTACTTCCATCATTGCAGCATCCACTTAAATTATTGTTGCTTTAATTATTTATTACTTTCTTTAGTTAAATATTTTCATTTATAATTATTTACTATTCTTGTTATTAAGCAGAATGTGTATGCCTTAATCACAAGTGTTTACATGTAGATACTTGGTAATCCAAAGGTGTATCATTTGGCACAACTAGTGATGTACACTTGGTAATACTAAAAGTAGCCTCATGAAGTCCAAGATATGTATGGATGATTAATTACAGATACTCATTACCATAGGCTAGTTTAGATCTTGCTTTTTGCTATTCATTAGTTTAATTAATTTATCTCTTTATCATCATCAGGAGTAGTGTAGAATTATAAACAACATCGTATGTCTCACTTTGGACTAAACTATATGTGATAAAGCTACCACTAGTCCAAGTGAGAAGATAGTGAACTATGATCAAAGCATAATGATCTAAATGCCACAACTAGTCCCATCCATGAAATTCAACTGGCTCATGCATGAACACTTATGATTCATATGGTTGAGTGTAGGGGTACCTCGCTGCTCATCATATTTTTTGGGAAGTGCTTATTAATTTGTATGGGGCTTCTCATGTAATGCACCATTGCTTGACTTCAATTTATAATTTTATCCATCACTATTTGTAGCTAGATGTTTCAATGTAAAATATTTTTCATGGCCTCCATTGGACTAATGGGTCAAAAATTATACCTTATAAGTTGCATGCTTCCTTTCAACTTTTGCATGACTCCTTAAGTATCATTCACCAATGTAATAGGTCTTGGCACAAACAAGAGTCTAAATAATTTTGGATCCCCCTCTTCAAATGTATTTGAAAACTTCTGACTCTCCCTAAAATTTGATAGTTTCCTTGGTGTCTTCTTCACCAGGGTTTACATATTGATAAATGCCTTGAATATCTTGGGATTCACACTCCTAATTACCCTCTTTGTGATGGTATAGAGGATTTTTTTCTTATTTTTTGGCATTGCACTTTTGCCTAGCATGTGGGGGATGGGCTTCCAAAGTTCTCCCATCATGTAATCTATCTCAAGATGAGGTTATGTTTGGCTTTTTACCTACCACCTATGTGAATTTCAAATTTCTTTAGAAGGTTATTGGGCCTATTATTCTATATTATATTTAGAAGTGTAGATGTAATACTCTTTGTCAAAGGAGTGATTATTCAAATATCTATCATGTGACTATTATGGAGAAATTGTAGGTCTTTTTCCTTGTTCATTTTCAAATCATATCTAAAGCATCAAAGATCAAGTTCGATATTAAATAGTTTATTCATTTTTTGTAGCCTTGGGGTAAACCCATGAGTCCAAGAAACATTCTTCATCAAGATTTACTGTACAAGAGCCTATCTTTATAATTTTGATCATTTTCTACCCCGTCCAATTTTCCTCCTCTCCTTCTACTCCTATTTTCAATTGATACTTGGTGGGATGCATATGTCTAGATTCTGCTCCCCCTTTATGATCAATTATTTGTAAGGTTGTTTCCCTATGAAACATCTCCTATGTTTTTTCCTTTTCTTCTATATCTAGTCTTTATGGATTGATGCTAAATATGTATTTGATACTCCTTTTCTATTAATAAAAATATCTTTTTAATGTTTGATACCCCCTTCCCAAATTAAAGTGATGTAAGGTTATGGAAAAGATGTTAGGGCAACTGTCATTGTTAATAGTAAGGAAGTCAAAGCTTGTGCAAGTTTGTATCAACAACGAAGTCCACTTTTGTTTTTCTCATGAACCTCAAGATCTTTTGTATGAAGTTGGATCATGACACTTGATTAATCAGTGATGAGTGGTGGGTATCCCTACACTCAACCATACGAGCATCACACGCACGATCCGGTTGAACTCTGCAAACTAAATGCCTACATGCCCCATGGAACACTTGGGGTTAATTAATCATTGTCTGCCCAGACTTACTTGTATTTGTCATGGTGTATGGTTAAGCAAGTCTGAGGTATATGATTTTTTTTGTCTTTTATGTTTTATATCTTCTGCACTACGAGGAAAGGGTTGAGAAACTAAGACTAACTCTAACTAATGCACTAAGTCTAAATTACCTAGCATCAGCATCCATTCCCACTTACCGTACACACCCTGAACTATGCAACCATGGTTACCAAATGCTAATCGTTACTGGGATCCCACACGTAACACACGTGCTCGAAGTGGTCATACTGAGGCACTTAACTAACCTAAATATGATAAGCATACGTTCCTTGGCTATCCATACACATCCTTAAATGCTTGTAACCAAGACATACTTATCCCGCGTTCTAGGAGTTTAGGGTGAGAGAGACTAATCGCGATGAGAAACCGATTCCTTGACTAACTATACACATTCGTAAATGCTCGTAATCAAGTCATACTCATACCATGCTACTGCATGTAATAAATAACAGGTAGGAAGTAACATGTAATAAAACCTATTCCATGTACTGCAAGGTTTATCCACAAAGCTCGTCTTTATTGCCGTACACAACTTGTGTTCAAGTACAAAGTTGCTCGAATAAAGATCCATTCACTTGGGGACTCCTGTTATGAGCACATGGAAAACAATCTATCTCTGGAGTGATCAATTTGCCAGAGTTTCCCTACTTCTAGCCTAGGATGATCAATAAGGGAAGTGTCGCCTCTTATTTATAGATATGACGACAGACCACGATATCATGTACGTGATATCGCAAGGGATGACACGATATAGCGAGGGATGCAATATCGTGATGGCCACGATCTCACATACATGATATCGTGGCTCATGTGATATCACATCCCATCATACCTCCATGACTAAATGAAAACTCTTCCTTGAATTCATTACAATGATATCAGGTAGGTATGGGATTATTGAGGGAATGGAACTAATGGGATGACATGTGAACAGATCATCATTACAAGAAACAACAGACTAGTGTTCATGACAACAGGGGTGAACACCTTATTACATTGACATTAGGCCTCATTTGGTAGCTGAGAGAAAAGAGAAGAGAGAAGAGGAGAGAAGAAGTCTTGCTACTACCAATGCCTAGATTGCGCCTTTTGTTGTCCATCTGTAAGCGTATCATTGATCTTGCTCCTTGCATAGCCGCTTCCAACGTTGCTCCACTCCAAGTGCTCTTTCCAGATCTGGTTCGTTATTGCATGATTACCATATGCACATACAACACAGTTGAAGATTAGCAAGGGTAAATGAATTTCAATGTGGTAATACCTTGCTTCAGTGTAAGTCCATTGGCTAGGTTGTGGTATGGCTGATTACAGATTTGGAGATATATAAATGATGACTACCAAAGATATAGGAGCTAGGAGAAGATCAAAAAAATTGGGCCCCGTACCCCCATGACTAATTGCGAACCTCCGATAGTGATAGAATGGAGAAAGAATAAGAACAAGAAGATGGAGAAAAAGAGACAACTAGGACATCGATAAAATAGATGTTAATATGGAAATGAACAAAATAAAATTAATTGCAAAATGCTAAGGGAAAGAATTTAACTGATGCACCAAATAGGAATGCCAGTGGGTCCTCCCCAAAGCAGGCTCATGCCCTTAGTGCAATGACAAACCCACATTCAAAGAGTTCGTAGGCTCAGGGAATGTCCTTTGGAACAAGAGTTAAAGTCTTAACCATGAGAATTTACCAAAAAGAAAATGATGTATTGACCAAAATATACACTAATGATACAACTGGCAATGAGGTGAACAGTGGAGAGAAAGGTGAAGAGAAGAGGATGGAATGGAATCCCAAGAACAAGGTGGTGTACATCCCCTTGTGTGTTTCATGATTAATGTGACTAGGAAAATCTCATTCCAATTCCAGCCTCAAAGCAACTGCATCCAGTGACTTCGCATCAATGCACTTGGCCAAACCATCCACTTGGATAACAAGAATGCATCTCTAAAGAGTCACCACCATTCTGATGAAACAAAGGAGAGCATGGGAAGCGAGAAGGGCCTTAGTTAGAGGGAACACTTTTGGTTCCATAACCAGTGCTTGTAGCCCAATTTTATTCTATTTAAGGGGTATTCTTTGAATTCTCACTTCATATTTTTTTCTTTTTGTGTTTTGTGTTTTTGTGCGTGAGAACTACACCATGCAAAGACTTGTTATTTTTATTGGCTCAACTTCCGAAAAGTGGGTAACATCGAAATGGCAAGAAAACTCAAGAAGAAAACATCCAAGCACCCAGGAGAATGGCCAACACAAATGCATTAAGTTCCCTTGAAGTCACACCCTTTTCAAACCTTGAGTCCTTCCCTAGTTTGAGAAGTACCCAATCACCGATTCGTTAAAGTTTTTATTAGGAAGGGGACTGTACATTTCCAAGCCAAGAGAAACCATAGACTTTGGTGGATGGATGGATGAAGTGGACTCATTGCTTGCCATATCAAAAGAACATACCTTAGTATCAACATCGTAACTTAAAGGTAAAAACCAAACATTAGCAATCAATGAGAAAAAAGTTCATACCATCGTGAAGAACACTTATTGCCTGACGAACTTACAGTATGGATGGCACACACACACACACAAATTGGAAAAGTATAACGATGTTGTAAAACAAAAACAAGAAAAAGTTAAGAAATTTGTAAGACAAAAACAAGAAAAGTTAAAGAAATTTGTAAAAAAAAAATGTGTAAGACAAAAATGTGTAAAACAAAAATATGTAAAACAAAAATTTGTTAAACAAAAACTTGTAAAACAAAAACATGTAAAACAAAAATGTGTAAAACAAAAAACTAAAAAGAACTGAGGGCCTCCAAGGATCAGCATAGGTGGCCATCTCCCCCATGACTGAATTGTAAGGGAGAGATCCGAAATAATGAATGTCTATTTGAATTCCGTAAAAGTGCCCAACTTCTTCCCATTGATGTTTTTAGGTTGAGGGGTGGAAGTTGGTGACATTCATATTCTAAGGTATCTATTCCATTGTTGTTAGCATGAGTTTTCTCAGTTTGTTTCATGCATATTAGTTTGCTCTTCCTAGTAGATGTTAACCATGGGGTGTCTACTACTAGTGTGGTTGCTACATACAGGCACCTTTGGATTTGTGTTTCCTAGGTACACCGCTCACATGAAAGCAATGCTGAACAATCTTCCATGTCATCACCCTCTATGTCACTATATGTGATGCATGGAACTTTCTTCTTCTCGATCTTTCCATAAGTATTTATCTTAGATATTTGCAAGGAAAGATCATGGATCCCTAGGTACGCATCTACTATACTTAGCCATGGACTTCCCATTATAATTGGGATTTAGCACATACACCCCAGACTCCTATAGATGTGAGATAACTAGGCAACATCCCTTAGGATGGTCATAGTGGCAGATCTCACATCCACTATCATCGTTTGTGTCAAAGTCTACAGCCTCATCAGAGATAGGAATTTTTCCCTTACCCTAGTTATGTGCAAGGTTTGAATTTCTCGACTTTGTCTTACCTTTTTCACTACTTCGTTCATCCTTAGACTCTTCTACACTTTTCAAGACTGTTTTAATTCTCGAGTCTAAGGAATCCCACATTTGGTCCACCTTGGCCGATACTTCGGTTGTTAATTTTTGGATTGGCAAGGTCTTCCAGTTCACCAACTCTTCGAGTGCTGACTCATCCTCTTCATCATAGAATTTCACTCCCTTCTTTCAAAGGGAGGGATCGCGGTTGTATTCTTCTGCACTTTCCCTCTTACATAGTTCACCCTCTTCTTGTGCTACTTGTTTCAATAAGCATTGTACTTCATGGGCTCTAAGTTATGATAGTCTCCCTTGGGCATAAGTCCCAATGGTTCTTCTCATTTCGTGCCTTAGCCCATCCACAATGTGGTGAAGTTGATCTCGTTGAGCATACGCATGGCCCGAGCAACAATGTAACAATGTATAGTAGTAGGCCATGGTAGCATCCAAGGGTTCATAAGCACCTTGTTTCCAGTCTTGGATCTGCTTATGCAAATTGGACACTCAAGAGTATGTTTGATATTTATGGTTAAAGAGTTCAAGCATCGTACTCCACCTCTTGATAGTTTTCAGTTCTAAGGATCGGTACCAACTCTCTGCTTCTTTGATGAGTGTCCTTGGGAACAACTTAAGCTTCTTTCGCTCATTGTCTATATTTTGCAAGGCATAGGCATCGTGGAATGCCTATAAATGATACTGTGGATCAGCGTTGTATCCCCCTTCAAAACGCGGAATATTATTTATGTCCAAACGCTTGATCTGACTATCCTTTAAGTGCCTTGTTGGAATCCTAATAGCCTCTGTAATGTCAAGCATACTTCGGGTTATGAGTAGGGGTTCATCATGATCATCTCTTTTATGACGCCTATGATGTCTTCTTAGTTCTCTACTCTCCCTACGTCCTTGCGCTTGTCCTCTCTCTCGACTTTCCCATCGAGATCTCTCATCTTCCTTACATTTACCCTCACCATTATGTTCACGATGGCTATGCCCAGATGTGGAAGTAGAGGGTGAGTGGTGATATGAAGGAGAAGAAGAAGGGGAGCCATCACCATGGTGATGTTTCTTACCTTCTCTTCGGTTGCTTCGACCCCAATCATTATAACGATCTAAGTGCTTGTCCTTAGCATGGGTTGTTGTTCCTTCCATGAATAGTTGGCATTCATGGGGATTAGAACCAGTAGTATGGATCGTTGAGCGTAGGTTCTGATGCCTTACCTCCTCACCATCGTTAGGAGGGGGAACATCAGTTGCTAAAGAACCCGTTATGAGGGGTTCCTTATCTCATATTTCACTAAGGACGTGTGGGATCTTGCCCTTCAACAATGTATGTTGACTCTCCTACCTTAAGTCCCTCATACATTGCACGTTTGTAGGATAATAATCCCTCATATCAAAATCTTTAGCAATGTATTTAGCAAATAATTCTTGCATGCCAATCTGTGCCAAGGCACGGAAGAGCATGTTAGGGATTGATCAATCTGGGGGTAACACGATGTTACCTTGCAGATCTCTCCATCGCAGCTATTCGTCTTGATGGAGAATAAAGGTAGAGTTTGGGATATACTCATCAGGATGAGTATAAACTATCTTGTATTGTTTAGGACTTGGCTGGTTTTGGTTATGCTTTGTATGTTGCCGATTGTCTCTAGTGTTAGTGCTAGGTGGTGAATTAGATTTGTGAGAAGAAGTCATTTTTTATCGATGTGCTATTTTACTGTTATATAAATTCTTATTTAATTAATTAACCTAAAGGTTCGTTAAGGCTCCCAACAATTTGAATGATTTCCTTTATGTTCTATTTGGCGTACAAACACTTATTCCCCGGCAATGACACCAATGATGAGTGGCGGGTATCCCTACACTCAACCATACGAATAGGAGCGTCTCACGCACGATCCAGTTGAACTCCATAGACTAAATGCCTACATGTCCCATGGAACACTTGGGGTTAATTAATCATTGTCTTCCCAAACTTACTTGTATTTGTCACGGTGTATGGTTAAGAAAGTCTAAGGTATATGATTTTTTTGGTCTTTTATGTTTTATATCTTCTACACTATGAGGAAAGGGTTGAGAAACTAAGACTAACTCTAACTAATGCACTAAGTGTAAATTACCTAGCGTCAGCATCTGTTCCCACTTACCGTACACACCCTGAACTATGCAACCGTGGTTACCAAACGCTAATCATTACTGGGATCCCACGCATAACGCACATGCTCGAAGTGGTCGTACTGAGGAACTTAACTAACCTAAATGTGATAAGCATCCATTCCTTGGCTATCCATACACATCCTTAAATTCTTGTAACCAAGTCGTACTTATCCTGTGTTCTAGGAATTTAGGGTGAGAGAGACTAACCAACCCAATTAGATCAGCCTAACTCTCCCCCCTTTTTGGACATCATCAAAAAAGAAGTAAAGATAGAGTTGCATATGATCATACATATGGACTTGAATATCTAAGAGGATATAAATAATGATTGTGCCAAGGAAGAATAATCAATAAAAAGTGCACATTGCTTGGAATTCATTAAATAGGATTGTTGATGATAAGCAATGAAGAGCTACCTCGTATTTATCAACAAAGTTTGAGCATTATGTAACTTGTCTTTTGAACCAACAAGCCATTAGTAACTAATATCTCATAGATCTGTAACCATCCAAAATTATCCTTTTTTGATGTAATAATAAATGGATAAGGAATAGTAATGATAGAGTAAAAACATGCATATTTAGCTTTTAAGACAAAACATCACAACCACCCTTCATTTATCAACAAAGTTTGAGCATCATGTAACTTGTATTTTAAATGAACAAGCCATTACTAACCAATATCTCCTAGATCTTTAACCATTCAAAATTCTCATTCTTTTGAAGCAACAATAAATGGATAAGGAATAGCATTTATAAAGGAAAAACATGCATATTTAGGTTTTGAGACAAAACACCACATCAAATCATGCTTAATATATCAAAGGATCAAACACAACCACACAACGTTTTGCCAAAAAAAAAAAACATTAACTAATATATGACAATTAGGTTGAGAATAAAAATAGCAAATATATATGTATATATATATATACTTCATTTCTAATTGAAAGAAATCATGAACACCTATTTTAGTTACAATCTTCCATTGAACACTTGAGATTTCCAAGGTGAGAACTTCTCAACTCATATTTGCAATAAGGGTCTTTGGTACTTAAATGATACATCCAAATGAAAATGCTCTTTATTGCTTATCTTAATGATGGCCTCTTGGATGATAATTGATGATTAGCTATAGAATTCCTCTACATATGTGCATATATCCTTCTCAACTTAATGCTTCATTTGAGCCTATTTGGATTGGCTTGTTCTTTTCAAAAGTGACTATCCAAGTTCTTTTATCATCAAAGTACTATTCTTGTAAATCAATGTTAAGATTAAGTGTGGAGATTAGAGTCTCCTATTAATAGTACCTATAGTTCCTCTAGAAATGTTTTTTCAAAAGATTTATGATTTTCATCAAAGATACCAATTCAAATGCTTGAATCTTCCAAAAGAAATGAGCTTTGATATATATGAAAGGGGAGTACAATGTATAATAAAGGTTTAACATAAGGTCTTTAGTTCTTGAATTACATGCAAGGGTTTTAGGCCATTTAAAAATAAGATAAGAAACAAAAATAAGATTTTCAATAAATTTATTACAAGAGGCACACCACAAATTTCCATAAAGCAAACTACCTCATGCACATATGTATAAAAAAAACATAAACATTTATTCGAACAGAACCAAAATATCTTCTCTCATAAGTACTAATCTAGAGGTAACATCTCATAATCTTAAAATAAAGTAAGCACATATTAAAATGATTTAGACTTTTCAAATTAAATATTGATACAATATTTAGCAAGAAAGGAAATGGAAACTTACCTTGACTTACCTTGCAAGTGAGAGGAAGAAGACTAATGAAGTTTGAGATGAGGTCCTCTATCATGAAGTACCTCCTTACCATTTGGTTCTTTTTAATTAGATCTTTTGCATGATGACTATATTTTTTCATTTTCTTTACGAATGATTCCTTGATCACTTATTGTATCATCTATTTATTTGAGAAAATTTTCAATTCTCCACTTCTTTTCATTTTTAGCTATTACTATCTGCAAAAAATCTTTAATAGGATCTTTTTGACAAGATCAAGCATCAATCTTATTTTGATAAACATGAGAATAATCAAAGTTTTATTTACTACAATAATTTTTACAAATAAATAATGTATTCTCCTCATGAATGAGATTATTAAACGGAACTATTCTTGAGCTTGATCTTGTATCCTCCTATGAGACTTTTTCTAAATCTTCATCTCTAGGCTATTTTTCATGAGCTTCTTCTTGAAAATCTTTGCAATCCTTATTTAAAGGGGTTAGTTGTTGAATCTTAGCCCTCATGTGTAAGATTTCTCCTGTTACTTTGGCATGAATTACATTGAGCTTCATATTCAAAAATGTTTTTACCTTCCAAAGTAAATAATGTAGAACAAGAATTTATTCACATAATTCATTATACCTTTCATCATACCTACCTCTTGATTCATCAACATGTAGTGAATTTTCATCTATAAGAGCCATACATATGAGCTAAAAATATTTGTTATAGTCATATACTTCTTTGTCACTTTGCTCATCGTCATTCCAACTTATATAGAAGTTAGTCTTTCTCAACTTCTCATCATCTCTATCCTTTTAATATCATATGTTATTACTAAGACATTCAAAGGCCACATGATCTCTTCCACCACATACCCAAAATTCTATAGAGGAAAAATCAAAATTAGAATTAGAACAATTTTTACTACTTTCCTTACCTTTTTCCTTACATCTTTGTTGAGTGAAGCACTTGCCCCTTTTTGCCATGAGTCCTTGTAACCCTCTAGAGAGAAGAGCTATCTCCTCTTCACTACTCACATCTTGCTCTGTAGGTTCTTTTTCCTTGGTGATTGATTTTATAGTAATGGGCTTTTCTTGAATTTCCCCTTTGCTCATGAGATTCATTTCATAAGCAATGAGAGTACTTTGAATTTAAGATTTGAGAAATCCTAAACTTCTTCCATAACTGTCACCTTTGGTCTAAATTTTTATTGTAAAGTCCTAATCATTTTTATAATAACATCGCTTTCGGGAAAATCTTTACTAGTACCTCTAACGGCCACAATAAGAGCATTTCATCAAGAGAAGTAATCTTTTATTTTCTCACCTTCTCTCATTTTGAGTTTATTATACTCACTTTGTAAAAATAATAATATAGATTATTTAGCTACTGAGGTTCTTTCATATGTAACCTTTGATGAGCGACTAGGAATCCCTACACCCAACCATACAAATCACGGGCGTTCACATGCGACTCGGTTGAATTCTATAGACTGTAAGCACTTAACATACACCAGAGCCTAACCAATGAAACCTTGGGTTAGAACGGCCGTTGTCCTCCTAATCTTACTTGTGAGGTTATGTTTACGATGGTTAAGTGAGACTAAGGCTAATGATTTTTATAGCTTTTTACTTATCTTTTGGCAGCTATTTATCTTGGAAAGTAAGGCTAGAATATCAATTAATCTAAGACTATCTTAATCTAAATCTTAGCTACTCCTAACATAAGTATCTGATCCCATATTTTGAGCACGTTTTGAGTATCCCCTAAACACTACTAGGTTGCCAGACGTTAAGCGTCACTAGGTTACCATGTGTTGGATTTACGTTTGAGATGGTTGTACTTATGGTCTTTACAATCTTATGAGAGAGTGAAAGCGATTAAAATATTAATAACATAAACTTAAGTAACTAATAAAACATAAACATATTAAACTAATGAATGCAATAGAATGGCTAAGTCCAAATGCTCCAAGGAATTCTTGAAGAGTTCATCTTTATTGCCGTCATGCCAATGGGCTCAGATACATCAATGCTCGAATAAAGAGCTGATTACTCTTCTTACACCTACTGCGAGTACTTAGAAAATATTCTATCTCCTACGGGAACAAACTGCAAGAGCTTCACTACAACTAACTGAAAGGTACCTCAATGAGGTGGAAGGCCCTCTTATTTATAGGCCGAAATAGGCTCCATGTAAACAGGGCCACATCAACACATGGAAGGCTACGTCGGCATGGCCGCATATATGTGGCCCCGTATAAGCGGCCCAATCAACACATCGACTTAATGACACTTCATCAACCTCTAAAGTTTTCCAAATTTCTTTGGCCATTTTACAATCAACTACTCTATTAAATTTGAATTTATTCAAAGAATAATATAAACATTTTTTTCCTTTTGAATTAAACATAAACTTATCTCTTTCTTCTGGTGTTTGTTTGTTTCGAGGCTTGATGGCTACTATTGTGCTATTGATGGTTGGTGTGTAGCCTTCAAGGATGGATTTCCAAACTTCAAAATCAATCGATTCAAAGAAGCCTTTATTCTTGCCTTCTAATAGGTAAAGTTAAATCCATCAAACATGGGTGGCCTTGTGTAAGATGTCCCCTCCAAACTTCACTCTTGGAAGTTGATGTAGAAGCAAGAGTACCAAGCTCTGATACTACTTAAGGATCATAGAACTTAGAAGGGGAAGGGAGATGAATAAGTTTCCCAAGTCAAAATTTCAATCACAAAAATGACATCAAAAATTACATGGTTCCCCAATTTGGGTACTCCACACTAGGAAGATAGATCGCATGCATACCTTAGGATTTTTTTTCTCTCAAATGGTGGTTTGAAGGGTACCACACCGTGTACAACACTAAGCTCTACTCCAAAGTTATTCATTGTTGCAAATCCACTAAACCTCGCAAGGTCTTGACAAGTTTAGAACATGGTTTCTAGGATCTCACAACCTTTACAACTTGAGCTCCACTCTAGAGTGTTGTGATGCTGCACCAACTACTTAATCTTGTAGGATTTTGATAAGCTCAAGGATGATGCTTTGTAATTTTTGTTGGGGTTGCAATTGATTTGCTAGTCCTTATACTTTGAGGTATAGCGCAATAAATCTTAATATAATAACATAGATGACATGATAATGAAGTACCAGATATAAGCAAATGATATCATAAATTAGGTACAAGTACAACATACAATGATTACTTTGATTATGACAATTTATGTATAACACTTGCGCAAAACCCAAGAGAATGAAGTCTTCTTAGAGCCTTGATGTTTCTAAAATTACCTTAGAATTCATGAAATGACTATCTAATGGCTAGGGAGACGTCTTCTTTGAGATTGATACCTCTTATTGCATAGACCTCAATTCAGGGGAGATGTCTCTAAGGAGACATCTTCATGTAGTGTCTTCTCTAGATAGGATATGTCTACTATTTTAGCAAGATTTCTTCTCTGGTTCTCCTTCACCAAGACATCTTCTACTTTTGGAAGATGTCTTCTCAACTTTTTAGCTTTACTTCTTGACATTTCCTTTCATTGATTTGGCTCCTCCTTGATCTTGGGAACTTCTTCATTTTACTATAGTCTTCATCTTCATCCTTGCTTCCATTTATCTAATGAAGTCTTTGTCCAAGCTTTTTTAAGTCCTTGTAATTTTCATTTTGACATCTTTAAGTAGCTCTCATTACTTGAGTCTTCATTCATATCTAGAAAGTCCTTGTTATCTCCACTTTAACATTACTTTTTAGATGTTATTTCATTTCTTTGTAGATGTCATTCTTTGAGCTCTTCTTTAATCCATGTTCTTGTGCTACAAACACAACAACCACACAAACATCCTTGTTCTCCATTTTCCTTAAGGTTTTGACATACCAAAAGGTCAATAGTTAGCATTTGTGTGATTATAAAATTTAAGTAAATAAAGACTTGACTAAATATAAATTGAAAAATATGTTAAGAAATGTTATAAAGGTAAAGTACCTCGAGAGGTTGGAATGGTAACATATTTAAATGCAGAAAATGTTGCAGTTACTACCAATGCAAGGTATGTTAAAAAGTTTTTAAAAAGTGCATAGAAGCTTTACATTGTGGTTATTTAAATATTGAAGGATTAGTTTCCAATAAAGTAGCAACTCTAAGTATTCTAAACATTTTTGTTGCTTTTGATATTTTTGGATTAGTTAAAACTTGGTAGACAAAAGATTCTAAACAATTTACTATTCTAGATTTTCAAAAACATTCAATTAAAAATAAAAATTTAGACAACTGAGAAAATTCTTTGGGGGTAATTTTCATATTTGGTGAGAGATGAGTTTATGCAATATGCAAACTATTATAAAATTGATGAGCTTAAGCAATATGTATAATTTAAAATTACAACATTAGTAGGCATATCTTTCTGTTACTTTACTCCAAAAAATTCTTTCATTCATGATACCCTAGAACTTTCCAAAGAATATACATTTCAATATTTAGGAAATGATATTATTGAACTTGCTCATACTAGAAAAGTAATTATTTGTTAAGATTGTAGTGCTTGCAAGTCTAGTGTAGAATAGATTTCAATTATTTGGTTTATAAGGAATCCACTTATGTTTCTCTTAGTATTTATACAAATAGCTTTAGGCAAGAATTAATCTCTTGGGAAAAATGTTTTAGTCTTTTAGTTTTCAAGAGTATTTCCAAATACCAAGATTTTATGCCATACACTTTTAAAGGTTTTCAAGGGAAATCAATAATTGACCTACCTGTTTGCACTCATGAAAGTTTGGACATAATTTCTAATTTGTCTATTATTGATAGATTTCTTGAATCATTACACCGTTGTATTATTTTTAATATCAAAGATATACACAAGACTTCCAGTGAAGCAAAAGGATGTATAATGTGAGATTAACCAATAATCAATAGCAACAATACAGAGAGAAAATCAATAGACTTTGTGCTCACAATGAAGGTGATACAAACATTATATAAGTTTTAGTAATGGTTTCTCTAATGTGACATCTTTGTCAAAAGTTAGAGAAAAAACTTATAGTTTGACAGTTAATTTATATGAGCATGATTGTAAGTTAAAAGAGATAATCATGATTAAGAGGTCATTAAAATATACAAAAATCTTATTTGGTAGAAGAAAATAAAATTTATCAAGAAGCATCAAGCACAACTTCTCAATATGATTAAGAAAACTCCTAAGCTATTTTGGCAAATTTTTTGTCAAAAAATGAGAAAAACTTGAAATTTTGATTTCTCAACAATTACTAATTTCTTTAGAGCTCTCTTTAAACACTAACAAATTATCCATATCCACCCTATTTTTTAGGCATCTCTATATATCACTCAAACTGAGACAGAAGAAGAGTTAGCTTGACTAATTGTTAGCAAAGCAATAGATGCTTTGGGCTTGTATGCAAAGTTGCTTAAATGGAAAGGAACCATGGTTTGGATAGAGGTTTATAGGATTTTAAATACAACTCTACAAAATGGGCTTCTAGAATATTGGTCCATTAGTGGAGCAATCATGTTGTTAAAAAAAGTTGATAGAAATAACCTTAACAATTATAGGCTCATTATGAACAACCACCTCCTTATATCCTTGAGAGAAAGCTTAATAGTTGGACAGAATTAAATAATGTTTAGATAAGTTCATAAGTAGGTTTCATGCAACATCACTCCATAGTGGATCATTTGATTACATTAAAGTATTGTATAGACTTGCCTAATAGACTAAATAATTATATTTATATCTACTATGTAGATTTTTTCAAAGCTTATGAATTTGTTATTGAATATAAATCGAGGAGGCTATTGCAAGATATTATTATTCATAGAGAACTTCTATCAAATATTCCAAAGTTGTATAGTTCAATACTATTGATGTCTTCTCTTGTGGTTGCTGCCATTCACTGCCGGAAGCGGCAGTAGGAGCTAGCAGCGTCAATAGTAGAGTAGTGTTACAGAG
The DNA here is from genome assembly GCA_015680685.1 of Gnetum montanum. NCBI lineage: Eukaryota > Viridiplantae > Streptophyta > Gnetopsida > Gnetales > Gnetaceae > Gnetum > Gnetum montanum. The sequence goes on from MNCI01015652.1 coordinate 79,785, forward strand.
TGCTAACGATAGGAGCAGAAGCGTTGGTGAGTGATGGCAAGCAATGGTGCACAGCAGTTTGTTGCTGTAGCAACAGGGGTTTTTGTTCTTGCAGCAATGGCGTTTTTTGTTTGGCAACAGTGGGTTTTTCTGTTTGGCAACCAGCGTTGGCAGCAGTGGTAGCGATGGCAACGATAGTAAGTGTCAGTAGCAGTAGCAGCAACAATGGCCACAAGAGATGACACATCTCTCTCCCTTTGCGCCATCTCTTCTCCCTTCCCCACATGTCAAGGGTTTAACAATGCTCTCTGAGCAGTGAAAGCAAATGGTGCGAGTGCACCATCACGGTCACGATCACCTCCTCCTCCTCCAACGGCAATGGAGAAACACATGTAGACTAGCGAATAGAGGCAGCCTTACCTTGGTCAACCAAACTTGATGTTTACTTTGAAGGTAAGTTTTGTTGTAATTTTAATTTAGCATTTAAGTTAGTGTGAATGTTAATCTTTGTTGTGTGACAAAAACTTTTCCACTTTGGAAACACTTTGGTACAAACTTTGGTTATTTTAAATTTTCTTTATTTCAACTTACTATTGCAATTTGTCAGGTTAAAGTTTTGGGTTTGTTCCAATAATTGTTATGTTTAAATCTCACCATTACGTAATCTTATAAAAACATCGTTGGATTTATTTTTTGAAATGTCACATAGCCCCTCTCCAGGTAAGACTATTCCCAAGTTCTTACCCATACAGGATGTACCCTAGGCAGGATGTACCCTAGGCAATAGTATCCCTAAACGAGTTTTTTGGGTGTTAACGTGTCCAAAATTTTAGCATAAACACATACAAATTATGTTCTTAAATAATAACATATAGAAAAAAATTATTCTAAATAGTAATATTAGACTAAAGCAGGGATGTTCATTTTTACCAATTTTATTTGGCATCTTCATTAAATAATTAGACTAATGAATGTCATTTTTGCAATATAATCTATTAAAGTTGGACAGTTTCCCATGAACATTTTAATGTTTATTTATGATGTAATTCTTATAGTAAAAATTGAAGTTCAAATGAAGTTTATGCTTAAAATTTTAGATGGTTTTTGTACTGTCTCAAGGATGAAAGTCAATGTTAGCAAAACCAAAATGATGATATGTAATACAAGATCTTTTGCATATGATTATTATATTAGGTTATAGAAAAATAAAATTATCTCCTCATGGAAGTATTTTGGCTTCTTAGTTTCAAATAAATATTCTTAGAAAGATTGTATTTCTCATAGGGTTTCAAATAGTATACATGCTTTATCTTCAATTCATGGTAAATGTGCACAAGAATAGATTTAAAAATGGGATGTTCGCAAGCAAATGTATAATCAACTTGTTTAACCAGTTCTATTATACAATTTTTGAAATTTGGGGATCTAATTTACTTATACCACAATAGAAACATTTGAAATATGTTCAAAAACAATTTTTATTGTAGGAACTTTAGGTAAAGGCTTATACTTTAAATGATATTTCATTAGCAAAAGCATATATGCTACCTATAGAAATTGCAACTCTTTAAAAATTTCTATAGTTTTATAAAAAAAAAAATGCTTACTAGGCTTAGTGTCCACCTATCCGCGGAAGTTTATAAAGTCACTCTGGAAAAAGGATGGTTCAATAGTAGAAAAAAATGGCTCTACAAATGGAATTTTGAAGATTAAGATTTAAGTTTGAACTTTAAGGATTTGATAACAAGGATTAGAAAGAAAGCAATGAAGCATATATGGGAATAACCATTTAGCCAAAAAGTATTATTTGTAGCAAATTCAAATTCAAGGAGGATCCTTAACAAAAATACCTACTTATTTATCTACTGCTATTTCTAGGCAAAGTAAGGTGGTAATTACATGTACTCGTATGGGATCTCACTATCTATGAATTGAAACAAGGAGATGGATTAATCTTTAAAGAGAACAACACATTTACATATTTTGTATGTATGTAGTAGTGAAAGATGAAGAGCATATCTTTCTAAATTGTCCTTTCTTTAATGCTTTTAAAATTAATTATAGTATTCATGCATTTGTTTTAATTGGAAGTGTTAATTTTAGGTAATTTTCTTGATAAAGTGTTTAAGACTAATAATAATAATCATATTAGAGCCTTGTAATAAAATAATTTTATCCTATAAACCCTTTATGAACCCACTACGATACAATTAAGCATTCCCATTGCCATGGTATATATGAGGCATTGCCTTAGAAGCAAGCAAAGACCTTACCCATTGCTTGTATTTATTCCAAATAAGCATGAACACGAAATGATGTAATGTTATTTGAGACTACGGGATGCACTAAAACAAGAAGTACACAGTGCAAGGAGATATATAGCAATATGATTAAGCCAAAAGTGTTTCCATTAATCCATCAGCAAGAGAAACCGAACAAAGGGGAGACACAAATGGACAAAAGAGGAGACGAGAATGGTCCAATGAAACTGTAACTACCTATGTCATGACCCACTCACCAGGGGGGTGGGTTTAACCCTATGTGCCAGAGATTCATGATTCCCAAGAAAATCTCAGAACCATTTGCGGTGGGTGGATTCGTGGGTGGATTCGGGCATGCTTACAGAAGCACGTAAAATTTGCATTGGGTACCTAAATTATAATTTTTCATGCAATGGTGTCCCGATTTTCAACTCTCAACCAGAACATTCATTGTCATTTAAAATCTTACTTATTTTTACCTGCAAATCGCGTCCAATCTTACCTGTTTTCCTGCAAATTGCATTCGTGTCCAATACCTTTTATTAAAAGATGCTTCTGCTCCTCCATTGATAGGGATTTGGATGCTTCCGCAGACTCTCGAAACGCCTTATTTCTCTGTTTCAGCTCTAAAATTCTTTGCTTCATCTTCAATTTTTCATCTACAGGTAGTGATGAAGGAGGAGATGAGGGGTCTCGGCCCAGTCTGATTTGGGTGACTGTGTAGGAGACTTGCCTTATCAGATTCGGAATTACCTATTGATGTGGTAGATGAGGTCTTTGCTTTTCCTATTAGAGAATGAGTTGTTAGCCTTACAAAATTTGGGTGACTGGGTAGGAGACTTGCCTTATCAGATTCGGAATTACCTATTGATGCGGTAGATGAGGTGCTATTCCTGTTAGAGAATGAGTTGTTAGCCTTACAGAATTTGGGTGACTGGGTAAGAAACTTATCTTATCAGATTCGGAATTACTTGTTGATGCGGTAGATGAGGTCTTTGCTTTTCCTGTTAGAGAATGAGTTGTTAGCCTTACAGAATGAGCTGCACATCTATCATTCTATACTTTTCATCTTTCATCTTTTTTACTCATTGTCTATCCTGGGAAAATTGATCGTTTCCTTTAGCCAAATCTGGATGGAGTATCTCCTTGCTTGCCGAGCCTGCGTAGGCACGCATTGCGAGCAGTTGGTTCTCTTCGATCCTTAATTCTAGTTTTTTTCCTTATAAAAATTGGATGATATTTCTTCCGTTCTTTAAATGCAAGTGCTACTTGCCTTAGCTTTGTAAGCTTAGTGCATGGCAACACAGCTTGAATTTTTCCGCTGAACATTCGCCCTTGGTTCCGTAAGAATGCACTCACCTTATTTGCTTCTTTGCACATATGCCTTTCGAAGTTGCATGATCATAATTGAGTGAGCATATCCTGCATGTTTGTATCAGAATTGTGTCACTTGTTATTTTTCGCTTCTTTGCCTCGTTGCTGTAAAGATTTTTCTCCATCTCTATCGTGATTCATGAGCACGAAATTCGCTTTTCTTCCCCTTCCGTCTTACTCTTCCAGTTTGTGTGAGAACACGTTCCTGTGTGATCTTTAGTATTAGATTTTAGTGGATTTTCGTATCAATTGAGTTGCCTATTTTGCTTAGATTTACCTCCTTGATGATCTTTACTTTTTGTTTTAGTTTATTCAAATAATTTTAGAGAAAATATTTTTATTTAATGGATTGGTTTCGTATTTTTATTCCTGGGCCGTGGCCATCTCATGTTGCGTCTCTGGTTTCATGTAATGGCCAGCTAGTCATAAATGCACATAACCTGTGAGGGAAGGGAATCAGTTGGTTACAAAATTGCTATCAGGCCTCTCTCCCTCTGCAAGTGCAAATAGAATAGTAGCATACACTTGTTCAAAGTTCAAACAAAATTCCAGCACCATATCCTTCCCAAATCTTTCTAGGAAGCCCTAGTCAACATCTGCAGTCAAACATGCAAGAGGCATGAACTCAACCCACAACAACAAATTCGAAAACTCAAAAGACCCACCTCTGAATCTCCTGCTATTCCAACTCTATAAAGCGAGCCCATAAGTCCAAAACATGTCGTGAACTTTCCGAGAGCATTACTAACAGCGCATAAGCAGATAGAGCTCTGTGAAAATGGTGGTGGGGAAGGGATTCCTGATGTTAAAATCTGATAAAATTTATTAGCTTATATGCTTGGTATTAGTTTTCTATGAAAATGTAACAATATTTTATGTGGCTGGACTTAATTATCAGGGGTGAGCCTCACGCCCTGCCTAAACCACTGCATCCAAACTATAAATAAATAGCTTGGCATTCTATAGTAATGTAGGCTCTCTCGCTGTTGGTGGTTTGGTTGTAGTAATGGCATGAGGATTAAGATTAAGAGATTGATTGAGTGAAGTAGGGTTCAGTTAGTTTCAATTTCTTGAGTCTCACAAGCCAACTGTATCCTTCACGCCACCACTTCAAGCCTCTCAAGTCATTTTCTTCCCTTTCTGATTTAATGCATGTTACAACCTATTGTTTATTCTCTAAAGCTATTTTCTTCCCTTTCTGATTTGATGCATGCTGCAACTTATTGTTTATCCTCCTACAATAGGTTGTCTGAAGTACATTTATATATGCTTTTCAGTTTTTTTTTCTATTCCTTATTCAAATTTCATTTTGTTATTTTTAAATTTATCACTATTTTGTATTTTTAATATTTTTCCTTAACTCTATTATTGTTTTGCATTTCCATATTTATGTCATTGAATGACATTTTAATGTTAAAGCTTTTAAGACATTTTTCTAAAAGCTCTTTACTAGCAGAAAAAAATAAATAAATACCCTTAGTCATAGTAATTTGGGCAATTGGTAAGTATATCTATTTATAAATTTTTTTAAAATTCATTTTAACTTTTTTGAAGAGTAGCAGTCATATCTCATTTTCTAATTTTTACCATTAATATTTACAAAGTCATAAAGATGAACTCTATTCAAGACATAGATAGCAATGAAAATGAAATATTGGAGTAAAATGCATCGCAAGAAGAAAATGTCTTAGATTGTAATGTGGAAATTTTGAAACCATTTGCAAAAGGTAGATTTATTTTGAAATCTCCATTAAAACAATTTGTAACACAATTAGACACTTATAGGAGTGGAGGAGGTGGAAGTAAAAGATGGAAGTGTTATGTATGTAGCCATTAATTCACTGCAAGTGGTACACGAATAGATCATCATTTTTTTCAGACATTAAAAAATAAAACAGGTGTTATTGCATGTAAATTTCCATATCCTGATATTCAAAAAGCTATGTATGACTATTTTCAAGTGAAGACTATGATAAAGAGCATTGCTGTAGGTATTCGAACAGAGGAAAGGAAGAACAAGACAAAGGATGTTGTACAACCAACAAAAAAAAATGTGCTTAAACAAACAAAAATAAGTTTTTAAGTTGAAAAATAAAAATAAAAACTGATATCAATGTTGCAAAAATGTTCTATGCAAATGGATTACCATTTAAACTTGCACGTACTTCTTCATTCAAAGAAGCAATTCGTTGTGCCATTGAAGTAGGTAATATTTTTAAATTTTAAATGATCATTTTTTATTTAAAATTATTAGTAAAACTAATATTTTTATATGGCAGGTCCATCTTATATCTCTCCAACTGGAGATAAAATTCGAAATGATCTTCTTGATGAGAGGTATGAACTTGGCATGAAAAACTTGGAGGAATGGAAGCAATTTTGGCAACAAAGTGGTTGTTCTATTATAATGGATGGATGGACTGATATTCATCAACGTTCATTAATTAATATTATAATTAGTTGTGAACTTGGACCATTTTTTCTTAATGCTACACATTGCTCCAATCATATAAAAGATGCTAATTTTCAAGCCAAATTATTAGAGACAGCAATTGCAACTATTGGTTCAAGCAACATTATTCAAATTATAACAGATTCAGCTTTTGTTTGTAGACGTGCAAGAAAAATGATAGAAATGATTCATCCAAATATATTTTGGACTCCTTGTTGTGTTCATTCTCTAAATAATACACTTCGTGATATTGGTAAAATTGATTGGGTAATAAAGCTTATTATAGATGCAAGAGACATACAAATTTTCATTTGCAATCATCATTATTCAAATTCCTTGTTCAGGGAATGTAGTAAAAATAAGACTTTCAAAAACCTTATAGAAACAAGGTAATAGAATACAAAAATCTATATTGTGTGTTTTTTAGAAATTGATTTATTAATGCTAAACTAATTATAAATTTTGTAAAATAGGTATGCTTCATATTTCATAATGTTGGAGAGAATGCAAGAGATACAAGAACCATTACAAACAATGGTTATAACCAGTAAATGGAAGAACTGGGAGGAAGCCAACACAACTATGGGAAAGAGTGTGAGAGAAAAGATTTTATCAGATGAGTGGTGGAAATAAATAAAGTAAGAAATAATTTATTTGAAATTTAATTTTTAATTTTTTATTTTTTACATCTTTATATCTTATTAAAAATAAGTATTTGTTATATTGTAGGAGGATTGTTAGCATGCTGCAACCTATTGTTGATTTCATTTGTTATGCTGATACAAATACACCTACATTAGGAGAAATTTATGTAATTTATGAAAATATGTTAACAGAAATAAAAAAAATGTTATAGAAATGGATAACTCTCTTGATTTTTATAATGCTTAGTTACTTCCATTGATTTTAAAAAGATGGAATGCTACAAATACCCCATTGCATATGGCTGCATATGCATTAAATATTAAGTGGTATTCTTTAAAACATAGAGATAAAAATCCAACAAGGCCTTGTGATGATTTTGATGTAAGAACAGGTTTTTTAGAATATGTTAAACGATTATTTTCACCTTGTGAGGCTAGCTTAATTAGAAAGAAATGGCTTCAATTTACTAATGGACATACAAAAGCATTTAAATGTGAAGATGCTATACTTGATATGGATAGAATAGCTCAAGAAGATCTAGCTGGATGGTGAAGTTTGCATGGTGAAGATACTCCTAAACTTCAAACTTTAGCAGTGAAGCTTCTTTTCTTCATTAATATATGAAATGTGATGTTTGAAAACTTGAAATAGTGATGTTTTATATATCATGCATTCTCTAAACACCATGATTAATAGGCTATTAGGTCTTAAGCTTCAAATGAGTTTGTTTATTGATGAAGTTTTGAATAATTTATAAAATGAATCTTTTAACAATGCAAAAATTTATTTTTGTTTTTATCATTTATGTAGGTTGCATCTTCTTCTGCTACTAAAAGAAATTGGTCAACATATTCCTTCATTCATTGGATCAAAAGAAATAGTCTAACTCCAAAAAGAGCTGAAAAATTAGTATCTGTTCATAGCATGATTAGATTGGAAGAAAGAAAGGAAATAAAATATAGGCAATCACCTACTCTTCGTTGGGATGTTAATCCAGAAGATGATGATGTTCCAATAGTTGATGATAGAGAAAGTTATTCTATTGACTTAGTTAATGTTCCTAGAGCAATGAATCTTAATATTGATGATTAAATCCTTGATGAAGATGATTACCATGCAAATGATATTAATGACATAGAACAAAATGAAGGAGCTTTTACAAATTTATTTTTTAGAGTAGAGCAAGGAGAAAATATAGGCTAAAATTAGAATTTGAACAATGTGACAATTTCTAAGCTTTGGCAAGAAACTCTTTTGTGATTTAAAAAGAGATAATTTTGTAACATTATCATATATATATATATGATAATGCTAAAATATTTTATAACACACATGAGATTTAATTTAAAAAAAAACTAATATATTTAAATTTTCTCTATCACGTCCTTGGCCACCAACCCGTCCCCACTTTTTTTTGAGGCACACATACCCAACATGTTCAGAATCACGAATCCTCCTCGATTCCTAGCTTCCATGAATCAGATTCTTTTGTTGCATAGGTTTAACCCAAGCACGATGAATCTGAACCTACTTACCACATTCTATATTTGGAGGGTACTCTCGACGATTTGAACCTACTTACCACATTACATATTTGGAAGGTACTTGTCGATTTGAACCTACATACCACATTCCAATTCCATATTTGGGAGGTACTCTCGTCGATTTGGGCCTACCTACCGCATGATATACTTGGAAATTGAAAGGTGCCTTCATTTATTCGTGAAGAAGACAGACGAGAAACATGCTTGAGCCAAGGAAGCAGCATGAAGTCGGTGCCCAGAGATTCATTTTCAGCCTCGTTTTGAGGTGTTGGCATTGACCAAATCGAAAGCGAAAAACAGAGCAGCCAAGCATAAGCTCAGCATCGGCATAGCCATGTTAGGGAAACCTCGCCTGCCGGCGCTGAAGGGAAGCAACTTATGCTACCAGTCCCAGCTCATCCATGCACTCATCCGCTATGAATCTCTCTGGATCGAACTTGTCTTCGTTTCCCCAAACTCTTGGATCCCTTCCAATGGCTGCGAAATCGAATACCACCTGCGTTCTCGCAGGTATGTAGAATCCGTCCACGGTGACGGCCTCTGTCGATTGGTGCGGAATTCCCAGTGCAAGCGTCGGATGTAGCCGCAGCGTTTCCTTGATCACGCAGTTCAGATATTTNCGAATGCCCTGAAAATCAAAGACTCTCAGGAACGGGATAAGATCTCTTATATTGAATTTGAGCAAAGCGCTTGCAGCGTCATGGAGAATCGTCTTGAAAACAAGTGCGGAGTCGTCCGCCAATTGCACAGCCTCGCCCTTGTATGTCCTGCCACTCAACATGCGCAGCGACACCTTGGAAATAATGTCCTTCAGTGCCAGACATATTCACCGCCTTTGTGCCATGGCTACTGGCTTCCCACAAATACCAAACTAAGACTCCTACCTGCTTCACATATCATGAGTAATAATAAATTAAGAAAATATACAGTTTGGACAAGGGAGGATGATGGGGATGATACAGTTTCCTGTAATTCCAGCTGAAATTTCATTCATCCGAAACACTAATTTAGTCTCTGCTGTATAATTTGTAAGCAAAAAGAATTTAAGCCTTGGCCAAATACAAACTTACAAACAAATGCCTTTCTGGCTTTTCTACTGCGCTATGCAATGTGGAATTTAAAAACTTTCAAGTATAAATCAAAGTCACAGTTTTAGCCGATTACTTGGCTTGATTCCAACTAGCACAAGATCATATTGTCTGTAATTAAAATGGTAAGCCATTACCTCAGATATATTAAAATGGTAAGCCATTACCTCAGATATTTAAAAACCATCAATGATCTTTTTGAATTTCCTAACATGTAATAAGACTGGTCGGGTTCTATAATCTGTAACGCTACATGCTAAGTACTGAAAAATCCTCAATTGTGGTCCATGAGGACTGCTCTCAGATTTGAGCTCACATCTTCCAGCTTAAGAAACAAGGACTTTACCATAAATCCAAATGATTATCCTTGCCCACTTCTTCATCAAAAAAATGTCCGTATCCCTTCTCAACTCACTACATTATGTCCATTATTTTCAAGTCCGTAATGCTAACAGTCTACGGAATATTTTCTTCGCTATTCTTTATTTATATTCTCATAGATTTACATAACGACTGAAAACAATTTACTCTTATGGATTGTTGCATATATATAAATAATCGTACCTTGTACAGTACATATGGGTAAATCAGCACCTGTTATAACAATACTTACAACATCAAGTGATAAGTTAAGATTCTAGTACTCTTTGTCTCTTACTACAATAATACTCGTCTAGACCATCCACAGAATATTAATAAAAATACTTAGCTAAGCTGTTAAAAATAATAACCTGCATTTTCAGTCTTTTGATGAATTCAGTTCCATACCTGCTCGTATCTCATGGGCTTGAAAGCTTCCACCTTCTAGGGAGAGACCATTCTGTGACGCAGAGCTTGCGCATATGGCACCAAAAATCCCCATAAGGAGACATGAGCAGCGCCTTCCTCTCAAACAGTATATCTCCCGCGGTTGTTACAGGTCTGCTGGCAAACACGGCATCGTGGATCTTAAGAAACAGCACTGCCTCCTCGTATGAAGATACAACTACCTGGGAACACAGCCCACTCTCACATACATGATGTCCCCATACTTGTCTGGCAGTTTATTTTCAGAGTGAGAGGAGTCATTTCTCCCAAATGAAGCAGATTACCCAGAATTGGCAAACCAACGGGACCAGGAGGCAAATCATGAGATCCAACACTGATAAATCTTCTATACAGCAGCACAGGGATAATTAGGAAAACCACCGCAACAAATTGCAAGCACATTATCTGAAGCAAGAAACTCCATGTCGTCGAGATTGTATCCTCAGGGAGATGCAAAGACGATATAATGGATGTATAATTTATACAGATACACAAGCTTTCTGTGTCAACCACTTTCAGCGCACGCGAGATGCAATTTATAACTTATGATTGTTATGTCACCCTAGCTTATTACAAATACGATGATTATTTTTCTTGCGATACCTTTAAATTGTTTTTCTTAAAATAATTTCTCTGGAAATTGTTTTGGGGTTAATTTGGTTTTTGATTATAGCTGTTGCAAAATTGTTTCGTCGAAGGTAAATGGTTTTCTACTACGCTACTACCTACTACATATCCCTGGATGACGGTGACTTGTTATTCTCACTGCCGAGACCGTGTGGAGCAGTTTCTAACGCTGCTCGAACTCGCGGCAGGCCTTCCGCCAGGAAAAGCAAAACCATTATTCTCTTTTTGGCACTGGTCAAGAACACCCGCATCGCATGAAGGACATGTTTGAAACCGACATTGTCTTGCTTAAGAGTATAATGTCAAATATGGTATTTAACTAAAATACATGCTTAGATATAAATTCTATATCATGGAACATTTTGCCTATCAACCATTCTGGGGCAACTATACAAAGATGTTTCATGGCCTTCCAATTTATTGGCTGGAGATAAAAAGGATCCCTGTTCCGAGTGGAAATGGATTTTGTTTCCTCAATCATCGTAAGTAATGCAATGCCACTAGCTTCGTTGCCTTCGCCCACATGCAAGAATTGTCAACTAATAAAGTATGATGGAATAATAGTTCTTATTTCCAAGTTAAATGGAAACACTTCTTTACCTTGTTGTATCCACTTTTTTGGCTTGCCAATAACCAAGATAAGTGTGGTTTCAACATTGTTACATTCATATGGACTATCAAAATGCCTCGAAATTGTTATGATAAGTCATGTTTTGAGCTTCTGCAAGCCCAAAGAAACATTCTAGGTCATGATCCAACATGTGAACAATAGTTTTAGTGACTAGGCAAAATTAGGAACACGAAAATTATCAATGTCATCCAAGTAACGTGATGTGAGAATGAGTATCATCTAGGTGACATGATGTGAGACTCAGTGTCACCTACCTTAGACAAATTTTTAGCATGTATCCTAAACTTGCCTCTTGGCTCTAGATTTGCCATCATTGAGCCTTCAACAACTAGCCTACATTAGTCCTGAGGTGACAAATATCAATTTTGGCAAGCACCCTACATTGTACTACACTCAGGCGGTAGTCTTTGTGGGTTGACACCCTCATTTCGATCGAAACTCTTGGCTACACTCACCCCCATTTTGTGGCTATGCTCTACACTTAGCACCACGAAACACTGCTTTGACACTTAGCATTGGTTCACGTTGTTTGCATTTGCATTTTGGCTAACCACGCCATCCTTGGTTGAACTCAATATAGTAGTTGTAGTCGACAAAGTCCCTGTTCGATTGAAAAGACCATCTAGGGCACTTTGCCTCTATTTTCCAACAAGGCCCTCATGCGGAGGTAGGGTTAGGCCATACACCCTCAAACCCCTTGATGTTCTAGCAACCGACGTTTTTGGTCATTCCAATACCATTTTGTTTCAATAGGCACTTGATCATTGATTGCTCTTGAAAAGAGGAGATTGTTTAGAAATTGATGAGAGAGTGGGATCTCCTCCTCTTTATTATCCCATCTTAATCAAGAGAGATGGTCAGTGACCACATTCTTAGTCACTTTATGATCTATCATTGTGAGATCAAATTCCTACAAGATCATGAGCCACCATATGATACAGGGATCCATCGTTGGCTTATTCATTAGGAAGCAAATGACACTGTGATCTATGTGCAAAAACACCTTATAGCCAAGCACATAGTGCCTGAACATTTCAAGAGCATACACCACTATTATTAGTTCTTTCTTAGTTGTGGTGTAATTCAACTATGCACCCACAATGATTCAGCTCATACAATGGATGTAATATGAACATTTCTTATTATCCAACTACATGAGCATGACTCCCAAGGCATAATTAGATGCATCAATCATTACATGAAATGGTCTAAATTAGTTTGGTGCTCATAGAATTGGAGTTTCCATGAATTTTTCTTTTAGTTGTTGGAATGCATGTTCACATTCGTTGGTCTAGATAAATAGAGCATCTTTCTTTGTAAGCTTGACCAATGGCTTTGCAATCTTAGAGAAATATCTATGACCTATTAGTAGTAAATAGGGTGTACAAGGAATGATCAAAAATCTTTAACTATCTCTGGTTAATGTGTGATTCCTTGGATGACCCTTATCTTTTTCAGGTCTACCTCAATCCCTTCTTGTGAAATTTGATGCCCTACTATTATGTCCTTTTGGGCCATTAGATGGCTTTCTTGCCAATTAAGCCTAAGGTTTGTTTTGACACATCTTTTTAGAACTTGCTCAAGGTGATCCAGGGCTTAATCAAATGTAACCCCATAGGTAGAGAATTCATCTATAAATACTTCTACCCCACTACCAATCTATTATTGAAAAATACTAAAGATCAGGTGTTGAAATGTTACAAGGGCATTGCATAGATCAAATGGCATCTTACAACATGCAAAAGTTCCCTAGGGACTTGTGAATGTTGTCTTGGCCTAATCTTCAAAAGCAATCTAGATTTGGTTATAACCACTATAACCATCCAAAAAGCTATAATAGCAATGCCCAAAAATGGTGTCTAACACTTAGTCCACAAATGGAAATGAAAAATGATCTTTAAATGTTTCCATGTTCAACAACCTGAAGTCGATGCAAACTCACCACTTGCCATCTTCCTTTGGCATAATTATGAGTGGGCTAATTGTCTTACTATTCGTGATGGGATAAATGAACCCTACCTTGAGGAGTTGTTCTATTTTCTCTTTGACAATTTGCTTTAACTTAGGATTTAGCCATCTTTGTGGTTGCCTTCTTAGCTTCATTGTCAGACCAATGTAAATGCGATGTTGGCATATCCTTGGATTGATCTAATTAGCTCAGGATATGACCAAGAAAATGCTATTGGCCATTTTTTGACCACCTGCAACAGCTTGTCTTTTTGTTTGGGAGCAAGATTTCCATTGATTATAATCAGCTTGCCATTGGTTAAAAATGCACACTTCATGGAAACTAGTAGAGTTTTTAACTATAGGGGCTCCTACTTGAAATTATCAAGGATTTCCAACTCTCCCCAATAGGTATCATCATCTTCATCATCAAAGAGTTGGTGATGAAATTGCTCAAGTTCATTCATGCCTTCGACATAAGCACATGTCAGGCTCTTAGTTGGTTCCATGCATAATGTGTTGCTGTCAGAGTTAGTTGTCAGCCATTGAGTATCCTCCTATTTAGTGGCTACTATGTATAGACGCCTTTGGATATCAATTTCATATGTACATTGATTGCATGCTTTGAGGAATGTACTTTTAATGGACCAAATTTTTTGCACACAATTGCACCCATTATCATTGTACACAATGCATGGAACACACTTCTTCTTTAGTCATCCAAATTCATTTTCCTTGGACATTTCCAAGGATACATCCCTGATGTCCATTCATGCATCAATAATACTTGATTAAGCCCTTTCCATAATGATGGGAAAGTTACCTTTGCAGTTCTCTACCTTGATCATGAACAAATCAGCATGATAGGACCACCCACAAACCATGGTCACAATGTCCTCCACTAGCCCTAAAGGAACAGTGATTGACTACTCTACCAATTCCAAACTGATGTTGCTCTTCTTAAGAGGTGGTAGGTTCTAAGCCTTGTATATGTCATGTGAGATGAGATTGACACTGGAACTAGAATCAAGAAGAGCCTTGCATGGCTCATGTCCAACAATTTGCAAATAAATAAGAGGACTTCCTAGGTTAGATCTTTTTATGGGAAGGTTGCCAGCCTTGATACAATTGGAGATAGCATAAGTTAACATCATAGTGCAGATCTGAGGTGGCATTTGGTCTAAAGGGTTCTCAAATGTGTTTGATGTAGAGGATGAGGATGTCAAAGATATAGGGCAACCAAACACATTAGGTTGTGAGGGTTTGGAAGGATTATTGGGTTGGAAAAATGGTTATTTCTTGGAAAAATTGTCTAAACCACTCAACTAGAAGGCTAGTTGTAAATCTATAGCCCTCGTAGCATTTTGTTGCTATGGCTATGGGGGAATTTTGCCCTACATGAATGGACTAGGTGGTAATTAGGTTAAGGATAGAGGGATGTGTGTAGACACATGTAGAGGATGGTATGGATATGGGTTCTCTCTTCAAGTAGATGTTGAATGAGTTCAATGGTACTCTAGAGGATAATAATGATGTTAGAATGATGCATGGCTTGCACAAATTCATAGAGAAATGGATGCTAAACATAGTACCCATATGGATTTGATTGCCTATAAAGGTTCTTCTATCTTGGTGGTGGCATTCCCCATGATGGTGGTTGGTGCCACTATTGATATTATTTATATGATTTTAGTGGAGCTTCACTTGGATAGTAAGCTTGTTGTTGCTAGTGAAATTACTTTGGATTACCTTGAGGATAAGGCAATTGTCTGGGTAATTCCCTATGTCCTAGTCATAGATTCAGTGTGTACACCCTAGACTCTTGCAAGTGTGAAACCATAGGGCAACATTAGGAAGTTCATATTAACAAATGTCACATTCATCATCATCATCGAAGTTTACCTCCACATCTTCTTCAACTACAGTACCTTTGCCCTTACCTCTCTAGTAGCCATGTTCAGTTTCTTTCTATCTCCTGTAGTCATGATCACTATTATGCTCTTTAGATTCCTTAGCAATCTTCATAGTAGTTTGGAATTTTTCATCCAAAGAGTCCCATAATTTATCACCCTTTTCCAAAATGTTAGAAACAAATTTTTATATGGGCAAGATTTTCCTATTCATCACTTCATCGAGTGGTGACTCCTCCTTGTGACAAAATCAGACCTCCCTTTTCTTGATGGAAGGATCTCTATTATACTCTTTGATACTTTTCTTTTTTTACAACTCACCTTCTTCTTTTGCTACTTGCTCTATCAACCTTTGTATTTGATGAGCTCTTAGTTTATACAATCTCCCTTGGGCATAAATCGCAAGAGATCTTTTGGTTTTTACTCTAAGCCCATCTATGATGTGGTGGAGTTGTTCCCTCTAAGAATAATCATGGCTAAGGCATCAATGTAAGAGAGAATAATATTTTCCCATGGCAACATCCAAGGGTTCATATGTTCCTTGTTTCTAGCCTTGGATTTACCTTCTTGGATTGGACACTCTAGAGTATGTTTGGTATTTGTCATTAAATAGTTCTAGAATGGTACTCAATCTTCAATGGATTTTGGCTCTAAGGATTGATACTAGCATTCATCCTCCTTGATAAGTGTCTTTGGGAAGAGTTTGAGTTTTTGCCAATAATTTTCAATGTTTTAGAAGGCATAGGAATCATGAAAATCTTATGGATGTGTCTATAGATCAGAGTTATATCCCCTCTCAATTCTTAGGATATTGTTTATATCTAAGCACTTGATCCAATTATCTTTCACATGCCTAGTTGGGATCTTTACTCCCTCTACAATGTTAAACATGCTTTGAGTTGCCAATAGAGGTTCATCAGCAGCATTATTGTGTTGTCATTGATGATGTCCTATGTTACCCCTTCATTCATTACAAGCTTGGTGATCAGTATTGGTGTTCCATTGAGCACCTTCATCATGATTATTCTTTCTATGGCATCTCTTAGAATTAGAAGGAGAGGAAGAAGATGAAGAGGGAGAAGATGGAGAAGGAATGTCACCACCATGGTGTCTACTAACTCCCCTTTGGTTGTCATGGCCATGGTCATCAAATTTCTTATTATCTTGATGCTTATCCTATCCCTTTCCTTGATTGTCATCTTTTCCTAAAGTCATATTATTGGTTGTAGACCACAAGTTCAGGGTCACACCTCCATCATTAGTAACAAGGGGTGGAGAATTGTCATGTTGAGAGCCCTCAGAGGGAGGGCCTTTGTTGTCATCATAGTTCAACAATAATAAGAGATTAGTGAATCATTTTCCCTTCATAGCCTCATGATGCTTCTTCTAGTGTTGATCTCACTTGTGTTGCATTTTAGTGGGACAATAGTCCTAGTAGTCATATTCATGCACAACATACTCTTATTGACGATCATGGATGCCAAACTTCCTAAGAGGTATAAGTAGCATCATGGACACAAATCGATCAGGGGAATTATGATGTTGCCCTTCATATCTGCCATCACAACTACTCATCTTGATGTTGGATGAAGGTGAAGTTGGACACATACTCATTTGGATGAGTATATACCACTTTGCACTCTTGTGGGACCAATGGTTTAACATCATCATGCCTATGAGAAGAAGAAGATATTTTGCAAAACAATTAAAATTATTATTGTGCTTTGTAATTATATGTCATGTGAGAGTGATGTTGACCTTGGGTTCATCCAATGATATCAATAATATTCACTAATCCTAGATAGTGCATGTTTCAACAAATAGAGTTCCTAGAAATGGTGCCAATGATGAGTGGTTGAGGTACCCCTACACCCAGCCATATGATTTGATCAAATTCTATGGACTCTATAATTTCTAGTACACTAGTCTTCTAGGAAGTGAACCTTTTCCTAAAGGTCATTTATTGTCTTCCTAATTACACTTCTAATGTACATGATATGGTTAAGTGTAATCAAGGCATATGATTCTTATTATTTTATGTTTTATGTTCTTTGGTGCTTAAAGTAGAGAGATGAAATAATTTAATTAATTTAGTTTAACTAATTAACTACTCTCTAACTAGTCCTAACATAAGCATCTGGTCCACCTTTCTGTATATATCCTAAATCCATGTATCCACTACTGAGTTACTAAGTGCTATGCTACTAGGCCCACTAAGCAATAACATTACTATGATTACCAAGTGAATACGTGTTTATGCTTGAAGCAGTTGTACTTGTGTATTTAACTTATCTTACTTAATCACTTAATTAATTTAATTACTGATGAGACGCGACCTGCGATATCGTGTCCCATGCGATATCGCGGTCCGCCGCCATATCTATAAATAAGAGGCTGCACTCCCTTCATTTCCAAATCCTGGCTAGAAGTAGCGAAGCTCTGGCAGATTGATCACTCCAGAGTTAGAATTTTTCCCATGTGCCCGTAGTAGGAGTCCTAGAGTGAACGGCTCTTTATTCGAGTAGCTTGTAACCTAAACCCAAGTTGTGTACGGCAATAAAGACGAACTTGATTGGATAAACCTTGCAGTACATGGTTTTATTGTTGTTTGTTTACTGCTTTCCTAGTGCGCGCAAGTACGACTTGATTACGAGCGTCTACGGACGTGTACGGCTAATCAAGGAATCGGCTGCTTGCCGCAACGCATGAGTACGACTTAACTACGAGCATTGGCTGCTTGGTAACCCAGTAGCGTATTCCAGGATTCTGCGCTTGGTCATCCTAGTGGTAGTCCAATGTGTACGGCTAGTTGAGGAATCGGCTACTCATTGCTAGGCTAGAACGTGTGATAAGTACGACTTAGTTACGAGCACCCACGGGTGTGTACGGCTGGCTAAGGAATCGACTGCTTATCATACTTAAGCTAAATAGGTGCCTTAGTATGACCACTTCGAGCACTTGCATTACGTGTGGTGATCCCAGTAACGATTAGCATTTGGTAAGCCACAATTGCATAGTTTAGGGTGTGTCCGGTAAGTGGGAACGGATGTTGACGCTAGTTAATTTAGACTAGGACATTAGTTAGAGTTAGCTTAGTTTTCTCAACCCTTTCCTCTGATAGCATAGAAGATAAACCTGAAAATACCAAAAAAATCACATACCTCAGACTTGCTTAACCATACACCGTGACACTTACAAGCAAGCCTGGGAAGACAACGAACAATTAACCCTAAGTGTTTCTTGTGGCGTTAAGGCATTTAGTCTGCGGAGTTCGACTGGATCGCGCGTGTACGCTCGTATTCGTATGGTTGAGTGTAGGGGTACCTCGCCACTCATCAATTACTAAGAAACATTAAACAAATAACTAAAAACATTAAATGTAAGAATAAAACATTAAACTATCTAGAGTGCTACAAGTTTTATTTAGAAGCTCATCTTTATTGCGATACATACTAGTGTGGTTCAAGTACAATAGTGCTTGAATAAGGATCCATACACTCAATGACTCCTGCTACAAGCACTCAGAAAAATATTTTAACTTTCAAATGAACAAAATATAAGAGCTCTACTACAACTATGACTTAATTCTTCATAAACATGGTTGGGAGCTCATATTTATAGTTTTTGCTATAGTATTGCATTGAAGGGATCCCATAGATGTAGTAGACACTACATCGACAGGCCTCATTGATGGGGCAACATCATGTAAATAGGGGTTCATCAACATGACACTTTGATGCTCATCAATAATTGAAACCAAGGGAAAAATCAAAGACATAAAAATGAGCATGGAAAAAATCATTACAATCAGATAAATGGAAAGAGAAATTTTCACCATGACATGATTGATGATGGTGAATACTAGTTGCCTACTAAGAGCATGACGTAGATCATAGAGGTAGTTAAAATACCCCATAAGCATCACAACAAAATGTGCATCAAAAGGATTGATATGAATAACAAACCTAAATTTGTAAGAGGCTATGATTCTAATCTACAACATAATTTGCAAGTCTTCCATGATGCTTGCATCTTATAAAACATTGAAAGTTGGTGGCAAAAGCTTAAGCTCTTTCCTAGGACACTAATAGATAAAATTGAAGTGTGGTATAGATCATTGAAACTAAATTTAATACATTAGTGGTCCACAATGCTAGAACTCTTCAATGATAAATAACAAACCTATGCAAGGGTGTCCAATATAAGGAAACAAATCCAAGAATGAAAACAAGAACAACATGAACCCTTAGATATGGTCCTAGATAGATACTATTCTCTATTGAATAAATGTCTAGGTCATGGTTTCCCTTAAGAAGAGCAACTTTTCCACATCATAGATGGCCTTCATAGTTAAACAAGACAGACCCTTGGGATATATCCTTAAGGTCAATTATATGAACTAGGAACCCATCTGATTCAAAAGCTAATTTAGCATGTGGAAAAAGAAGAAGAAGAGCTATGTAAATAGGAGAATGTTGAGAAATATCACCTGGATCTAACTCTTTAAAAGAAGAAGGTCCATATCTATGATAAGAAAAAAGAGGCAACTCTTGATGAGGTGATTTCACAACAAAACTTATTAATACAAAATTTTATTGATGATCTTGAAGAAAGATTAGATAAGATGTCAAAATAAATAAATGAAAAAGTTACAACTTGCATAGAAACCATAGAGGAAAGAGTAAAAGAAAACAAATCAAGTGATCATACCAAAAGAAGGAAATGGACCAAGAAATAACTAGGAACAATTATTGGCAAAAAGAGAAAATAGCTATATAAGAAGAGGTTATAGACTCAACCACAAAAGAAGATGATGGATGTGACATCTACCTATATGATCATCCAAAGGGCTATTAACTATTAATGTTCCATCTACATTAGTATTGGGCTTTTGTGTTGAACCCCAAGTTCATACAAAAGCAAATGCCTAAGAAATTACATTTCTCACAATGTAATCATAGAAAATCCTACAACCAACTCTACAATCCTAGTGGGACTTCTTATCAGCCTCAAAACTACTATCAAATGTATTGGGAAAACCCACAGTCATGGGGAAGGCCATTATCAAACTAGCACTACCCTTACTACTAGCTAGACCCATACAAATATTACATTCAACAACCTATTTTCCTAACTAGTTCTACTTCCTATACCTCAAATCACTACTACCACTCTCCTAAATATCATCAACTTGCAACATCTTCTGAAGGATCATCACCTTACACCTCTAATCCTTTGTCATATCCTTAATATTCTCATACTTCCCTTCATCCAATGTCACAACCAACAACACAAGAAGGTTCAACACCATAACATCAATGAAAGAATGTTACTTCTATTGTGAACATACACAAAAATGATAATCCTAGTAGATCCCCATCACAATCTTAGAAACACCCTTTCTTTAGGATGGTTCTTATGCATAAGCACAAAACTTATGGACCTACTAGCTTATTTAAACCAAGACAATGCTAATCAAGTGTAACACCCTTCCTTTCGTAACCAATGTCCTTCAATCCTATGTAAAGGCCAACATCCATTATTACTCCAACACCTAATAGACACAATCAACATATGATTGTGGAGAGATAGAAACATCCATGCATCACTAATAGAAAAGGATGTAGTTGTGGGCCAGAAATTCAAAATGCTGACAAAACCCACAACAAAGATAATGAACAAGTATGTGAGCAAAAATTAGTCTACATAGTAGCCACTAACCCAAAAGACACCGAGTGGCTTGAAAATGAGAATATAAAATTGTTTCAAAGATGCCTGGAAATAACTAATCCACTTATTAGTTCTAAACTTAAGAAAATAGACCAAATATATGACTTATACATAGATATCTTACACTCTAATTATACACCAAAAAATGATATTAAACATGGTGACATGGGAATTAAAATAGAAAATCAAGAAGAAGAAGCAAATACATCTAGACCCCCCAAAACAAAAATACCTTTGAGTCCAAATGAAAATATATCTTTGAATGATCCAAACAATACTATCATCAATGTTAGATGTGTTCCCACGTGATTAATTAAATCAGTAACAGTGATAGATGGAAAACTAGTGGTGTATAACCAAGGGATTGTGCAATCCATCTCCCGAATGTGTAGCCATAAGATTAGTTATAGAGGAGATGCTCCATGCTAGTTCAAGAACTAATAAGTATTTTTCACCATTTTTTAACAATTTTTTATCATTTTCTTATTTCTTTCAAAATTTTCTGATTCTTCATGTGTTTTCCATTTCTTAATATTTTTCTTTTTTTTTATACTCTTCTCTTTTCCTAAGTCATTTTCTTTATTTTTATGAATTTCTTTTATGTTTCTGTTAATAATATTGCCAAGTCATGATGTAGAAGTCAATGCTATATGTTGGATTTATATTCTATGCTATCAAGATGATTGGGTAAATAATTGTATATAGGAATGAGATCACCTCATCCATCCCTCTAGTTCTTTGAATAAAAGTTCTTTTTCATGAAAATAATTTGGTTCTTCTATCATGAAACTAAAATTAATCAATGACCATTGTACCTTGAAGAAAGAGAGAATGACCAACTAGAAATGGTAAGGGTGTGACCTCAAAGGAACTTGTTGGGTTTTCCTCTTATCTTCCTTCGTATGGTTTATGACTCCTTGAGGAATGTATCATCACTCATTCAACCAATAAATAGGAGGCTATGTCTTTGCATGGTGTGGTTTCCATTTCAAAAAAATTTAAAATAAAAAAAAAGAAGCAAAAAAATGAAAAAGAAATTAAAAATTAATCAAAAAAGGAAGAAAAAGAAAATAATAATAATAATGAAAATTCAAAGCACACCCATTAGACATAATAATGGGCTACAAGCATTGGTTGTGGGACTAGAAAGACATGTTACCCATGCCTAAAGGTATGCCTGTAACTGAGGCCTTTCCTTCCTTATTCTTTTTTCTTCTCTTTTTAGAGTGATGATTGTTCTTTGAGGTGGTTGTAGACTCATGGTGGTTGGCAAGAAGAAATTCACCAATGCAAGGTTATTGTTCATGGTCTGGACTTGGTCTAAACTTAGACAAATAGGTATGCTAATCATTTTAATCACATTTATCACAAGAACCTATTGTGAACATGTTCAAGTACCTTACATCCCAATCTCTATAATACCTTCTCATCCCATTATTCACTTCACTACTATATGTGATTATGAGCCTTTTGGTCTTATGTAGTATAGTATAACATCCTAACCATGGTAGTTGTGTGTTGTTGGAAACAAAGTAATGGTCTACATTAAACTTCTTAAGTGTACATGGACATCTATAGAAGTGGTTATGTAAGGGCATTATGGCAAGAGCCTTCTTTGGAGAGGATCCACTTGCATAACTTTTGTTGATCATGGCTTTAAACTAACTTTCATATCTTCCAAAATATCAATGATGGTTTCTTTGAATTTATGCACGATTTTGGAACTACTTCTGATCCATTTCATTAATTTATCCTACTTTTCTATTTTCATGTCCATTAATATTTCTTGGTCATCTTCTGAATCAAACCTTTGGTTCCAATTTTTCAAAAACTTACACTTATTAATCATGGGGGCTAGCAATGTCTTCTTTGAAATTTTTCTAACATCCTATTTTTGAACATCATAATAACTAATAGTAATTGATCAAAATAATGTTAATAGCTTGATGATTTTAGTTACCTCATAGCCTTGGGCATAGTATGCTGTCATCACCTTGTGCTTAAATTAAAACTAAGGGATCCAAAAAGGGTTAATTATTAGAAAAAATTTACCAAAACTAATGTTGATCCTTTGGTCACTACAAGTGATGCTAAATGAAATGCGTAAGGAAGAAGGTATTTGCTAGGCATGAAAATGAAGCTTAGAGTAGGAAAAAGAAGAATATGCTCATGGACAAATCATAGCACATACAAGATGGTAGCTCAAGCATTGCATGTTTGCTAGATCCATGGGACAATGAGATGAAATTTCTATCCATCCTTCAAGAATGTTCTACATAATCATAGAAGAATTAACATAACAATGAAGTTTAGAAGTTCGCCACTGCAAGTGGCAACAAGAAGAATCATCTTCACTAGATTTTTGAAGACCTTTGTGAATTTTGTAATCTTCAATGTGTATCCAATCTTTTTGTCATTTTTTCATCTTGTAATACATCCACTTGAATAAAATTTTATAATGCAACACTTAGAGTCAGTTAGTAGTGAGTGTTAGTGAATAATCCCATCATTCCTAATTTTTTGTAAAGAAAGCTTGGTCCTATCCTGTTAACTCAAGGACAAGTGTTTATTCAGTCATGGGGGTATGATGAAGCATTAGTTGGTTGTGACAACATAGCATCTTTGATGTAGCTACTTTGACATAGCTATGTTAATGAGGCCCCATCAACACATGCGATGATGCATTGACGAGGCCCCATCAACTTTGTATCTATTCTTTGCCTATAAATACATGTGCTCCTACTATGTATTGGCATTCTTTAGTTAATAGAGTAGTTGACCTCTTGCAGTTTTATTACATAGTGTTAGAGAATAGTGAGTGCATGTAGTGTAGATTTGAGTCAATTGTATGGCATCTTATTCCAGTGGCAATGTACCTAAATACATTTCATGAATGGCAATAAGATCGAGATTGATTCTTATTCATTGTAGTAGTTTGACTTAGATGAAATTTACTTTCCATGAAATTTATATTTTAGATACTTAGTTAATATTTACATTTCCATGCATGTTAATGAGTCAGTAGAATGAATGGGACCAGTTTCAAGAATAAACACGTATTTTCTTGGTAATCTTAGTAGCATTATTGCTTGGTTCCCCTAGTAGCATAGCCCTTGGTAATCATACTAGTGAATACATGGATTCAAGATGTGTACAGTAAGCTAAGCATGGACACTCATCACCTATAGGCTAGTTTAGACTTTACTTTATTTTGCTAATAAGTTAAATAATTGATATCTTTATTATCATTAGGAGTAGCCTTAGGCCAAAACAAAATCAAGAATCACATGCCTCATTTTGGACTGAACCATATGTGACAAAGCTACCACTAGTCCAACTAGGAAGACAATGAACTACGATAAAGGCATAACAATCTAAATGCCACAACTAGTTCCATCCATAGAATTTGACTAGACCATGCATGGATGCTTATGGTTGGGTGTAGGAGGTACCTTGCCACTTATCAATATGCTAAACATTTTGGTTGTATTATAGGAACCTAGGAGCAAATGCCTAAAAATCATTCCCTAGCATTATAAGATCAATTACTTCGAGTGGTTCAACCACACTGACGTAATGGTGCTACAGTAGCTTAAGACAATGGATTGTGTGACCTTTATTATATCCCTTATCAATTGGTTCATCTAAGAAGAGGTCTTGGAATTTTACAGGATCCTCAAGCTGCACCTCATGAAGGAAAATCCCCTAGAGTGCTATTTGGTTTCTTCTATTTGGAAGACACAAGTAAAAGTGATGACAGCCATGCTACAAGAGTGATTTGGGCTACTAGCTAGGGGGAATGACATTTTCAGCCAATGCAAGTATGGAAGAGAAATACGATATCTTTCACTAGTTCATTAGTAAGTCTAATTCTGGGTGGCTCTAGGCACAAGGTTTATACTTTATGAACCCTCAGCCTGAACACTAGGTGATGGGATGGATGATTGTAATGAGCATCTTGCCATCCATGCACACCACTTATGTGTTTAGCCTTGCACTCCATGTTATGAAAGCCTTGAGGTTTGGGGAGGAAGCAAATTTTTCTTACCTCCTAATCAGGTATTTAGTTTATCATTGTAATGATAATTCTTTGAAGTTGTATTTTCCATTCCTTATCTTAGCAATTATCCAAAAGCATGGAGTTTTAGAGCTTCAAAGAAAAATAAAAGGTGCATCTTTCAGTACTCAAAAAGGATACCTTTGTTCATTCTCTAAATATTTACACAAAGGTCTGCCCATTCCTCAAAGAATCAAAGGAGCCAAGTTCTTCATTGGCACTTGAAGCTAGTGAAATTTAAGAGTTTAGAGTCAAGGTTTAGAGCTAGCTCTAGGAGGTTTGAAAAACACAAAGGAGATCCTAATGGTGCTAAAGAGGCTTAGATCAACCCTCATCACCATGGACAAGAGGGTGGGGGACATTGAAAAACATGTTCATCCTCAAATCTAGGATGATGGTGAAGGGGCAAAGCCCTCTCATTTTGAAGAGAATATGGAAGTGGAGGCAAGCTCAAAGGCTTGATCTATGCCTCAAATTTTATTTTATTTTTGTTGATTGTATGGCTATGTGGCCATTGCTGTGATGTATGAACAAGTTTAATTTTGTTTGTTTTATTTTTAATTATACTATAATGGATAGATGGTTAGCATTAATGTTATTTTTTATTATATATATGTTTATATATTATCTAGATATACTGTGCTTTAGCTAGATTTTTCTTTGCAAATTGATATAATGTAATTGTGACACCGATTTATCAACAGTAGTTTTAACTATTTTTATAGCCACTTTAAGTAGCTATGCATGCATTATCCATAACAATGATTAGTATACATTAGTAATTTTTTTATTTTCTTTTTGCCTTAGTGGCTAGGCACTCATCAAAAACTAGTTAGGGGTTGTGTTGAATCCCTTATTACTCCAATTTTTAACTATATAAGTTTACCTTTTTAATTTTTTACTGTTTTACTTTATTGAAGATCATCAATTTTTGTGATAAGTATCGATTAGTATATTCTTTATCAAGTTTTATTTATCGTAGGTCATCGTAGGATTGATGGAAATAGATGTCAATTATATCGATCTTCATAGCTACTGTTATATGGATTGATAATGTAGAATTCTAAGAGAAAGTATCTCATGAAGGAATCAAGATATCAATTTGAATCACTAGGAGGATCTAAATCATGTGTCAAAGATGACAGAGATTGTGATATAGTTCAATAACTATGCAATTGATTATTAGTGAACTCCTCGATACTAATCAATTTCCAAAAATATTGATTTTTCCAATTATTGTTGAGTCTTCTTTAGTATAAATAAGAAGCTCATTTATGAATGAAAGTGATACCAAACTCAAGAAAAGCCCACACCAAATTGAATATTTCTTTGA
Source organism: Gnetum montanum (assembly GCA_015680685.1). NCBI lineage: Eukaryota > Viridiplantae > Streptophyta > Gnetopsida > Gnetales > Gnetaceae > Gnetum > Gnetum montanum. Next base: position 106,170 of record MNCI01015652.1, read on the forward strand.
ATACTTGCATTAAAAATTATTAAGGAAGATTAGTGGTACCTTGTGGTAATCAACAACCATTTGATGTTTATTAAGGCTATGAAGTTTCCACATTGTGAAGGCAGCAAAGTAGGATCACAAATAAGGTGATATTTCCTTTGTAATCTTCTAACATTTATGATAAATTTATATATTTTCAATTTGGTTTAATCAATTTTTTCCATCTTTGAACATAAGATTAGAAGTTAGGATGAGGACTTTTGATTTCACTTATAAGTGATAGTCATAAGTGTGCAATTTTTAATTGAATTAGGGTCTAATTATTTATTGTATTAATGATCTTTTTAACTTTGGAAGTGTTCCTCAATGGATACGACTCATGGGTTAGGCATAGATGAGGTGACAACTTTACAATGAAGATAACTACTAAGATAACTTAGCACCAAACTTTGGTTGGCTTGTCACCCTTCTATAAGTCTTGCATCTTAAGCAGAGTATAGAAGGGAGGACATACCAAGTCTTGACTGGAGCTATTCTTGATTTGGGTGTTAGATGCTTTGATGAGTCTAGATCTTGGGAAGATAGTTGAGTTTAACAATAAGCTTTAAGGTCATAGACCGTAGTTGTTGGAGCTTCAAGAACCTAAGGTTTTTTTAATCAAACTTTGAGTAGTATGAGTTTACTTCTCCAAAATTGATGGAATCCTCCTTTAGTTTTGGTATAGCAAGCTCATGTGTTACCTAGGCCATGCTCTGAGGTTGTTGCTCATTTTAAGTGGGGGAGGGTTGTGAGAGAGGTAATAGGGTTGATGATGGCTTGCTACCTCCCCTAGAGTTAGGGTTCGTGGGGGTAGAAGATGTTGTTTGTTCCTTGTGCCTTCAAAAACATACTAGCGTGATAGTTCCATGCATTAGTAAGAGGAGGCTACAACCTTCCTCATTACCCCACTTGATAGGACTTTGCCTAGGAGGGTTACGTAATTCAACTTTGCATTGGGGTGTAAACTAGGTGTCATAGGACATATTATGGGATGTTGCCTATGCTCATTAGAGTGTGATACCAACTACCAGCACATGGTAATGAATTTGGAGGGTTCAACTGGTAGTCCTCATGGTGTCCACATGAGTTGAGTAAGGAATGCTATCTAGCTTTTATTAACGATACACATTTGAATTAATTGAAATAACCACTCAAGTTGCATGCTAACACTGGATTGTTTGTTGGCATGTGTTTTAGGAATGTTTTGCTGATTCCTCTTGACTTCTGTGTCAATTCTAAACTTAATTCTAAACTTAATTGAGGAACTCTTGGAGTGCTAGACAATGTGTTAAGGACAACGTTCTTACATAACCTTTAGGTGAAAAGTGTTTACAGAAACTTCATCACCAAGAGAAAAAGAACATATGCAGACACAAATGGCCAAGCATATTGTTGACAACGATGGCCCGAAGAATATGCAACTAATATTACGAAGGAAACACTAAAGGCTTAGGTTTGGAATGTCACCACCCGCATTCCATATTTGGAAGGTAACGTACTGTACTTGCGTTCATTCGTGAATAAGACCCAGACGAGAAACATGCTTGAGCCTAGGAACCAGTATGAAATCAGTGCCCAGCACCTGAGCATCATCGTGCTGCTGCGGCGTTGGCAGCGACCAATCAAAAGCGAATAACACAGCAGCCAAGCATAACCTCAAGATCGGCAGAGCCATGGGATAGCCAGGGCAACCTCGCCTTCCCGCGCTGAAGGGAAGCACCTTATGCTCAGAGCTCAGCTACGACAGATCCATGCACTCATCTGCCATGAATCTCTCTGGATCGAACTTCTCTGCGTTTTCCCAGACTCTTGGATCGGTTCCAATGGCCGCCAAATTGAATAGCACCTGCGTTCCGGCAGGTACGTGGAATCCGTCCACGGTGACGGCTTCTGTCGATTTGTGCGGAATTCCGAGGGCAAGCGGTGGGTGGAGGCGCAGCGTTTCCTTGATGACGCAATTAAGATATTTGGTTTTCCCAACCGAATTTTCGTCCAGTTTTCCACCATGCTGTGCTACGACTGTGTCGATTTCTTGCTGCAGCTTCGACATGACTTTTGGATTTGTTGCGACTTCCCTCACCGCCGACTCCAGCGGAATTGACGTCGTCTCCGTTGCTGCCCCAAACATGTCCTGCAATTAAAACGGAATTTTCATTTAAGACAGCATTAACTTGACGATTGACGAGACACTAGTATGGCAGGGGACCGTGAATAAAGTCTTGATTTTACAAAGAAAAAGTCGTTGGGAGGGAGAAAGACACTGCACATTCATCATGCAGATGATATTTTGCAGAGTGAAAGTGACCGGATCTCGGTGATGCACGTCAAGGAGCACATCTATAAAGTCTTTGGCGTGATCAGCATGAGCAGGCAGGGGATTCTGAAGGTGGTCCTGGATCATTTTGTTGAAAACGTAATCGAGTTCTTTTCTGACCTGCTTTGCTTTCCTTCGAATGCCATGAAAATCAAACACGTTCAGGAACGGGATAAAATCTCCTATATTAAATTTGAGCAGAGCGTTTGCAGCCTCCTCAAGAATGATCTTGAAAACAAGTATGGAGCCGTCCGCCAACTGCAAAGCCTGGCCCTTGTATGTCCTGCCAGTCAACATGCGCAGCGACAGCTTGGAAATAACGTCCTTCAATGCCACAGACATATTCACCGCCTTTACGCCTTTGCTGCTGGTCTCCCACAAATCTGAAACCAACGCTTCAACCTGCTTCAAATATCGGTAAATGATTAATTACGAACTTTTATAGTTCACTCTGATACCCAATATAATTCCATTAATCTAAGACGTGGATGTCGCTACTCGGGTCTTTGGTGTATAGCTTGTAACCAAAAAGAATTTAAGCCTGAGACAAATTTACAAAGAAAGAACTCTCTGGCTTTTATAGCGGAAACCTTTGAAAGTATAAATCGGAGTCATAATGTTTTAGCGGATCACTTGGCTTCATCCAAACTAGCACCAAATCGTTTGGTCTGTAATTACAGTAGGCAACTGGGCATTACCTCAAATTATTAAAGAGCCATCAGTGACATAGTTTTAAACATGTCGGGTTGTATAATCGGTAACGCTGCATGTAAAATACTGCATCGTAAGTACTGAAAAATCCTCAACTTTGATCTATGAGGATTGTATAACCATAGTTAACAGAAACCAGAAATGGAGAAAGAAACGGCATAAATAATCCAAGCAATAATTTAGAGAATTTGTATATTTCCAAGTCAAAAGTGAAACGGAAGTGATACATGGAAAGAGAACTACCAATATAACTCTACCAATATAACTCATATATTATGAAAGAAATTACAGTTTATGGCTAAATATTGTTAATTTAAATGTATTTTATTTAGTAACTATGGGAAAACGTTTCAGATTTCTCTGAAAAATATATTAATATGCCAGGTAAACACCTAAAGCAACCCCGTTTTGAAACGGGTTTCCTTTGCCGAAACAGAAAATGCAAAACATGACAATCCATTGCGTTTCTGGAAGTATAACCACAAAAATGCAAGATTTTAGTTATTTAGTTTTGCTTAAACACCTCTTAAGTCTAAACTGTTGCGCTACTTCTCAACTAACGAGTGTACCCAACATTTTCAAGTTCGTAATACTAAGACTCATAAATATTTTCCTCGCTATATTCTGCGAAGATTTATATGGCTATTTAAAAAAAATATAAATAATTGTATCTTGTACAGTGCAAAGTTGCGAACAATACACACAACATCGAGTGAAAAGTTAAGACTAGTACTTTATTAATACTCGCCTAGACCATCTGCAGAATGATCCTCTGCAGCAAAGTTGTCCAAATCACATTTTCGGTATGCATAAAAATATACAGCTAAGCTATTAAAATTTTACAAGAAAATGCAATAATAAGGAACGCTTCCTGTGTTTTAATGAATTCAGTCATACCTGCTCATATCTAATGGGCTTGAAATCTTCCATCTTTTTGGGGGAGAGCATTTCTCTGACGCAGAGCTTGCGCATATGGCGCCAAAAATCTCCATACGGAGACATAAGCACCGCCTTCCTTTCGAACAGAATATCTCCCGAGGCAGTTACAGGTCTGCTGGCAAACACAGCATCGTGGTTCTTAAGAAACAGCACTGCTTTCTCGTATGAAGATACAACTACCGTGTGAACACAGCCCATTCTCAGATACATGATGTCCCCATACTTGTCAGCCAATTTTTTCAGCGTGAGAGGAGTCATCCCTCTTAACTGAAACAGATTTCCTAGAATTGGCAAACCGACAGGACCAGGAGGCAAATCATGAGACCCAACTCTGAATAATATTCTGTACAGCAAAGGGATAATTAACAAAACAACTACAACAAGTGCAGCCATGTTATCTGGAGCAAGAAACTCAATATCGCTCAGAATGTATCGGCGGGGAGATGCAGAGACGATATGATGGATGCATATTTATGCGGATGCACATGCTTTCTGTATCATCCACTTTCAACGCACGCGAGACGCAATAACGTGGCGTGCATCTCTTTGCTGTTTGCCATGAATGACCTTGTAGCACAAGTACCGAATGAGGTTGCTCCTACGAGTTCCGTTTCCACAACCACTTCTATTTGATCTTTTTACCAAACTTTTGGAACGATAAGGTTGTTTCCACTGTTACCCGTGACGATGACCCTGTTTTGTTTTTTATTTTTTGATCAGAGAGGTGAGAAAAAGAGCAAAAACCAGCAATGAACAATAAACAACACCTGTGAATGTGTGAGTCATGGCGGAACCTTTAACGCTCCCAAAGGCCAATCCATGCAAATGCAATGTTTTCTTCGCACGCCCCGTCCTCTCTCCGTATGAGCCAAACTTGGCCCTTCAGCCTTAGGTTACCAAAGTAGCCCTTTCATGATTTCCGTGTGTTTGTTTATTCATTTGTACTCCCTTGTTTTCTGTGGTCTATGTGTCATGCCGATGCCATGAATCTTGATTGCTTGCATGCCACTTAAAAATGAAATGAAGTTTCTTGTCAGATTCAGAATAGGAGAAGATAGGTAAGATTTTAATGCACAATGCAAACATTCAGAATAGGAGAAGATTTTAATGCACAAGGCAAGAATAATACCAAGCAAGGCAAGGAGACCATTTCAATGTATATATACAGATTCAGACAATTTTATTGGAAATTATGAAATACATACCCATTGTGGGTTTAATGCACTTCTGTATGCACTCCCAAATCCAACGCTAATAGTTAGTGAAAATTTATCCGTCATCAGTGCATAGCTCTAAACTCTTTCCTAACTCCTTTGATTATTTTTTAAAAAGGTTTTAGAGGGATCTTTTTTTTAATAAAAAATACTAAGAAAATTTAATGCCCAATTTTTCAATTGTGTAGTGATAACACTAGTGAACTATCTCCTTTGATTTTTCATTAAGGTTTCAAAGTAGTGGTGGGATCCTTTTCTTTTCAATATATTAATAAAAAAATTATCACACAAATTTTCAACTCATCTAAATAGTGTAGCAATAATGAATGTGTGCTAGCTAGCTTAGTCTTTGTACTACACATGGTCATTATTGCTTTTCTTTGCCATGTGTATGACATTTGCTTGGGCCCCTTTTTCCTTCATGCTAATCCATTGCCCTTTATTAGTAGAAAAAGAAGGGGATTGATCGATCCATAGTTTTTAGGAGGGGTACTACAAGCCCTATACCCCATGCATTCAATTAAATGTAATAGGTGGTTCATTGGTTTGATTGACTATACTCTTCTAGTTATTCATTTGATACAAAGGTGTGCTTTAACTAGGGGATGTGTTGTCCCTATTAGACTCTTCCCCATAAGGCCCCCATCTTGCATGGGCATAAGCACCCTCTTTCTACCCATATATGAGACCCTTAGCCACTACCTTCCTACTAGAATGGATGGGTTTGGTGCTCCCACAGTTATAGCATTCATGATCTTGTCAACTCAAACTCAACTATATATTGGAAGATAGGGTAGAACAAGGGTTGGTATGTTTCCCCCTTCTTTTTAACATGCGATGGCACCTTATAGAGCAAGTCAAGTTTGTCTCATTGTAGAGCAACTGCAACAACCTCATTCCTTCTACTTAGTCGACGATTAATTTAGTGACATCATGGTCGCCAAAAAAGCCTTAAGAAGCATCAAACATTTCAAATAAGATTCATGGAGCATTTTTGATATAGAAAGAACTAGCTCTGAAGGTGACTTCATAAAAAGTAGTTAAGGAAAAGATATAATAAAATGAAATGCACGTGGTGGTTACTATGGTAGTTTGTTCTTAACCTAGAAAATATCCCAAAAGTACTTGCTATAGAACTACCAAGGGCAACAGAACTATGAGTAAATACATGAAATTAAATATAGGGACAAGCAAGAATCAAGCAATAATCTAGCAACCTAGGATAATGCTTGCCCCCCAAGGATTGAGGCTTTAATGACCTATGATGAATGTTGGAAATGTCAGAACAACTAAGCACATGTAATTTTGACCAATTCTTTTTGTGTGTGTGATGAATGTTGGAAATGTTGGGATAACTAAGTAGATGTAATTTTGACCAATTCTATGTGTGTGTGTAATTTTGACCAATTCTTTTTGTGTGTGTGATGAATGTTGGAAATTTTGGAATAACTAAGTAAATTAATTTTGACCAATTCTTTTTGTGTGTGTGATGAATGTTGGAAATGTTGGAATGACTAAGTAGATGTAATTTTGACAAATTGTGTGTGTGTGCATGTGCGTGCATGTGTGTGTGTGTGTGGGTGGGTGGCTCACTTTCACATTGGTGGGTGGGTGGCTCACTTTCACATTGGCGACTTGTGAAGGGCATGTAGCTTGGTGTTACACCTGCTCTGCTAGAGCAATCAAGGAAAGCACTACTAGTAGTTTAAAAACATACCATTTATCCATCACTTTCACATTGGTGACTTGTGAAGGGCATGTAGCTTGGTCTTACACCTACTCTGCTAGAACAATAAAGGAAAGCACTACTAGCAATTTAAAAACATACCATTTATCCACCTATTTTGGCTGGCACTCATCTCTTAGTGAAATTTTCCATTTTACACTAAGTTACCTATAGAGATATGCATATAGTCTCAAAACACCTTAGGATGAATACCCATCTTAGCAAGTAGAATCAATAGTTAACCTTTTAGATCATAACATTCAGCAATGAAGACATCAAATATCTTGCTACTCCTTTTAAATTAATCATAGTAAATAAGTGCTCTTTGAATTGAGCTGGATAGTCTTTTATCATTGACCAACCCAACCTAAACATTGATCATTTGTTTGTTTTCTATTTCTTTTTACATTTTGAAACTATAAGGTCCATGGGTTAAATAAGCTATACTTATCCTACCCATAAGATTCAAGTCTTTGCCTACTACGTGGCTGGTCCAAATTTTTGTATTTGTCATTCCTTGAGTTATCCACCAATGTTATCTCATCGATCTATCACATATTATCCTAATCACTCTATCACTATAAATCTATGTTACCATAACAAATAAATTTCCTAGTTATTCTAAAGCATAACCTTAAGTAAAATTGAGCATGTTGTTCAAGCATGCAATGTTAGTAAAGTGAGCTTCCCTCATTCTAATTTTCCATTAATGTTCATGTTCATTGATTTAAATAAGTTTTTTCTTCTATGATTTTCCAACTAGGACATTTCAACTCACTTGCCTTGCTATGTTATCTTAATTGATCATCATAATTTTCTCACTATCATTAATTGCCCAAATTTAATAAAAACTTATGGTGTAATCCTAGGTATCTTATTTCCCCTACTACTAGGAACCAATTGTAACACCCCACCCTATTGCACCCATGTGGCCCCACTTGTAAGTAAATAAAGTTAGTGAGTGAAAAGCCTTTATAATTTCCTTGTTAGATAGTCAACAAGTACTACACTAGAAGGAAAGGATTGGGATACGAAGTAACCTACATTAATAGTTAGTCTTACACATGCTTTATGCAACACATGCACTTAGAATATTACATACAATACTAGCATAATCCCTACTAGGGTGAACAAATAGCTAATACATGGTTACAACTAGCTTAGTTATATATTTATAATATATATCTATAAATTGGCCGAGAGAATCTTATTTGTTTACAAGTAAAAAGTTCTTTGAGTAAAAAATTTCACAACTTCTGACGAATAACAAGATTTAAAAACCCAAATTTTCATGCCTTTTGGACGAAGAACAAGAGTTTTGTACCTTATTTTTCCTAAGGATGGGTTTTCTGGAAAAAATTTTTTCATCAATTAGTGTATGCTCTCACCCTTGGCTGAATTTGTTGTTTTTGATATATAATGGAAAATTCAGTCAAGAGTGAGAGCATACACTAATCATCCATTAATGCACATAATTAGATTTAATGCATTGCTCTTCATCTAATCAAATTTGAAGGTGCGAAACCTTAAATATTTTGATATATCTTTTTTTGGAGATCGGAGGGAATATCTTCAAACTGTCAATACTTCTCACTCGAGATAGTGCCACAAATGTAAGACCTGTTGTTTCTTTGCTACCAACATTTATACATGCTTTCTCCAATGTCATTCCTGTGACTTATGTATTGTTAAAGCCCATGCTAATCTAATGTCTCTTATTCAATTTGTTTCAATTTAGATAATTTTAATAAAATTTTGATTGATTTTATGCTTTTTTTCTATTATCCCTACTTAAAATTGTTTTGTTAATTTTATTTTTTCATATTCAAATCTTTTATTTGGGGATTGCAATTGCTAAGAATTTTCTTATTTTTATATGGGAATTGTTTTTTAATTGTTGGATTATCCATTATGTGCAAAAGTACCTTATCTCTAATACTTTTACATAGCTGTTTTGTATCACAATGAAGCAGTTCCTCCTTAAATCTATATATATGTGCACACTTAACATAGTTCATTTTTGTTATTTTTTAAAAATGAACATAGAGTTAATAATGTTTGGCCCTTTTGAGTATTCTATCATTAGCCATCAAAATACATAATCAAGTAAATCATTTACATAATACATTCACACCTCTATAAAGATGTGATTAAAATTATGCCCAACAAATTTATTACCAAAGTCATTTCATTGCAAATTATTTTTAAAAAGCATAAAACTTTCGGAGTTTTAGTAGTGGCAAAGCCTATAGTTAGAGTTTCTCAAATTAAAGAAAAAAACGGTTGGTAAAAGCCTAATATAGTTATTGCATTATGGAATCATAAACTCCGTTACATATCTTAATTTTATCTGTGCTTTTTATTCCCTAACGAAAAATCAAGTGGAATCGTGGAAAATTTGGAGTAAAACGGTAGCTTTGCACTAACCCATCCCATACCCATCCCAAAACCGCGTATCTGTGCTTTTTATTCCCTCACGAAAAATCAAGTTAATCGTGAAAAATTTGGAGTACAACGGTAGCTTTGCGCTAACCCATCCATACCCATCCCAAAACCGCGTATACTTTCCATAGTCAAGCTTGTTCCGTCACCTTTTCAGGGAAAACGCGTTGGGCTGACCCTTTTCATAGGGAATGCAGAAATCAGATTTCTGTCCGACACGGCATGGCACTAAAGGTGAACAGCAAACAACGCATGCTTTTCTTGACTCGGTACCGTAGCATGTATTAAGAATTTGTGGAATTTAGATCTTCAAACGGAAACGGCAATTACCTTATTTAATGAATTCATAATTGCAGAATTTACACCATGCCTTTTTATGATCTGAATCTTGTGTTAGGAGATATGTCCAAACAGCATCTTTTTTTTATTTGAATTTGATGCCATAACTAATAAAAGAAGATATCATAAATAAGTTAAAATTCAGCAACAGCTAAAATAGAAAAGCAAAGAAGAACGATAGTAGCACCTTATTCAGAATGGAAAAGCTCATGTCAACCAACCTTCATATGAATAGTGGGAATGAAAAAGATTGTAACAGCAGCAGTGCTTAAAATAGAAAAGCCCACAACAGCAGCACTTCAATGATCGGTAGCACGAGTGTTGGTATAATCTGCAGCGATGATTTCTAAGGAAAGAACATTACCAAAGGGTAATGGTTTTTGGCAGAATCACCGCTGTTGTTTTGTGGGAGTTTTGTCGAGAATCATAACAGTTTCCAAAATGTTTTTGAAGTTTCAGTATCCATAAATCCGGTGTCTAAATTTTGGACAGAGAAGCAATAAAATTTTTCAGTGAATTGCCCAATTTTATAAAAAGTTTGCTAGTCATGAGTGCGATTAATGGTATACTTGCGATTTATCGTGTAGTGGTACACAAAAATCGGATTAATAAAATAGAAAAAATATGCCGATCCGATTTTGGATCGGGAGCCTTTGCTGAGTGCGATTGATCACAGATGAATCGTGGATTTCTCAATCATTGGCCAAATCATTGGCCAAAATCATAACCCAATTTCCGAGCTCTAGTTCAATTGTTATTACAAAAATCAAACATTAAATGAATTTCATCTAAAACAAAAACAAAATTTCATATACAAACCTCACTTCCTTCCACTGTTGTTGTTGTGCATTTCTACTCGACGCGTTATTTGACGTAAGCGATCTTGTTCCATTCTTTGCAACTTCAAAGGATCTCCCCTTTGCTAGGCTTCTCTTCTTCTCGCTCGGTTTAACTCACGCTCTCTATCACCTATCACCTGATCTGTATTTGTAGGAAAGAGAATTTTGCAATGGACATAACCTTTCATAACACGTCAACGTCAGCCAAAATATTATCATTATTAAACGTAATCAATCATATAACCATTGTACTGCATTACATATATTTTTACTATCATGCCCTTGCATTCATATCTGGATCATATCATTAAGCATTACATAGATTACACATTTATAGATCAATCATAAGATATATTACCATCATTATGACTTACAAACCAATACCAACATATACATCTAACCAATGTGGTCACTCTACCACCATATACATATGACCCATGTGGTCACTAGCATATCCATACTTAGTGTAGCATGTAAAATGTTGTCATAAGTATTCATAATTAGTCACTTGTTTACAAGTTTGTTATTTATTCAAATGGTACTAGGGTTCATCAACTTGTGACCTACAACCACTTGCCTTTTGGAGGACTGGCTATAGGGATGTACACACCTATGTCATGTACCAATGATAAAGATGAACACATCTATGATCTCCCATTCTCAAGATGAGGCTTGAGACAAGAACCTCATTGATGTATCATAGGGGGGATCAATTCATAACTACCTTTCAAATGCCTCATTAGCAATTGGTCCACACTCTTATGCTAGCACCACCTACTAATGACTACTACAATCATCATTGTAAAGAAATGTACCAATTCAGGCTTGCTTAAGCCATCACATGTTACTAGCACAACATATTTAAAGCAAACATAACATGACCATAAATATTCACACCTAATAGTCACACTCTCTCTATGAAGACAATACCACGGTATGATAGAATATAATTTTTTACCACAAACATATTTCTTGAACTATATATAATTTCATAAAGATGACCACTAATGTAACCTCCAAAAAGATAGATGCTAAAAGATAAAAAAAATTTCATGATTAGAAAGTGCATAAGAAGATGATCCCAATGATACCAATTTCACCTCAATCAAATTCCTAGAGACAAATTTATATGCATTTAAAGTTTATTAATAAGATAATAAATAATAATATTTAATTATTATACACCTTACTAAACTTCCCAGAAGCACCCAAATCTAAACCATATGTAGGATACATAAAATTAGTATGAAGTTAACTATTATAGTATCATAACCAATTTGCATAAGTCTCAAAGGATTTAATTTGTTACATACCATATCATGCATAAATCATAAAACATAACCATAAATTTAGTGATATACTAAAATTATACATCCAAACCTAACTCTTAACCTATTCACCCTACATGCCCACATCACATGATCACATACACTAATCCAATACAAAAATATAGGGGAAAGGTAAAGATAACTCAACAATCAAATTTGCAAAAGTAAAAAGTTTGAAATAAGAAGAAAACTCTTAGAAATTTGGAAAGACGTTGTTTTGCTTCAAATAAATTTTTTATCCATGTTAATGTGACTGTAGTAATTCCAAATCCATGTTTTGAGAAAAGAAAAAGCCCTTTGTGAAGTTCAAAATTTAGAAAAAGATTTGAAAATGGAAGAACAAAAAAAATAAAAAAATAAAAAAAAACAAGAAAGAGGCTCACATTTTGTTTTCATTTGTATGAAGAAGAAAAAATAGAAAACCAAAATTCTCTCAGAAAGTAATGTAGGAGACAGTGACTTGAAAAGAATATATATAACGGTTATAAACCATGTATAAATCATATGCACATCTTATAAAGAACTTTTACTTTTCATTCACATGTCACATGCATTTGCAAAACAAAGTTTACTTTTATTTTTTAAATCTAAATGTTTTTTATAATTTCATTTCTTTTATTTCTTCCTTAACTAATACGCCATAGTTCAAACGTGCATAACAAACACATCAAAGCTTTAAATTAAAATATGTTTAAACCTATGAGATCCATATTAAACACATTATACATTCACATACTAAAATCACATCCAAGCACCACACAACAAAGCAATATAATTTAAATGCATAAATACTAAAATCATACATAAAACATGAATACATATTGAATAGTTACTCTTGTACCCTAATCCAACATCCTTGCCAACAACATCACTTCTCTAACACATTACACAAGAGTAGTATATATAATCATATTATTTAAGCATATAAAGACATTATAATTATAACATAAAAGCCAAAGCACCCTAACATATAAAGCTCAATCATAATAAACTAACTCATCCTTGATAACCCACCAAGACTCCATATAAATATAAATCATAATCATAATGTAGTCCTAAATGTTTACAAAAGAGGTGTAACACTCTCTCCTTCTTGAGAGTCTTCCTTCCAAAAGGTCTTAGGATGAGTTGCATGCATCTCAGTATCCACTTCCTAGGTATCTTTTCAAGCTCCATGTTTGCTTTATAAAACCTTGATCATAGGCACAACTTTATTGCATAACTTTCATACCATGTGATTAATAATCTCTGCTAGTTACTCTACATAACTAACATTAGAATGTAATTGTATTCCAAAATGATCAATTAAATGCTACTCATCAGGTACATAACATCACAACATAGATACATGGAACACATCATGTATATGTATCAAATGAGGGGTAATGCTATTTAATAAGACATTCTCCCAATCCTCTATAACATCGTAAAAGAACCAATGTACCAAGGAGCTAATTTTCCCTTTTGGCAAAATCATGCAAGGTCCTTTAGAAGAGAAACATGAAGAAATGCATGATCATGAACTACAAACTCTAGTAATCTCTAGTACCAATTGGCATATGCTAGCTACCTATCTTGGGCAACTCTTAATCTATCTTGAATATCTTGAACCTCCATTATGCCCTACCTCACCAAATCTATGCTTATCCACTAACAATCTTTTAAGTAACCCAACATCAAGGCATTCTACATGGTCTACCATATCAAATCTTATATAGCGCTTCCTAAAAACTCTCCTAATAACTATTATTATGTAAACATGGCTAGTGGAAGCATCTAATCCCAACTATCTCTATATTGCAAACCATAGGCTATTGACATATCAGGACAATTTGATTCACTAGCTTACTCTAACAATCTATTTATGGCTAATATGTTTAACCCATGTTTAGCCTCCTATTCATCTACTTTTGAAATGCTTGCTAAAAATGTGACATGAATTAGAAATCTCTATGAATAATAATCCTTTGTGGAACATCATGCAACTTCACTATATCTACAAGAAAGAGATGTGCAATCTCTACTACACTCACTGATGCTCATGTGACAAGGAAATGGGCAGCCTTTATCAACACGTCCACTTCTACTAGTATAGTATCATAGGTAGTGCAAGTTCTCAAAAGAATAGTAATGAAATCCATATCAATGGTATTTCATTTTCACTATGGAATATCATGTAAATGCAAATATCCTTGAGGCCTCTAATTCTCTATCTTTACTTACTAGCAAATCAAACATCGAGAGACACACTTCCCTACATTCTTCTTCATACCAGGCCAGTAATACCTCTATCATAGACCCTGGTACATCTTCTAGATGCTTGGATGCATTTGGTATTTACTCATGTAGGCCTAATCCATTAAGTAAAATCACAAAGCTCCTGGAACACATACTCAACCATACCTTCATAACACTATATGACTATCCACAGATAATGGTCTATCAAAGATGATATACTACCTCAATTCTTGATATCATGGGTTATGCTACTATTACTTATGAATCTACTCTTGCAAATCTGGTTATATTGTTAACTAATTTAGGTTATGAGCCACCCTGCTCAATGCATTAGTTACCTTGTTTATCTTGTTAAGTTTTTATACAATAGTAAAATTAAAATTAGTAAGTGATGAGTAGTAGGTATCTCCTATGCCTAATAATATAAGTCATAGGCATTCACCAATGATTCAGTTGAATTTCATAAACTTATTTACCTAAGTCACCAATACTCCAAAATAGTGAATTGTATAGTTGTAAGTCATTGTCTTCTCAATTCACACATGTTTTGATGCATATGTTTAACTGTGGTTAAGGTATAAGATGTTTATTTTTATAATTATTTTTATGATTAAATTTAATATATATTTCTCCTAATTGCTTACTAATGGAATGAAGATTTATGATTAAGCTAATTAACTAATTCCTAGATTAACTATCCTAATGTGAAGTAACCCTTCCCATTTTTTGTACACATCTTACACTTATATTAATGTTGCTAGGTTATCAAGTGTATACTATTGTGCATAACAAGTATTCAATGCAAGGATTACCAAGCATTAGTACATTATGCTTGAAGTGGTCATTCTCACAAGTTTATGTATGATGACATTAATTAATTAATTAAGAATAGTAATGTAAAGTATATGTAACGTAAAGTGCTAAAAAGAAATACTGAATTAGTCTAAGTGTTGCAATGGATATAAGAAATCTCTATTTTATTACTAATCATGCCAATGTAACTAGGTACATAAGAATTTGAATAAAATTTCGTACAATCTCATTTATCCATACTATGTGCACTTAGAAGAAAAATATTCTAACTCTTGAAGGAAGAAATTGTAAGAATTCAACCAAGAGTAAGACTGAAAGTGCAATAAATGTGAGGGGTGCATGCATATATATAGCAATGATCGCATTAGTATTGATGTAGTTATGTTAATGCATCCTAGCATGCATCGATGGGGATACATCAATAGGGTTGTGTTTATGGGCATGCATTGATGCAACCTATCTTATTGATGTTTCATCATACCTCCACTATTGACTAAAAAATCTTCCTCTAGTGAACAAATTTAGGATCAAGCTTCTTCCAAAATTTGAAAAAGTATAAAATTCATTGATAGAAAGACTAACTGACTGAATCTAATTAACTTTGACTACGAGATTGTACAATGTTATGAAAATAAGTGTCCATTGCCATAAAATTGGATACTTAGATAAAAGTTTTAGTAGCTACCTGTAGGATAGTTAGAGGTGATGAATTCTCATATAGTTCTTGGAGATGGAGGCTTCTATGGCTCCAACGGTCCATCTTGTCCCAATGCTGTTGATGGCTGAGGTTAGTTTGCTATTACCATTACAACTATTAGAGATTTGAAAGCATCCAAGAGTGCTTTCATTTTCTCATTCTTGTTATGTGAATCATAGATAATCCAAGTGGCTTCATTAATATGGGCCAATGTAGGGATGTTCCATGGACATGATATTAAAGGAAATAATTCCTTCATGTTGAAAACCCATGCTATGAAGGTTTTATGTTTAATGTCGAACATCTTCACGAGGTTATGCAACTCATGGTAGTCATTTATTCTTCTTGCTAGGTTCTCAACAATAAATCATTGGTTTGCAAATCTGCTCATGAGAACTTTAAGCTTCATGTTGGCTCTTTTCAACTTTTCTTTAGTCTCCTTGTGGAGCTTGAATTTTCCCTAATAGAGAAGGTAGGAACTGGAAACCTACTTCTCCAACTCTTTTCTTAGCCTTCCCATTGTTAGCATTGTTAAGTTTGCATAACGGAGGTTAGTAAGCTCCATGCACTCTATCATCTCCTTAATTTGCAAATTCTTTAGGTGAATTTCAGCTTTTCTATATGTATTTAGTCTATCAAAGATGGATTACCATACATCAGCTTATTTTTGGAGTTTGTAGAGGGCCTCATTCATCTTCATCTTTGATAGTCAAATCTCTTTTTTGTTAATCTTCTTAGGTAGTCCAACCTAGTCTTTGTAATGATTTTTTACTTGTTAAAAATTCAAGGCCTCATTTTCATAGGTGACTACCTAAATTGTAGTCCTTTAGTAAAGAGCATAGACTTTCTTCATTAAGAGATTATTGTTTTCTATTATAACCTTCATAGATCCAGGTTTACATTGGGGAGTTGCTCCTGCTTCTCACATATGAATTTGACTATTTGATCCTTCTATTACTTAACATTCCATAGGTGATGATTATCTTTGGTAAGGACCATGTTTTCTTTGTAGATATATAATAGGTCCTTATTAGTGTTGTTAGCCATGGATTCTAACAAAGATGTGTCAAAGATCATCATATCCTTCACATTCTTAGCCTTTTGTTATTTTTGCTAAAGCTATTGGAAAGCTTCATCCCTAGTAAGTTCTAGCCTAAGAATTACAAGGTTAGAGACACATGCTCATAACTCAACAAATTTAGTGGCCAATCATCTATTTGTTGTGGTGGCCTCTTCAAGTTGTGCATTGGTAATTAGTAGTTTGCTCCTCATCTTGAGAAACTAGGATTGGTTTCTTGTAATTTCATTTGGGATATCAAAGATCTCTAGAAGTGGTTTCTTGGGCCAATATTCCTCATGTTGGATAGTGCTCATTCGACCACTTTTTGCTTGTGTAGATACATGGATGTCTGCCATGGTGACAATGATAGGTACAACTAATGTAGAAGCACTTAGGACTTTAGCAACCTTATTAGCCACCACCTCCACTACTATTTCTTGGTTCTTATATGACATGACTGGGATAGTTGCCCCCTCACCTTCCTTCAAAATGATGGATTAGGCCATAACATTCCCTAAAATCTTAGGAAATTTTTGTTTGGGAAGGAAGACTATCATCTCCTTGGCACTTGGATTAGGCTTGGTGGGTGCTCAGTTCTTTTGTACTAAGAAGAGAGGGGTTTTTTCATTGTTTAGCCAACTCATGATCTTATTGACCTTGTTAAGATAAATCATGATTAGATAGTAAATGGAGGATTTTCCTCCACCTGTAGAGCCCTAATGTTGCTATAGAAAATACTTCTAAAATATTTTGAGTCTTTTGGTATTCATGAGCACCTTTATTGTAGTCTCTAGAACTATAGGTGGTGATTGTGGTTACTTATCTTCCTGTAACTTAGTTGTTGTCTTATCTTTCATCATCTCCTACCAAGATGTGGTAGGAGCATAACAAACCACATCATTAGAATAGTGAGCTATTCCTTCCCTTTTGTACAATTTGCAAATCAAACATAGAAATAAGAATGTCTTCCTTCCCTTCTCATTTTCTTAATCTCTATAAAAATGATTTGGGGAAGGCTAAATAGGAATTTTCTACTTAGAGTAGCACATGCTTGAATAGAGAACAATATCATTATATTGGGCCTCATCATTATATTTAGGTGATTGGACATAATTTTGAAGTATGCCATTTTTGCCTCGGTGAGTGCACCATACTCTTTACTATCCATCCCATAGCCTTGCTAAACCCATTTATTTTTTGGCTTCTAGGTTTGCTTGCATTATGATCTCTTTTAAATTTTTCCCAATATTTTTTAAATCAATGGCCTTTATAATGGGCTTAATTAGGCAGGAGACAGTGACATCTTTAATCTTCATCACTGCATATCCTTGTTGGTTGTTCCAAAACAAATAGGTCTCCCCTATGAACCATTCTCCATTGTTGAAGAGAACAAGCTGAATGGAAGACCCCTACAATTATGTTTGAACCTCCTCCAATGCTAACTCTAAGAAGGGCCTAAAATTAAGCTCCTAGAGAATAGAACTTTAGACCTATTTAGCCTTGATTTTCTTCAAATAGGCCTTTGGAAGGGTAACCTCTAGGTTAGACCATGGCCTAAAAGCCTCGTCCTAGTTGGATTGGTCTATTTCTATGATGGGACTCTATTGGATAGATTCCATTTTGGACTCTTCTTGAAGGGGTCCTATGGCATGAGTTGCCTCAACTACTAGCTCTTGGTGTTGTTATGATTGTTACTATTGTTAGTCCCTTCCTCTTTTGGGTTTCTTTTCCTTGGGCTCATATTTTGGTACCATTTGTTATCACAAACATAACCCATGATTAGCTTTTTTCTTCATAATCCTTAGTTATTTAGATACCTTTCTTGTTATATTGGATTATGTTTAGTTATCAAGGGTTAAAACTTAATCATTTGAATGCTTTCTTATGATCTTGATTCGATGTATTATTTTAGTATTATTTTATTCCCTAGCTATCTTGGTTTGTTTCTTAGGTTTAATTCTTTATGATAAGTAATTTAATAATATTCTAATGAATTAACCTTGGAGAGTTAGAAAAATTTCAAAAAAATATCTTCAAGAAACCAAAGGTTTGTGTCCCCCATGATGTAGAGCTTACCTCTGGTAGTACAAGGATGAAAAAATAGGTGAAAATGGATAAGACAATTAAGATTTAGGTGTTGGAAAGGTTCTTGAGATCTTAAAAAGGGAAAAATTCTTCTTGATCTTTGGAAAAATGATACAAAATGAATTAAGTATCATGCATATATATAGACTTTTTATGCTACATCAATGGGCTAGTTCAACAAGGCTATGTTGACTCATTGCACTTCAACAATGCAGTGGTTGATAGTAATATTTTACATCATAAAAATGGAGTAATTTTCATGATTTTTTAAAGGAAAAAAGAGCCTGATGAAAGCTAGAAGGACATAGAATGATAGAAACAACATAGAAGAGATTGATTTTGGCTTAAGAGAAGTGATTCAAGTGGAGTTTTAACAAAGTTATGATGTCGAATAGAGAAAAACTAGATGTTGGAATGGTATCATGATGATTAACAAAATAAGTGATCTTGGATAGAGAATTTAACTAAAATTAGAACAAAGGGATGAAAATGGGTCCTCCTCAAAGTAGGCATAGACCTTCAATGCCCTTGCATTTGCTCATCACAAGGAGTTGATGGACCCCAAGGATGATCAATGGTCAAGTTAAGTTAAATCCTACACTTGGAGATAATTGTTTAGGGGTTATATGATCTAACATTAGAACTAAATAATTTTCTAGTGTTGCAACTAGAAAATTTATCTCTAGAGAAATTGATAGATCTAATGTAGCAGCCTCAACCTTGAATCCCCAGGGCCTACAAGAAAATGGGATTCAAGATGCCTTGGCTAGTCTGATAGATCAACCAAGGACTTTGGGAAATGTAAAAAAGAATGATGCAAATGATAAAATAAAATTACAAATCTATAGAATAGAGAAACAAATGTAGATTGCACACAAAAATGAAACTTTAAAAATTTATTAAAATAATAAAGGAAAAGTTCCAGAAATATGTACAATAAATGCCCATAAGAGCAAATGGGATTCATTGGTGCAAGAGTTCAAAGACATTGAAGCTAATGCAATTTGCTTCATGATTTGGGTGCTAAGACACTCATAATACTTTTGAACCTCCTTTATTGCATCCTCAGATATGTAAATTGGGTCACTACTAGGGGGTGAGAGAAGTGGGGAATTTGGCTACCAAAGTGCTCCATGTTGGGGATTGGGAATTCCAAGAATGTATTTTTGACACCAAAATCCCACAAGTCTTAAGGGGGTTACAAAGGAGGTTTGTAGGGTTACAATGCTTCCATACTAGGATTCAAGAGAATGGAAGTTGTGGAAACCTACAAGAACTCTTGAGTGGTTGAAAACACCCAAGTGTAGAATTGTGAACAAATTGCTAAACATTCCAAAAGTGTAGAACCTATAAATGGTGTTTGAGACTATGTTTTATAGATTTTATGACATGAATGGGGCTAAAAAATTGTTGTAATTTGGCTGCATAATGGCTGCACATTGGTTGTAATTTGGCTTTAATTTTTTGTCTCACACCAGTGAGATGGATGTACAAATTTGAGGGGTTACTATAGATAGTAAATGCCTTCTCCATATGGGCATTCCATTTACTATAAATAGTAATGGAGGCACACATCTGTTGGAGATGCATTTTCCACACTAATCCTTTTGCCATACTTTTTAAAGTGGTTAGTCAATGTTGGAGTGCATAGAGTGTTGAAATTTGGATTTTGTGGCTTCCATGCTGGGGGCATGTAATTTACAAACTAGGGGAGGGGAAAATTTTCTATGTTGAGGGGAAACCCTCCACTCCTCCACTTTAGGGTTCGGTGAGATTTATACCTTGCAAGTGTTTCTAGCATATAAAAATGTATACCCCTCATAAAACCCATCAAATTGCCATTTTTGGCATTCCAAAAGGCAATTTTGACCCTCCCAAGCCTAAATTTAGATATTAGATGACTTTTTTTCACTTGGGAAATGAGGCTTTGATCACTTATGAGGCATTTTTTGGCCCCAAAAATATGGAATATATGAAACTACCTCTCATGCACTACAATCTTCATATTTACAATAAATTTTTACCTTAGGTTTCATGGGGTAAAATTTACATGATGAAAATTAGGTATAACATACAGAATTTGGTGGTGTTTNGTTACATGATGAAAATTAGGTATAACATACAGAATTTGGTGGTGTTTTAATGGCCCAACTTTGTTGGTGCCTAGAGGATTGACTTGAGAGGCACCGATAAAGAATATAGAACACCACTACATAGCATGATGCTACAACACATAAAAACCATATGAGATGATAAAACCAAGCTATCTAGGTTACTAAAATTGCTAGTTTAAGGACATGGTGGGCCATGGTACCAATTTAAGGCCTTGGCAAGCCATGTTGCCAATTTAAGATCATGGAAAACCATTGAAAGCAAGTTCACTTGTTGATGATTGTTAACTACATGTAGTATGGATTTAGATAGAAATGATTGACTAGATTGGCCAACTCATTTCCATCCATGTCAACTATCCTGAATACACTATTTTCGTAGATTGTAGTGACAAAAAACGTTCCTTCCCAATTGGCTAAGAATTTGTTTGCATGCTCATGGATGGCTTTGAGAAGCTGGTCATCTTCTTTGATCTTACACATAGTCAAGTTATGGTGATGTTGCCACTTCTACCTCTCTTGATAGTGTTCAATTTGAGTAAATGCTTGCATTCGTTGCTCCTCCACAAAGTCTAGGGCTACTATCCATAGCTCTTTATTCTGCTCATCATTGATGAAGTTGGTCAAGGCTACTCAGAGTGATGAAACCTGCAATTCAAGAGGTAAAACAACTTCAGTATCATAAACCAAGCTATAAGGGGTCATACTAATTATTGTGTGATAATTTGTTCTGTATGTTCATAGTGCATGGATACGCTACTCATACCATTTACACTTGGCATTTTTGATCATCTTCTTGAACAAGTTGATGATGGCCTTATTACTTGCTTTTCCTTATCCATTGGCTTGATGGTAACATGGCAACGAGAAAGAATGCTTAATGTATAGGTCATGACAAAAATCCTTTATTTTTTGGCTAATAAATTATATTCCATTATCCATAATTATGGTCATGGGTATGCCAAAACAAGCTACAATGTTATCTAGAATAAATTTACAAACTTTCTCAAATGTAGTCTACCTTAGGGAAATAGCCTTAACCCACTTTGTAAAGTATTCGGTTGTGGTGATGATAAGGTTATGCCCTATAGAAGACTTAGGTGTTATGGATTCAATGATATCCAAACCCCATCATTGAAATGACCATGTTATTTTGGTAGTATGCAACCTAGTTAGTGGTACATGTATAAGATTACTATATTGTTGGCATGTATCACACTACTTGACCTTTTGTAGGTAGTCATTTTCCATATGGGGCCAATAGTAGCCTAATTATCTAATCTTAGCAGCCATAGCTCTTAGTCCTATATGTCCTCTGCAAACACCCTCATGAACCTCTTGTAGAACTATTCTAACTTTGGTTTTACCTAAGCACTTTAGGAGTATGCCATCATAGGGTCATCGACATAATGTGTTATTAACTGAGATGACATATTGCTTCGATTGCTTACATAAAACATCCTTCTGAGTAGTAGTTAGGCCTTGTGAGCATTCTCCATGCATAGGGTAAAATTTGATATCATCATACCACTTAGAAGGAGCAATATGAATTACAACCAGTATCCTTAGTGTTCTGCATGATGGGTGTAGAGAAATTCATGGTTAAGGTGGATAACTTACTAAGCACATCTGGCATCACATTTAGGGATAATGTTGTAATTGCATCAGCTATGACATTCTTGTTTCAAGGTATGTGTTGGATATTAACAATTGTGAATTGTTATAACAGTTTCTTTCCTAGATCATGGTGTTTGGCTTTACATGCATAGACCTCGATTACTTGGTTAATCACAAGTTGTGAATTACCTTTGACCATTAAGCATATGATTCCTAGGTCATGGGATACCATCATCCCTCTGATCAAACCCTCATACTCTACTATGTTATTGATACATGGGAACTCAAAATAATAGGCAAATGGTTAAATCTCATCAAATGGAAATGTTATGATGGAAGTGTCATTAGTCTCATGGGTAGTTGGAGCTCTATCAAAGTGCATGATTACCTCATAACCCTTGGATACTTGGCTAACTACATTAATATGCTCATCAGGGAACTCATGATCTATGGATAATTGGTCATTGATAGGTAAAAGTGTGAGTTGTATCGCTATAGATTGAACTTTCATTGAGGATTGAGAGACATAACAATGGTCAAACTCTATGGTTATGGCTTTCCATCAATCTATATGACTATTTTCATAGATGTTGGTTTTTATGGTTTTGAGTATGTTATCCTTGCAAATGATGTTCACTTCACCCTTGAAGAGGTAGTATCTCCACTTCTTCAAGGAGAAGACTAGTGTTAGAAAATACTTCTCCACTTTAGTGTATCGGGTCTTATGGGTGACTAATGTATGGCTAAGGTAGTATATAGGGACTTCTGCTCCATCATCACATTTTTGATAGAGTAGAGAAGTAATGGACATGTTAGAGATGCAAGGTAAATGTAGAATGGTTTACCCTCTTATAAAGAATAGACTATCAATAGTTGTATAAACTCTTGCTTAAGGTTTTCAAAGGCCTCTTGGCATTGAGTCGTCCACTCATAATGAACCCCTTTCTTAAGTAAGTGTTACATGGGTTGTAACTTATTTGTAAGCCTAGCAATAAATATATGAATAAACTATAATATGCCTTGTAAGCGTAAAAGCTCCTTAAGATTGGTAGGTGTTGCTAATTTTGATATGGCCTTCACCTTATTAGGATTGACACACATCCTTACTTCAAAGACTATACAACTAAGAATCTTACCAGTCTTGATGTAGAAGATACATTTCTTGGAATTGAGCCTAAGCACATACTTTTAGGAATATTTTAAGCATAAGATCTAGGTCATTAATGTGGTCATTGACCACTTTTGACCTAATGGCTATATCATCTAAGTAATTGTTAAGCAAACCTAGCATGTAATCACTGAAGATATAGGTCATGGCTCGTTGATAGGTTACTCTAGTGTTCTCAAGGCTAAAGAAATCATAGTATAGCAAAAGGTATCCTATGGGATCATGAAGGTCATGCTAAGTTGGTGCTCTAAGTTGATACTTATTTGATTATATCCTAAGAAGCCATCCATAAAGGACAACAAGGCATGTTTGATCATAGTATCAATAAGTTGATTAGTACTAGGCAAAGGAAAATCATCCTTGATAGTCACTTTATTTAGGTCTTAAAAATCGATGCAAATATAGATACTCCCATTTTTATTAGGAAATAAAACTATGTTGGACACCCATTCTGCATAGTCAACATCCCTAATGAAACTAGCTTGTTATAGCTTTTGGAACTCATCATGAACTTTCAAGGGCAAATCAAGCCTAATCTTCTACAATTTTTACTTAACTTGTCTAATGCTAGGGTCAAGTATGATGTTGTGCTAGACTAAATGTGGATATAAGCCTGGCATATCTTCATATGACCAAGTCAAGACTTTAATGTTACTTTGTATGACCTTGGTGATGTCTTGAGCCTATTCAAGTTTTAATGAGAAACATAGTTTAAGGGTTTTCTCCTAACCACTATGTGTTATGATAGGGACTTTAATTAGAGAGTCTTTAGTTGTATCAATTACCTCTAGGTTAACGGTTTTGACTAGGTTCTTAGGCCATTCTAGAGTTTTCTCTATTAACGCGATGTGGTCTACAAGACTCTTAGGCTTAAGATTTAGGTAATTAGGGTCGATACACCATTCAACATCACTACAAGGTTCATGTAGATACAAAGGCAAACTAATTTACTCCCAAGTACTCATACTTTGGTTTTGCATGTCAACCATATGCATATTAAGTGGCACCTAGGTAAAAGTTAATAAATAATGCTAAAATTCTATAAAATTATGCAAATATATGCTATGCAAACAAGGTCATCCAAGGCTATAAATAGGGTGAAAACAAGCAAACAATGTGTAATAAGGATGATTTAAAGGTCAAACCAAGGTTAAACTAAGTAAGAAATAAGGCTAAAAATGGTCAACAAAGGCCACAATTTTTCCAATTTTAGGCCTTAGTGGGCCATGATGCTAGTTTAGAGTCTTGGTAGACTATAATTCCAATCTAAGGCCTTAGTAGGTCATGGTTACATGGTGTCAAATGGTGGTTAGAGAAGGTCAAACCCTACTATTTGATACTAATCAAAGGCAAAACAAAGGAAAATAAGGCTATAATAAGATAAATAAGGAGAATATAAGGCTGCATAAAGGCCATAATAAGGTTAACAAGGTTGACAATGCAAAACCAAACTAAAAACAAGTCAAAGCATCATGTAATAAGGTAAAAATCAAGCAAAATAAGCTACATATGGTGAAATTTGGCTAATATAGGTAAAAAGGGTTAGATTTTTCCATTTTTAGGCCTTAGCAGGCCATGATTTAGGGATAAAAGGCTATTAGGTGAGTTTGGTCATTAGTTAGGGCTATTTGAGCATGAAAATAGAGAGTTTTGAAGCTTCCACATTAGGCTCCCCTTGTTTTCGCACTAGCCAACATGGTAAAAGGGATCCTTAGTTTGGAAACTAGGGAATGTGACTTTTTGGGGCATTTAGAGATCCAAGATTAAGGGTCTCAGGTCCTTCCCAAGGTAGGACAAGTTTAGATCTATCAAAATTGGATACTCTAGAAGTCTGTAAAGGCCAAAAAGCAAGTTTTGCAATCTTTTCCTCTATTTCCACACTAGTCAACATGGAAGAGAGGGGGTTTATCATAGAGAATAAAAAATCTTGGTCAAAATAGGATAAAACATGGTAAAATAGGTAGCCAAAACCAAAATCTAAAAGTTGTGCATCTGCTAGCGTTGTTTTGAGGTAATTGGAGTTAATTTTGTGTTAAAACATGCTAAAATGGCTTCCCCCATTCTTCCACATTGGGCATAGTATCCCTAACGTGGATAGATGGGGGACTCTTGTTTTATGAATTCAGAGTAATATGGGAGTACATCGACTAGGTTCCTAGGCTCCTAAGATAGTAGGTCATGGTTTTGCAAATTTTTGGCTCGTTTTGAACATGCTTGGAGGTCACTCAAGGGAATCTAAGGTCTTCTCCCCTATTTCCATGCTAGGGAAGTTTATCTAGCATGGAATATTGGGGGAATATATTTTAGAGGTTAAAAATGAGATCAAACAAGAAAAATATTAAGGCTATGAGGTCCTAGGATTCTCCAGCGTAGGTCTTTGGCTTCTGGGAGTGTTATCTTATTACCAAAAGTAGAAAAGTAGTTCCCCCCTCCATTTCCACACTAATTAGCATGGAAGGAGCCCTCTCCAACATGGATGAAACAAGAATCCAAAATATAGACCAATTTGGATCATGACTGACTATGCATGATAGCTTTCAAAGTTACTAGGGCCAAAGGCTAGGGTTTCATGTAAAAATTTGGCATTTTTGGGTACTTCTATGTGTTTTTTGGGGTTTCCTCACTTTTTTCCAAGCTGGGACTAGGGTTCGTAGTGTGGAAGGTTAAGGGAAATCACTTTTTAACCATTTGAAATTATTTTTCTAAGGTTTGAAGACTCTAGAGAGTGCTGACAAGGCTCTAGGGTGCATACAATATTATTTGATGTCGTTCTAAGATGTTTGTGGACCCTAATTAAGTTCCCCCTTAGTTTCCATGCTGGGTAGCATGGAGGAAGGGATATTTAGTGTGGAAGAATCATAAATCTCAATCCTAGGCCATTTCGACCTCAACTGATAGTGCATGTATGCCCCTAAGGTTGTTAAGGTCAAGGAATAGGATTTGAGGTCAAGTTTGGTCAATTTGGTGGTTTCCTAGATGGTTTTTGAGATTCCCCCTATTTTCCACTCAGAGCATAGTATGCTCACATGGAAGAATAGGAGTAGATTTTTGGTTATTTGTAGTCACTTTTGCAAAGTTTGAGAGCTCCAAAAGGTGTGAAATTGGTCTTAGGGCTCATGTCAGTTTGCAGGCTATTTGTTCAAGATATTTAAAGGCTATTTTGGAGTTTCCCAAAAGTTCTCATTATCTTTCACACTGGCCAACATGAAAGAGGAAGCTCTTAGCATTGAGAAACTAGAATAACCTTCTTTTTGACATATTTTTTTATGTTTTTGGCCATGCATGTAGGTCTCTAAGATTGCTAGCATTGACTACTAATACCTAATGACAAAATTTGGTTATTTCAAGGATTGTTAAGGGGTTTTTAGTATTTATACCTTTTTTCCATAGTGTGGTTTCCATGTTTATCATGAAATATTAAGGGGAAATGGTTTTGGTTACTTATGATTAATCTTTGAGAGTCTAAGGGTCCTGGGAAGTGTAGATAGGGTCCTAGGACACACATAGGACTTTCTAGTGTCTAGTTAAGATTGTTGAAGGATATTTTGGAGTTTCCCCAAAGTTTTCCCCTTTTTTCCATGATGGCTAACATGGAAGAGGGAGCTCTCAACCTGGAGAAACTAGGAGACTCTATTTTTTCTAATTTTTAACAATTTTGGCTATGCATGCATGTCCATAGGCTTGCTAGTGTTAACTATTAATGTTTACGATTAAAATCTAATTGTTCTGGGCATGTAAGAGGGTTTTAGGCTTTCTCTTCTCTATCCATGTTGGGGCTAGGATGCTCAACATGGATGGGATCCTCCACAACATGGAGAACCCAAGGGAGGTAAGTTTTTATCATTTTAGGTTACTTTTGAAAGTTTGGTAGCTTTTAGAAAGATTGGGTTGCTTTTGGAAGTAACGTTTCATGAAAATGTCGATAGTTTTGGCTTTCCCCCTTTCATACATGCTAAGATTGAAATGCTCAACGTGGATAAGGTCCTCCCCAACGTGTAAGAACCTAAGGGGATTGATTTTGTCTTATTTTTGGCATTCTGGTGGCATCCAGAAAGGCTGTGAAGGTTCTAGTATCAATTTGAGATAATTTGGTATTGTTTTCTTTTTTCTAGAATTCTCCACTAACATTCATAGCTCCATCCTCTTAGTTTATACTTTTGAAATCATGGAAGAGATCTCCCCCAACATGGAAGAACCATGAATGTTAGATCTAGGCTAGTTTGACACCCAATCAACCATGCATGTTGGTCTTCAGGATTGTCAATGTTAATGGTTGATACTATGTACTAAGATTTAGTAGTTTGGAGGCTTCCAAGTGCCTCATGTAGTTTGATCCTTTTCTTCCACACTGGCTATGATTGCCCTAGCATGGATGAGAGGGGGTGGCAATTTTGTACCATATTTAACTACTTTTAATGGATTGAAATTCTCTAGAGGGCTCTGGCTAGTTTTAGGGATCACTGGGCTTTGAGAAATGGCCATTAGGTAGTCAACTTATGTCATTTTTTACTTTCCCCCATTCATCCATGCTAGGGATGAGATGCGTAGCATGGGTGAATCTTCCCCTAGTGTGAAAACATCAAATCCCAAGGTTTTAACTAGTTTTGACTAAGTTTGGTAAGGTTTCAGGATTGCCAAGTGTTCTTGGAGGGGTTCTAGGTCATGTGGGGTCCACTTTGGGGTCAAAATGGACTAGATTTTTTGAAACCCAAAATGTCTAGATTATGTGGAAACCAAAAATGTCTAGATTCTTCCACATTGGGCAATTTTTCCATTATGTGGAAACCTAAAATGTCTAGATTTTTTGATGTCCAACCCCCTTTTGGGAGCCTGAGTCTAAAAGGTAGGTCGTAGCTACTAAAAATAGTAAGATCGTTATATCTTAATGGTTTTGTGAAATGGGAGACATGTATCCACACTGGGCATGATACCCCTAGCATGGATGCATGCGATTTAAGGTTTGGGTATGTTCTAAGTATCACAAATGGCTAGATCTTAGCATTGCTGTATTTTCTTAGCTAAGAGGAAAGACATATGGTAGGGTCCATAACCCAAAAATTTTGAATTTTGAATTTTGAGCTTAACTCCCACCAATTTGAACATTGAAGATACTTTCCCCTATTTACACTTTAGTGCACTTGGAGTTATGGTACACTAAATGGCCAACTAGGATTTAGAGGTGGGTGTTTAGGTTTAGATGTAGTTTATATTATCAAATTTTGGAAGTTTTCAATCACAATTCACATTCTTGAAAACAACACATTAGAGGAGAGCTTTGGCATATATTTTTATGGTAAAAACAATCTATCCTCAGCATGGAAGCCTTCCATCTTCTTTACAGCCAGCGTTGATCTCCCATTCCTCTTAGATTCTAGTAACTCTTAAAATTGAGCCTACAATGGCATCAAAGCAACATGGAGGAAAGAGCAGGAATCTTAGGATTCAAAATGTAGATGAGCATGCTATCAACCTAAAATGGCTATCCAAGCCTATCACAATCCAAGATTCATCTATTGCCACTCCAAGGTAGGTAGTTCTACTCATTTTTGCTTTGGTTTCTAGCTATTTTTATCACTTTTCTTATGTTTTTCTTACAACATGTGTGGCCATTTTTTCCAACTCTATGTTGATAGATGAAATAAAATAAAATATTAATGAAATAACCCTCTTATTTTGGCCATTTCTATGTAGATCTATGATCATTTCATTGTTTTGGTTTTAGTTTATTTGATTTTTGAAATTAGGCTTGCTATTTTTATGCTTTTTTCACAAAATTTGGGGATAGGATCATTTTCTCATATCTAGGCTAAAGTATTTGTCAAAATTAAATTTTGAAAAAATCATACACCATTATTTTAGAGTGTTTCCTAATGGATATGAGTTATTTCAGCTATTTTGGCAATTTCTTTAAGGATATGTTAAGCTGGATTTTAACTTTTTAGCTTTTTACATTAAAAAAGTAAGCAATGCAATGTAATTTTTTATTAAGAAAATGGATACAGATTTTTGAAAGTTAATGTTATGGGTTTGTAGCCCTATTTTTAAGCTTTAAAATAGCTATTTTCTTGTTTGATTTGGCTTTGAAATGATTAAGTTATGGCTATTTTTCTAGGGTCATGCTATTAGGTTTATTATGCAATCTTTAGATTTTCATGTGAATTCATGAATTTTTTTTAAGTAACCAGCAAGTGTTTTGGCTATTTTTAGTTATGGCTAGGTGGACCTTGGCTTCAAATTTCCAAAAAAGGTGGAATCACAATAATTGGACTTAAAAAATGAATTTTTTATTAAGCCTATGTCAAAAGGAGGCTTGTACCATTTCCAGATTTTTGTCCAAATTGGTAACATTTTTCTATATAAATGTTAATTATTTCTAATTTTTGTTACGAATGGGTGTGTAGGGCTCATGTAAGCTTTCAAATGGTGATAGAATCAATTCGTTTAGAGCTCAAACAAATTTTTGGCAAAGTTTTTACTAACGCTATGTCAAAAAGGGGTTAATGGTGATGGCTATAGTTTTTGTTAGATTTGTCTATGTTCCATGTAAAAATGGTTATGTATCTCTAGTTATAATGGTCATGGATACAAAGCTTATAACTTCATGATTCTTTCTATGGTAGCTCACTACAATCTTAGCTTGAATGAATTTTGAATGAGTTTTTTGGCTAAACTATGTGAATCTTGATTGTAGCACCTTACCCCTTTGGTGATGGATGTGATCAATATGTATAGTTTTTCCTATCAACATGTAAAACTTATGTTTTAAATTTTTTTTTAAGAAAAGTAAAATATTTTGCTATTTTTAGCAGGCTTTTTCTTGTGGTGATATGTTTTTTTTCTAAGTTTTAATGCTTTTTATAAGTTTATGGATGGTCTAAACTAAGTCTTAATTTCGACTCTAAATATTTGGCTCTAATATTTTGGCTATGAAGTAAATCACTATGAAAAGCTATAACAATGCTTTTTCCTAGAATTTCTTAATTTAACTTGAATAAACACCTTAGAGCTTTTTTAAGGTGCTAATATCATCCTCAACTAGGATATTTTTTCAAAACTTATTAAGAAATTCTAATGGGTCATAATGCCTTTTCTCTGCTTCATGCAGGGCCTACTTGAAGCCCATCCTCACCATTATGGAGTTGGTGGACATTTTCTGTTATCCCAAGGCTAGTAGTTCACTTCCTGACATGTCACTGATGAAGGCTTCATTGTGGTTCTAGCCTGGAACATGGGAATTCCTTACCTACATTCTGCAAAATTTTTAGTGTAATGCTATGGTCACACTTGTCTAGGGATGTGGCCTAAGCTATAGTGGAAACCTTGTTGCCTCAGTTATCTAGCTTGATTTTCAAGTTCATTATTAACAACCCATCTCCTAGGACATCAGGGGGATTAGTAGACATGATAAGCCCATGTTACCTTACAAAAATCTAGATGAAGCCAAAGTATAGTTAGTATAATGCTGACAATACTTTGATGGTGGCACATAGAGCCGACACATTATTCTAGAACTAGCCTAACACTATGTATTGTCTACTAGGGTAAGCATAGTAGTTATAGTGTTTTTATGGATTTATTAGCTACTTTTCCTAATTCTATTTATTTTATGAACCTTTTCTAGGTACTGAGTTAATGATCAAGGCTTGATCATTAATGATCAAACCTTAGTAGTGGCTCAATTTTCCTAGATGAATTCACCAAGGACCCCTAGATTAGAATTTTTATGTATCAATAGTTAAAAGGGGATGTTTATGCATATACTACAAGGTTCAACCTTTTATAAAAGAAGTGTAAGGATGATGGGATGATACATAATTGGTGGGTAGACTACACTAACTCCATGAACTAGATCCTTGTAGCTAGTTGCTTCAATCAAACCATACTAAGAAAGAAGAAAAGTAAACATAAAGGCTATAGCTTCTAATGTTTCATTATTATAAAAACTCTAAGTGTTTTATTGCTTTGACTAGTTGTTGATGCTAAAATTTGGTTGTTACCTTGTAGGACCTTCCACTTCTACCAAAGTCACCATCTCACTTTTAGGAGCATGTCATGAGGATACCCTTATCTTGAAGTTTGATGGGGTGATACTAGCATAGGAGTGGCTAAGGGAACAAGGTACATTCAAGAAAGCATGTAGCCTATAGGTTTGCTTGATGTATTTATGGCATCCATCCCTTCAATACCTACTATAAAGATGATGCACATCATTGAATCCTTTGATGAGAAGGCTGGTCATTTTAGAACCATCATTTGAGGTGTGAAGGTTAACATGGACATTAATGAGGGTCTCTTTTTTAAATTGTTTGGTATTCTTGCTAATGGGAAAAATGTTCCCACTAGAATAGTGAAGGAATTAGGCCATCATGAGGACGTTGTGGAGTGGCTTAGTGCCAACATTGGCAACTCCAAAATTTTCATGGATGTCTCCATGAATCTTGATGCAAAGGAATCATATCCTTTGTTTAGGTCTTATGCATTTCCTAAACTATTATCACAAAAGAAAGTGATTGGAATTGCATAGGGTTTGACCTTTAAGAAGGTCCTGATGGATGACACCAAGTTCAATTGGGTACCTACCTTGGTTTTTAGGCTTTAGGAGGAGAACCTTAGACTCTGCATAGATACCTCTACAATAATCCACATGCATTTTGCAATTTTTAAAGGCTATTTGAAAAGGTTTGCAGAGGTCTTGGTGGTGTATAGGAATGAACAATGGATTCCCCAATACCTAAGCCAACTTTCTAAGCCTTGGATAAAGCACAATTATCCAGTGGTGTAGGCCTAAAATCCACTAGAGGGGATGGATGATACATTGTCCATTACCATCAAGGACTTTAATGTTAGGTCATGTGAGTCTCCTAACAACACAAATGATGAGGAGCCTCTCACATTTCTAGTGAGTGTCATGGAGACCAAACAACAACATAGGAAGGTCGAAGGTATAGCCAGAGAGAAACTTAAGAGGCTCATGGAGAAAGCACCATCGGCAACAAAGTAGCCCACCTAGAAGAAGCTTAAATTTAAGCCTAAGCCATCATAGTAGGTAGTCATAGGTATTCTTTATTTAATTTTTTCTATTTCATGTTTTAAATTTTATGGCTATGTTATGGTTTCATATGGTAATTGGTTTTCTATGTGATATGGTTGTAGATAAGTATCAGGTTATGGTAGCCCAAGCTGCCATGGAAGAAGAACAAAGGTGTGTAGAAGATGCACTCCTAAAGTAGCCTATGGTTGAAGGATTTGTTGATGAAAATATAAATGATCTAGAAGTGTTGTTCGATGAGGCTATGCTAAGCACATCCCCCATCATCATTCTAGAGGAAGAGGAGATGGAGCTAGGTATCTCCATGCCTTAACCCTTCCATTATATCTTATGGATTAATTTTGGTTTTCATCCTAATAATTCAATGATTGGTATTTTTATACTAGATCTTGAGCCACTAGTGAACACGCTTATTCCTAAGTTTCATGTGAAACCATGGGTGAAGACTCTAGACAAGGTGGAGTTCATGTGTGGGATGGCTAAGGACATCATTGATTGGTTGCAATAGGCTACACCCAAGATAGGTAAGGAATTTATTTTATGTGCCTTAATTGTTTGTATATGTTATATGCTATGTTTGTATTATGGCTATCTTAGGTTATACATTATGTTTATTGGTTGTATTTCATGCTTGTGTAGTACCTTCTATGAAGTGGGTCCCTAGTCAAGACACGGAAATTGACTTCTTTCCTAAGCTTTCCTTAGATGTATCTACTATACCCTTGAAGTTGTACAAGATTACTACTGATCTAGCAATGTCATGTGAAAAACATTCATGGGAGCTAGAGAGGTCCAATGAATCCCTATGGGAGAAAGTTGTGACGTTAAGGGAGAAGACTCAACAACAGTAGGATACTATTAGAGATCTCCAAGGCTACAAGGCCTTTGTGAAAGCCCAAGTGGCTAACTCAAGGGAATTACAAACTAAGGATATCATGTGGGCCTACTACTGATATACCATTTTGAATAAAGTAGCAATTCTATAGGAGATGGTAGAACAAAGAATGTAGATGGACCTCATTTCTAGAAGGTCAAGGATTGGAAGGATTATTGTGCTTGGGTTATAAAGTGGAGTAAGAAACAAAAGGTTCACAATCGACAATACAAGGTGGATCATGGGGCCTATCTCAAGTGGCTCAAGAAGGAGTCGGTTGAACAACATAAGAGAGAGCTATTCATCTAGGGGATCTAGGAAAAGTTTGCTTATAAGCTTTTTGAGAGTACTCTCATGGTGGAGCAATCCCCTACTCTTTAGATTGCCACTACTATAGGTGAGAGTTCTATGGTTGTTATTACTCAAGAGCCATCTACCTGGACTGTGATAGATAGCACTACATCCTTTCTGGTGTTGATCTTCGGGTTGTTGACTAGGTCAACATGATGAAGGACTAGATCCTCCATCATTTGGAGGAAAGCCTTCCACATCTACTCCTAGAAGTTATGGAGCTAGAATTCCCATAGGTTATATGTATTTTATGTTTTAGTTTTTTATTTTAGGTTATGGTTTTGGCTATTGGTCACTAACTTGCTAAGTGTTATATTTTAGGCATTAGGAGACATTAGTAGTCCTAGCAATGAGGGTGGAGATGATCCATCACTTCATTCTCCAGATGCTCCTTAGCATCCTCCATCAGCTCATTTTCAAACTATTAGCTATATTACTTTTATTTTCATGTTGATGGCTAATTTTAGCCAAGACTATGTTATAAATGATTGTTATTATTTATTTGACATTTTTGCCACATAGTGTGGCCATGGCTATGTATGTTACGAATACTTTAAATTTAAATTTAAGATTTTGGTTTCATTTTTGGCTATCTATATTATTATAGTAAGCATTGTAAATGTTGTAAATGTTATGAGTGGCTATGTTGAGGTTTTTAGCTATAAAATTGTGTGGCTAATTGATGCAACAATAAGCTAAACCAAAAATATAATCAAATAGGCATTTGGAAATTTTAGGATATAGCAGACATAGGTTGTATTGTTTTGCCAGTTTAAGGCCATGATAGGCCATGTTACGTTATGGTTACATTGCCAATTTTAGGTTATAGTGGGCCATGTTGCCAATTTAAAGTATTAGTACACTGCAATGCTAGTTTAAGGCCATAACCGGTCATGTTATACATTTATCTTGGCTAGTTTAAGGCCATGTCTAGCCATATTGTGTGATTATCTTTGCCAGTTTAAGGCCACGGTGGGCCATGTTGCTAGTTTAAGATCTTAGTACACCATGGTTAAAGAGAAACCTATATTTTTTGGTGATTTTATGTTTTAAGGATTTTTTTTGTTGATAAAAAGAATGACTATAATAAGAAAAAAATGCAAATTAAAGTAGAAACTTAGGCTATATGTATAAAGAGTAAAAAAAAGTCCATAAAAAAGTATAACAAATTAGGCTACATGGCTATTGGTGCATTTGGTTATAGGGACATGGGATAAAAAGGTTAAGGTGAACTTTACCTATGTAAGTTCTTTCTAATATTTGCAAGATTAGGGAATGAGAAAGGTTTACTATGCATAAGATTATATTCGCCATCCCCTTCATTGACGATGTTAAAATGGAGTTCATCCCATAATGCATCTCATTACTTATTGTTGTCATTGTTGGGTTGTTACTTTCTTTTGGGTTGATGAACTTTGTGGCTAGGACCTCCTTCTTGAAGCTCCACTTTAGATCCCTACTCCATGTTGACATTGCTAACAACCAAGGAAATTGCACTATCACCATGGATGATGATTTTACCTCCCTCATAAGGAAGCTAAATTTATTAATAGATGGGTGAGGATACAACTTATAATTAAGCCAACCAAGGTCTTCCCAGGATAAGGTTGAACTCTAGTGTTTCCTTCACCATCAAAAAATTGGAGGTTGTGGGGGATTTCTCCCATAACACAAAATCCAAGAAGATGGACCCCTTGACCGCCACACTTGAACCTTTAAAAGACTTAAGGGGATCTATTGATGTAGGTTGTATTTGCTTAGTTAGACCCAAGCATTCAACAATGATGCATGAGATGATGTTAGTTGTGCCTCCATCATCAACATGCACTGTAAAATGCACTACATGTCTGGTTATCAATAGAGGAACCTTAGTTACTTTGCCATTTTTGGGATTAACCTTGCTTTTGCTATCATGAAATACTAGGGGTATTAACTTCCCCTCTCTTGGTAAGGGAGAACAATCATTGGATGGATGGATTTCTCATTAGCAAGGATGTCCTCACTAATGGGGATGCAGGTTAATATTTTAACCAGCACCTTGCAATGACAGCAAAAGTCATGATTAGGTTATACACGCTTAGAGTTGTGTTTTATTTCTTGAGGGATTTCTTGAGTTGATTCATCACACTGAGGAAATTTTTATTATTAGTCATGGACTTATTACCATGATTATGCTTTACTTCTTCCATGTGCTAGAAAATGTAAACTTTGGCTTTAGGTTGTGGTGGTTGTTGAGGCCTTTTCTCATTCTTCTGATCATGGGGCTTTGGTGTCCTATGGCTTGTTGGTTAGAGTGAATTAAGTAGAGGTCATGGGTATAGTCAAAAGGGGAGTGGGCTTCAATGAACCCAATTCCTTTTATTCCACCATCTGCTCATCATCCTTGCTACTAGTCTTTTGCTTATGCTTCTTCCTTTACTTGGTTAAATTTTTTCAATTGTTAATTATTCATTGTGAAGAAGAGATAGTAGTATTAGCCATCACAGGAGGTCATTGTGCAGTTGGTTGCACTATGGCTAGTTATGTTATGTTAGGCTGGGATACCCTGATGATAAAAGGATTCCTCAAAGACATTCGTGATGGTACTCTTATGAAAAAGGAGGATCTTGAGCTTGCAAAAGCTGAAGAAGTCCTTTCATCATAATAGGATACTCAAATCACGAATGGTTCTCTTAAGGGGTTCTCATCATTATCAATGTTGAAGGCTAAAATGATGAACAGGCTATCATTAGCATTCAATGGCTCTTTATAAACTTGCATCAACTAATTTTTTGGCTTGTAATCGAAATAAGTGTATGGTAGAATGAGGCCAAAAAGCATGAGAGGTTGAAGGAACACTTCTAGGAACAAGTAGGCATGATAAGAAAATCAATGAAAAGGAGATCTAGATGGCCAACGCTCATATTGGATCCATGTCAATGCAAAATCCTGATTGGCAGCCCATCTTGAATAGTTATGCCTTGGTCCAGCAAGCGAAAGTGAAGAATAAAGACCTACAAATGAAGGATTTGAAGGAATACATGACATTGGCTAACCTTGGATATGCCAACCTTGCCATGTTAATAATAAGTCGATTGAGAAATGAGCTAGAGAAGTAGGTAGTGACCACCTATGCACTATATGAGAAAGAGTTTGCAAAGAAAAAAGGTTGCTTTGCAAAACTTTCATGTAGAAAACTCAAAAATTGAGGTGATCAAAGCTCGCTAGCATGGACAAAAAGATGTTGCTTTAGAACTAGCTAGGCAACAAATAGATTATCATGAGCTAAAAGAAAAGGCCAGGGTCTTTGAGGAGGAATGATGATAGTTTGCAGCCTGGTACATGAAGGTCAACCAAATGTTTCCACAACTACCATGTCCTTGGGATATACCAATTCATGGAAACATCAGTTCAGCCACACAGATAGTATATGACCTAAGGACAGAAAAATAAAAGTTGCAAGAACTAGCTTCTAGGAATTGAATTCTTTTAATGCATAGCTTTCAATGCACCTAAGATGCAATGGCTCCACTTTCTTATCTCATCATTTTGATTCCATGTATTTTTTTTCCACGTCCTCAAGATCCAACCATAACTATTGCCGTGTCATCGTAATTTGAGTGGGAAAGGCCGCGTGCCAAAGGAATTCTCTTGTTTATCTATTTCTTCAAATCTCAAAAGCCAAGTTATATTAAAACGGAAGCCAAAAACAGATCACAAATCACAAAGATCCAACAAAACTCACAAAGGTGATGTTGGGCTTTCCTATGATAGCACCAATCACAGTTTATCATTCCTAGTTGATGAGTGGCGAGGTACCCCTACACTCAACCATACGAATACAAGCGTTTTCACGTGCGATCTGGTCAAACTCCAAGGACTAAGTGCTTACGTGCCTCATGGAACACTTAAGGTTGTTCAGTCACTATCTTCCCAAGCTCACTTGTATTTTTCATAGTTGTATGGTTAAGTGAACTTGAGGTATATGATTTTTATATCTTTTATGTTTTTATCACCTATGCTAGGAGCAAAAAGGGTGAAGAGACTAATTAACTAACTTTGACTAACTAAGCTCTAATTATCCTAGCATCAGTATTTGTTCCCACTTTCCGTTCACACCCTAAACTAATGCAACACTACTGGGATTATCAAATGCTATTCGTTACTAGGATTACCAAGCATAATGCACGTGCTCAAAGTGGTCGTACTGAATGCACTTAACTATGAGAGTTGAGGGTTGAGAGAGATTAAGTCCTTAAGAAAGCATTTAAACATTTAACAATAATTAAATAACTATTTAGCTTAGTCCATATGCTACAAGGTTTATCCAAAAGTTAATCTTTATTTTCATACACAATTGTGTGCTCAAGTACAAACTTGCTCGAATAAAGATCTGTTCACTTTGGGACTCCTACTGCGGGCACATGGAAATTATTCTAACTCTGGAATGGAAAAATGACAAGAGTTTGGCTAAGGTCTAGATCTAGATGGAGAAACAAGGGACGACTACCTCTTATTTATAGAACTGGCATCGAGCCACGATATAGCGTACGTGATATCGCAGTGATATCGTAATTAATGACGTGATAACACGTACACGATAACATGGCCTATGTGATATCACATCCCATCATACCCCAATGACTGAATGAAAACTCGTCCTCAAGTTCCTTACAAAAAATTGGGAAGGTATGGGATTATTGACTTGAATGGAACTAATGGTGAATGGAATGACATGTGAACGGATCATCATTACAAAACATGACAAAACTAATGTTCATGACAACAAGAGTGAACATTATGTACATTTGACATCCAACCTTTATATGGCAACTGAGAAAGAGAGAGAGAAAAGAAGAAGTTGCTACTGAGGCCAAGATTGCGCTTCATGTTGTTCATCCATAAGTGCACCATCAATCTTGTTCCTTGCATAATTGTTTTAGCACCAATCCATTCCAAGTGTTCCCACTAGATCCAATCTGTCGTTGTATAATTTCCATTTGCACACACAACACAGTTCTTATATTAGCAAGGGTTAATGAATCATAATGAAATTGATACCTTGCTTCGGTGTAAGGTCCATTGGCTGAGTTGTGTTATGACTGATACGGATCTGAAGATATAATATTTGTGACTACCCGAGGTGTAGGGGTTAGGAAAAAATTGAAAAAAATTGGACCAGGACCCCCATGACTGGGGGCGAACCTCCAGTAGCAAGAGAATGTAGAAAAAGAAAAAGAAAAGGAACAAGATATATGGAGAAAAAGAAATAATGGCCATACCAATAAAATGGATGTCAAAGATGGAGATGAACAAAATAAATGGTGATTGCAAGAATGTTTAAGAGAAAGAAATTAATGGATGCACCAAATAGGAATGCCAGTGGGTCCTCCCCAAAGTAGGCTCATGCCCTTAATGCCCTGACAAACCCACACTCAAAGAGTCCGTAGGCTCTAGAAATGTCATTTGGAAACAAGAGTTAAATTCTTAACCACAAGAATTTACCAAAAATAAAACAATGTGTCATCCAAAATATACACTAAGGATACAACCGGCAATGAGATGAACAATGGAGGAAGAATGATGGAAAGGAGAGAATGGAATGGAGTCTCAAGAACAAGGTGATGTACAACCCCTTGTGTATTTAATGATTAATGTAACTTGGTAGATCTCATTCCAAATCCAACCTCAAACACCACATGCAGTGACTTCACATTAATACATTAGGCTAATCCATCCTCCCAAAGTAAAAAGAATGCCTTCATCAAAGAGCCACCACCATTCCGACGAAACGAAAGATGAGAAGGTAGGAAGCGAGAAGGACCTTAGTTAGAGGGAACATGTTTATTTTAGTTCCATAACTAGTGCTTGTAGCCTAAATGATTATTTTTTCTAAGGGGTGTGCTTTGAATTCTCAACTTTTTTTTTATGTGAGAACCACACCATGCAAAGACTTATTATCTTTATTTGTTCAACTTCCCGATAATGGAGTAACATCGGAATGGGAAGGTGAACTCAAGAAGAAAACATCCAAGAACTCAAGAGAATGGCCAGCACAAGTGCATCAAATCCCCTTGAAGCCACACCCTTTTCAATCCTTGAGTCCTTCCTTAGTTTGAGCAATTCCCAATCACTGATTTGTTGATAGTTCTTATTAATTTGAAGAAAGGGATTGTACAGTTCCAAGCCAAGAGAGACCATAGAAATTTATGGATGTGTGGATGATGTGGACTCATTGCTTGCTATATCAAAAGAACCATACCTTAGTATCAACATCATAACTTAAAGGAAAAAACCAAACATTGGCAATCCATAGAACACAGTTCATACCATCCTTGGAGCACTTATTACGTGTCGAATCAAACAAAATAAAATAAACAAACACAAAAAAAAAATGAAAGGGTACGAACGATGTTGTAAAAAAAAAGAAAAGTTAAAGAAATTTGTAAAACAAAAATGTGTAAAACAAAAACTTAAAAAGAAACTAAGGACCTCAAAAATGATCAGCATAGGTGGTCATCTCCCCCATGACTGAATTGAAAGGGAGAGATCTGAAATAATGAGCATTTTTTTGATTTTTTTAGAATTGTCCAACTTCTCCCAATTGATGTTTTTAGGTTAAGGGTTGGAAGTTGGTGATGCTCATACTCCAATGTATCTATGCTTTCTTCATGGGCGCAAGTTGGTCCCCTAGTTAGTTCCATGCATGTTGGTGAGTTGCTCTCCTTATTAGCTATCAACCATTGGGTGTTTACTTGTTGTGTAGTTGCTACATACAAGCACCTTTGTATTTGAGTTTCCTGGGCACACCGGTTGCATATAGGAAATGCTGAGCACTCCTATATGTCATCACCCTCTGTATCACTGTATGTGATGCATGGAACTTTCTTCTTCGTGATCTTTCCACAAGAGTTTTCCTTAGATATTTCCAAGGAAAGATAGCAGATTCCTAGGCATGTGTTCATGGTACTTAGCCATGCCCTCCCCATTATAATTGGGAAATCCCCTTTGTTATTGTTAACTACTATCAGTAGCAAATTAGCTAGGTATGACCAACCGCACAGAGTGGTAACAATGTCCTCCACAATGATAGACTAGTCAGCAAGCTCTAATTGAATATTGCTCTTCTTTAGTGGAGGCAGTTTCTAGGCTTTATACATTTCTTATGATATTAAGTTGACTCTGGAACTTGAGTTAAGAAGAGCCTTACGTGGTTCATTCCTAGCGACTTGGAGGTACATCAAGGAACTTCCGAGGTCAGAAAATTTCCTGGGAAGGTAGCCCACCATTATCCAGTCAGTGATGGTATGTATTAACATAGTTGTGTGCATTGAGCTCTGTTATTGGTTTGAAGGGAGCTCCGAAGCCTTGATGGAGGAGTACTTGTAGATTCAACTGCTTGTGGTTGTGAGAGTTTATTTGGTTATTGGTTCTAAAGAAAGGTCTTCTCTTTGTATGATTGTTAGAACCGAAAGTGGATTAAAGGTTTACAGCTCTCGTAGCATTATGTTGCTGTAGTTGAGTGGGGAGTTCCCCTTGCATCATTGGAGTGGGTGGTAGTGGAACTATTGTCGTAAGAGATGTGGATGGATTTGGAGGATGGTATGCATGTGGAATGTCTCTTCCAGGAGAGGGAGTCTTAAGATACTCCTAAGCCTGTTAGTGCCATTATGGGGTCATGTGACTAATAGAGTCAATTGGAGAAACTGATTGCTGCATGTAATAGCCATATGGATTTGGTTGTTGGTATGGGTATTGTTGTCTTGGTGGTGGCATCCCCCGTGACTGTGGGTATTGCCACTACTAGTGTTGCTGGATAGGTTGTGGTAGATTTCCACTTGGATAATATGTTAAGGATTGGTGGAGCTACCTTGGGTTACCTTAGGGATAAGGTATCCTTTGGGGTGCTTGTCATTTGTTAAGTCTTGGGTTGAGTGCATACACCCCAGACTCTTGCAGATGTGAGATTATTGGGCAACATTCCTTAGGATGGTCATACTGGCATATCTAACATCCACCGTCATCATCCGTATTGGAATCCACAACCTCATTGGTGATAGTCATTTTTGCCTTACCCTTGTTATGTGCATGGTTTGAATCTCTCCTATTTTTCTTATCATGGTCACTACTTCGCTCCTTAGACTCTACGATTTTTAAAATGGTTTCAAATCTACTATCTAAGGAGTCCCACATTTGATCTACCTTAGCCGACACTTCAGTTGTTAACTTTTGAAGTGGCAAGGTTTTTCTATTCACCAACTCCTTGAGTGGTGACTCATCCTCTTCTTCACAAAGTCTTACGCCTCTCTTTCGGAGGGAAGGATCGTGGTTATACTCTTCCACTCTTTCTCTTTTCTGTAGCTCTCCTTCTTCCTTAGCTACTTGCTCCAACAATCAATGAACTTCATGGGACCTAAGTTCTAATAATCTCCCTTGGGCATATGTTCCAAGGGTTTTCCTAGTTTCATGTCTTAGCCCATCTACAAGGTGGCGGAGTTGATCCCATTGTGCATAGCCATGGCTCGGGAAACAATGTAATAATGCATAATATCGGCCCATGGCAGCATCCAAGGGTTCGTGATTACCGTGCTTCCATCCTTGGATCTACTTATGCAAGTTGGACACTTGGGAGTACGTTTGATATTTATCGTTAAAAATTTCTAGCATCGTACTCCACCTTCTAATGGATTGAGGTTCTAAAGACCGGTACCAACTTTCTGCTTCTTTTATGAGTGTCCTAGGAAACAACTTTAGCTTCTGTCACTCGTTCTCGATATTTTTCAAGGCATA
The DNA here is from genome assembly GCA_015680685.1 of Gnetum montanum. Lineage (NCBI taxonomy): Eukaryota > Viridiplantae > Streptophyta > Gnetopsida > Gnetales > Gnetaceae > Gnetum > Gnetum montanum. The sequence continues at coordinate 148,872 of MNCI01015652.1, forward strand.
GGCATCATGAAATGCCTATAAGTGGTTCTACGGATCAGCGTTGTATCCCCCCTCAAATCGTGAAATATTATTCATGTCTAGTCTCTTGATTCGACTATCTTTTTGGTGCCTTGTAGGTATTCTAACTGCCTCTGTAATGTCTAACATGCTTCAGGTTGCAAGTAGGGGCTCGTCATGGTCATTTCTCTCATGACGTTTGTGATGCCTACGTGGTTCCCTATTTTCCCTTCTACCATGCCTTGATTTTCTTGAATGCCCTAATCCTCACTCTCGACTCTCTCGTTGAGGGTTTTCATTATGCTTACCCTTATCTTCACGGTTGTGCTCTTTGTGACTACGTCCTGATGTGGAAGGAGAGGGTGAATGATGTGATGAAGGTGAAGAAGAAGGGGAACCATTGCCGTGATGATGTTTCTTACCTTCTCTTTGGTGGCTACGGCCCCGATTGTGATGACGATTAGACCTCCTACCTTTATCTTGTGTTTGTGTTCCCTCATTGAACACTTGGTGTTCTTGGGGATCAGAACCAGGGTTATGACTCATGGAATGAAGGTTCTGATACACCACCTCCTCACCATCATTAGGAGGGGGAACATCATTTTGTGGAGAACTTATGAAAATAGGTTCACCACCCTTAATTTTGCTTATGATGGACGAAACATTATGGGGGCCTTTGCCCTTCAACGATGTATAATGACTCTCCTGCGGCAAGTCCCGTTGACATTGCACTTCTATGGGATGGTAGTCCCTTACGTTGTAATCGCATGCAACATACTCAATGTATACTTGTGACATGGCAATTCATGCAAGGGCATGAAGGAGCATGTTGGGGGCAGCTCTCTCTGGAGGCAACACTATGTTACCTTCTAAATCTCTCCAACGCAGTTGTTTATCCTGATGGAAGACAAAGGTAAAGTTGGGGATATATTCATCATGATGAATATATGCCACACTGAATTGTTGAGGAACTAGCGGCTCTTGGTTATGTATGTTGTGCCGCTAAGTGTCTCTTGTGTGGTTCCTAGGCGGTGAAGTGCTTTTGTGAGAAGAAGAAGACATTGTTATCTTACTTGGTGTGCTAATTACCATTGTTTAATTTTCTTTCTTCTGATTAATCCTAAGGGTTCGTTTAAGCTCCAAGCAATGTGAATGATATCCTATGTTCTACTTAGCGCACAAACAATGATGTCCTCAACAACGGGGCCAATGATGAGTGGCGAGGTACCCCTACACTCAACTATATGAATACGAGTGTTTTCATGCGTGATCCGGTCGAACTCCAAGGACTAAGTGCTTACGTGCCTCATGGAGCACTTAAGGTTGATTAGTCACTGTCTTTCCAAGCTCACTTGTATTTTTCACGATTGTATGGTTAAGTGAACTTGAGGTATATGATTTTTATATCTTTTATTTTTTTATCGTCTATGCTAAGAGGGGAAAGGCTAAAGAGACTAATTAACTAACTTTCACTAACTAAGCTCTAATTATCCTAGCATCAATATCCATTCCCACTTGTCGTTCACACCCTAAACTAATGCAACGCTACTAGGATTACCAAACGCTATTCGTTACTGGGATTACCAAGCGTAATGCATGTGTTCAAAGTGGTCGTACTAAATGCACTTAACTATGAGAGTTGAGGGTTGAGAGAGATTATGTCCTTAAGAAAGCATTTAAACATCTAACAATAATTAAAGGTCTATTTAGCTTAGTCCATGTGCTGCAAGGTTTATCCAAAAGTTCATCTCTATTGCCGTACACAATTGTGTGCTTAGGTATAGAATTTCTCGAATAAAGATCTGTTCACTTTGGGACTCCTATTGCGGGCACATGGAAATTATTCTAACTCTAGAATGGAAAAATGGCAAGAGTTTGGCTAAGGTCTAGATCTAGATGGAGAAATAAGGGATGATTGCCTCTTATTTATAGAATTGGCTACGCAATATCACGGCCTATGCGATATCGCGTCCCATCACTAGTGTATATCACTATTGTACTTGTTGACTTATATAGAGTATGGGGAAGCCAGGGTAGAAGCATATACGTGAAACTAGCATTTCTGGGAAAGTCAGGGTAGAACCATATACGTGAGGCTAGTGTTTCCAGGAAACGAGGGTACATACTCATACTAAGTGTTGAAGCTTAAAATTTTTTTTAAGTATATGTGATAATATATATAAAATTTGTAAAATTAAGGAATCCAACACTTAACCTTGCACATATTATTGTAATTGTGGGGTTGGTTGACACATAAAATATTTTTTGTATTATTTAAGCATGGCACATATAAGCATGGTCAAGATGGTCATGGAATGTACATGGATAGATTATATGGAATGATCCATGAACCATTGTGGATCGATTTATGATTTTACCTTAAGAGAGATACTTTGGAGATAGCAAATCATAAACCGATCAACATTGAGGTGATGTTAGGTAATGACGAGATGTGATACATGTTCATCTCAATCGTCCCCTTTCACCTGATGCGGATCAGTTTATGGTTTTCCCTTTGGAGAGCTTTTCGAATTCTTAAAGATTTAAGTTCCTTCGGTTTCCAGGGTTGGGCCCTGGAAACAGCGGACGGTCAAACCAACCCTTTGCGTTACCGAAAATAAAGACGTGCTGCCAAGCATTGGACTCGAGGCACAAGTTGGCTTTAGTCAGAATCATTCTAACATCGCAGGGGCAGGGGCTGGGACACAGCTCTAGAGGAGGCTAGCATATGAAGGCCCGTGTATGTACCTTTTACATATCTGGTCGATCGTTGGCGTAATCTATGCTATGATGTCTCTGCTGATGACAAGAATTCACACTTTAACTTTAGTATGGTATGTCCTACCAGTAAGCCAGAGTGATACCCAGAAACAAACAATTGTGGTTGATCATTGAATATGCATGTGGTCAAACTGTAGAATGCACCTAATGTGGCCGCCTGCGACTTTCATAAGGTTGATTCGATGTATTTTGTTTCCACCCGCTTTCTACCGGTGAAAATGAATGGATTGTCATCTTTCATCACGTTTACTCAACGTGTTTTAACACTTTGTTTAAATAAAATAAAAACTTGACCATACATTTACAGTTAGGGAGAAGTAAAGGATTTTAAGTTTTGTTTAAAATCTTTCACTGCACGAGTTTATGTCAAAGATGCAGGGGCAGCCGCCGTTGCTGACGGGAAGGATATCAAAGCTCGTGCAGGTTTGCCAGAATCGACAACGGAATCCACTTTTATTTTTCCCGTGAACCTTGGCAGCTTTGGTGTGAAGTACACATGGTGCCTACATGATCTGACTGCCTGTGAAGAAGCATGTAGAGAACGGATCTACGAAGAAAACAAAGGACGCCAAAAAGCTCAACTATCCTGGCCGAGAGAGATATATATTTTAAAGCTGTGCAGCTGTTTAGCGCTACAGATGTTTTTTACGCCATGATACAGTCGTGCTAAAAGCTCAATTAATCCACACAAAATCACTTTAAAGATGTACTTTTAACGTTCCGTGTGCAGCCTACTTCAGCAACGAGACCAGGAACCCTGCACTGATTCAGGTTTTGCATTCATGAAATCTAAACTACACAAGCAAGGGCTAATAATTAGGACAGAGGAAACCAATGCATGCTTATATTAATTAAACTTCAATAAATATATATATTTTTAACAATGTAAATGGAAATGCGTTATTATATTTTTAATAAATCTAATTTGTTTGCAATTTTTTGATAATGTTTACCGAATCTGAAAAGATTTTAGAAAAAAATAACTCAACTTTAGATATTATGTAGTAAAGCTAAAAACCAAATATACCACTATTTGCATTCTTTCTTTAATAGACATGAATAATGTTCATGATAAAGGATTAGCTTTGAAGGATCCATTGCCTTTTAATTCAAGGCCAAATTTTGGTTTACACTTTTTAATAAATTTGAAAATTTTTTCTATCCCCCTCAAATAAAAGGAAGATTTTTTAAGTGTTCCATTTATATACTTGGTAGAAAATTGAACAAAATTAAATATATTATTTTCATTTGTAATTATGAATTAATCAATTTTTAAGTGAATTTATTTTGTTAAGTATAAATTTTGTCCATCATCTGTAAGAAATCTTACGTGCATCAAAAAC
>MNCI01015658.1:0-17820 GCA_015680685.1 Gnetum montanum
ACTAATGTGGTAGTTCTATAGCAACAAGAAGCCATGGGTTATGGGGGTTTTGTCCAACCACCCTGAAACTGGTATGTGTAGGAGGAGGTTTCGAAGTTCTATTAGAACCTCAAATGCCACCTCTTCAAGGCCAACCCTTTGAAGTGCTACCTAGGGTCTTTCATTTAGAAGATAAGCATGAAGGTAATGGCAGCCAAGATACAAGAATGGTTCAAACTAGTAGCCCAAGGCAAAAACATCTTCAAACTAAAGGCAAGTACTAAGGAAAAATATGAATTGGTCCATTAGTTCATTGGTGAGAGCAATAGCAACCAACTATAAAACCAAGGCCTACACTTTCTAAACATTTGGCCAAAGCACAAGGTGATGGCTAGGATGATTATTACTAACGTCCTACCATCAACCCATACCACTTATGTACTTAGCCCTACACTCCATGTGATGAGGCCATTGAAGTATAGGGAGTACGTAAATTTTTCTTGCCTCCTAATCAAGTACCTTGTCTACCATTATAATGATGATGCTTTGAAGCTGTGTTTTCCCATCCTCATCTTGAAAATCTTGCAAAAGTATGAAGTTCCTAAGTTGCAAATGAACACGAAGGTACATCTTTTTATTCTAAAGAAAGATATCTTCACTTGGTCATTAATGATCTCCTCAAAGTTGGGCCGTTCATCTAGGAGTTCCAAGAGCCCAACTCTTCTTTGGCATCTAAATCTAGTGAGCTCCATGGCTTTCATGAGGAAGTCTAATCATAGCTTCATAAGGTTCAGTCCACCCAATGGAAAATCCTTTTAGTTCTATATCATATTATCTCTATCATTAGTGCTCTAGACAAGAGGATGGCAAACATTAAAAAACATGTCCACCATCAGATCCATGATGATGATGAAATAGAAGAAACCTTCCAATTTAAGGGGGATATGGACATGGAAGTAGGCTTGAATACTTGATAGAGTCTCAAAATTATGTTGCTTTGCTTTTTGAATCATGTGTAGGTAGAAAGTGTGTCCTTGAAGAGGAAATGAAAGTTGATGATGATGCTACATTACATTGGCCATTGAAATATTTTGATATTTATCCCAACGTGTAGTGGTGGTAGAAATAGTTTCAGGTGTGATTGATCCCAAAAAATGATTAGCCATGGTACAATTGGGGTATTGAGGCCAAGATGGAAAACGTTATGTTTAGGCAGCTAGAAAATAATGGATTACAAGTGGCCAATGATCATGCATGAATATTTGGTCTTAATTTTGCTGAAAAATAGAAGAGGATAAAGACGTTGATATACATGCAGTAGAAAAATTAGAAAAAACATCACTTGGATGACCATGCTAGGGTTGTGTATGATGTTCTAGTTTTTGATTTATTGCTACCATGGATCCATGTCCAGAATTGGCAATAGTAGACATGGTTTCATTAGAGTTGGTAGCAGCAACATGCATGTTTCTTCCCCTACGGTTGCAGTTATTTCTACAAGACAAACGATCCAATGGAGGTATGCAACAAAGTGAATTGATGAATTGGTGCGAAAGTGCTAGATGTGGATCTATTTCTAGCTGCATGGGTTGACAACAGCTAGATGTGGATTTTCAACATGTGGGTGTGGTGATGGTAGGTTCCTACAGAGAATTTAACCCATTGTTGCTAAAAAAATGTGACTTGATTTTTGAGGCCTACATGTTGTTTGGATAGGAAAAATGATCTTTTTGTCGTTCAATGACCTGAGTAGGTCCCAAGTCAATCATGTTTTTTCCCTCTTGCTATAGAAAACTAGAATTAGTAGATTTATTTTCAGGCCTATGGCTATCACTTTTCAATGAAGCATGTTGAGATCACCCATGTGATAGTTGATAGGTTGGTAGATTATTTTCAAGCTTGTGGCTATCACTTTTCAATGAAGTGTGTTGAGATCGCCCATGTGATAGTTGATAGGTTGGCAGATTATAGTTGTTAAACCAACCACGTTGATGGTAGGCACAAGATGTGTTATTTTCTATGTTATGATGTCCCACTTCAATCCTATGTTGTTCACATTGCCCAGAAATCATATTTTGCCTTTCACATAGTTGATTTTTCTATTCCACATTGCCATCAAAAATACTTTTGTATGGTTTTTGATTTGGCCTTGGTTCCATAAGTTGTCTTCCACATTTTTTGGCTTCAAATTCACTAAAATGGATGTCATGTGAATCAATTACTCTTTTATCTTTTTCATCATAACATTTGTAAGCTTTGGTATTTTTTGCATAACCAAGAAAAATACAAGGCATAGCTTTCTCATCTAATTTTTTTTACAGTTTTGTGCAGGGATTTGTACATAGCAAGGTGAACCGAAAATTTTCAAATGAGAGATATTGGGTGGATAACCATTCCACAATTCATATGGTTTTTTGTCTAGAATTGACCTTGATGGAACCCTATTTAAGAGATAAATTGATGTTGCACAAGCTTTTTCCCAATACTTATTTCCTAAACTTGACATTTGGAGTAGACATCTTGCCATTTTAACCACTGTTCTATTTTTTCTCTCAGTGATGCCATTTTGTTGAGGTGTAAACGATGTGGTAGTTTGATGAATAATCCCACTTTCCTTGCATAATTCATCAAATTCAATTTATAAAAATTCACCAACATGATCTGCTCAAATTTTCTTAATTGAATTGCCACTTTGATTTTCTACTTCCACCTTGAATTCTTTCAAAAATCCCAATGTTTAGTCTTTTTATTTCATAAAACACCCCCAAGAAAATCATGAAAAATCACCCACTATGATTAACATATATTGGTTTTTACCTAGGCTCAATGTTTGCATGGGACCACATAAATCCATATGAATTAGATCTAATTTTTCTTGAGATCTATGTTCTTTTCTAGAAAATGGTAACCTTGTAATTTTTCCTAATTGACATATGCCACAATCATGATTATCTGGCAAAGAAAATGTTGGCATACCTCTTACAGTTTCTCCTTTTTGCATGTTGTCCATTAAGCCAAAGTTAAAATGGCCTAATCAAGCATGCCATAACCATGCTATGTCTTTAGTGACAGTGAGACAATGAACATTCTTTTGCATCTGTAACTTGTAGATCTGATTCTTACTTATAGGGATAATGACAATAACTTTATCATCATTAGCCTTAGAAATTTTACAAACATCTTTTTCAAATTCAACACCATACCCATTACGACATAATTGACCCACTCTTAATAAATTCTTTCAAAGATCTGGAAAAAAATAGATTTGGGAAATAACATATTTGTTACCTTGATTTGTTGTGAAGGCAAGTGATCCAATCCTAGCAATGGTTATGGTTACCTTTCCATCATATTTTTCCAAGCTTGAGAACAATTTTTAATTCCTTGTCATGTGATTACTACACCTATGATCAACATACCAAATGTTGTTGTTGTTGCTAGCATCTGGTACCTTTGTAGAGATCAAGAGTTGATCTTCCTCCTTTTCAATGTAAAATAATTTCTCACCTTTTTGTTGATCTTCATGTTCTACAATTTTTTCTTTTCCCTTCTTTTCATACTTCATCCTTGACCAACATTCAAGAGTATTGTGGGTGTTGGTACCATAGAAATCACAATGCTTACCTATCTTTAATTGATTTGATCTTCCACGACCATGACCTCTAGATCTACCATGACTGTGTCCACTTCCTCTGAATGAGGATCCACTTGAATATCTTTGATGTTGATTTTGATTTTGATTTGATGTCCTTTGAAATTGTGCTTGAAATGCATTTGCTATTGAATCCTCACAATCAACAATTCTTTGCTGGTATGTCCTTAAGCTTCTTACAAGCTCAACCATGGTCATCTTATCAAGATCTCTTACTTCTTCAATAGCCATGATGATGGGATCATATTGTCTGGTTACATTTCAAAGGATCTTTTCAATAGCATGCCTTTCCTCAAGTGTTTCTCCACAAGATTCAAGTCCATTTCAAACTTGTTGAAATTGGCTAATGTATTGATCAATATTCTTTGAATCTAGCATGTGCAAAGATTCAAAATATTTTCTTAAAACTTGTAACTTGACAACATGAACTTTTAATGATCCCTTGTATGCAATCTCCAGTGCATCCCATGCAGTGTTGTTAGTTTGATGCATGAAAATTTTGGGAAAGATTGTTAGATCTAACCCTATTGAATGATGAATAATGCTTTTTCATCTTTCTTATGAAGCTCTTTAAATTCATTCTTTTCATCTTCCTTCAAGGCTTGAAATTTTGCTTGATCAACATCTTGAAATCCATTTTCAACAGGATCCCAAAGATCTTATGAGATCAAAAATTTCTTCATCTTGATTTTCCAATATTCATAATTCTCTCCATTGAACTTGGAGAGACATGAATCCATGATTTTGGGCCATCCTGGAGAGATCTGTTGTCAAGAATCTGAGCTAACTTGCTTTGATACCAAATGAATAGTCTAAAGGGCCCTAGATCTACGAACGAAGCTTAAAGGAAATAAAGAACTTTGTTAGAACAAGGGCACTCTTGTTAAATTGTATGTCTTCTCTTCTATTATTTCTTCTATTATGAATGAATATGTGCTACTACGATTAGATAGGCCTTCATCTACTAAGAATAGATTTGGAGAGATAAGTATGAATCTCGAAAATCATAGGGATGATCCTTATTATCATATTTAAGGATCTTCTTAATATGGGATGTCCTAAACATGGATTGGATAAGAATTACATAAACAGGATCTCATCTTATTTAAAATAGATTAATGAATGAGATCTATCTAATTCTATTGTGGAACATCTAGTCATCATATTCCATAGTAGTACATACCACCATCAAGCAACGAATTACCATTGTGCCTAGAACTTACTAACAAAAAGTTAGAAAATCACACTAGAATAAAAGAAAATATAAAAGAAAGTGTAAAATATTCAAGAAATAGAAAATTTACTAATGATGGTGTAAAAAAAAATTTAGAAAAGATCAAGAACATGAAAACAAGAATATGTAAAATAAAGAATGTGTAAAACAAAAAGTTGTAAAATAAAAAGGGTGAAAAACTAAGGAGCCACTTATATAGTTAGCATGGATGGCCATCTCCCTAATGATTAAGTTGAAAGGAGGAGATTTGAAATATTGAGCATGGTTTTCCATTTGATAAGGTGTTTGTTATATTTGCTAGCTTATGCTCATAGAAAGGTTTGACTTGTTGTATGTTGACCAATTGTTTCTTGTCTTGGCGCTTAGGTTTGTAGATCATCATGGCCCCAGAAGGAAAATTTTTATAAATTATACAAGGTCCTTCCCAAAATGTTTGGAACTTAATTTTTTGAGGTATGTATGTGGGGCTTCAATAGAGAAACTTGTCTCCTGGTTGAAGTTTGACTTTCCTAATTTTAAGGTCATGACACTTTTGGTTATATGCCTTGTGCAACTTGTTGGATGATAGGGCCACCAATCAATTTTTTTCTAGTAAGTTGAGATTCATTAATCTTTCTTTTTGTACTAGACTTAAGTCAAGGTCGAGGTCATAGGCTGTTGAAAGTGTACAGAGCTTAGATTGAATAGGAAGTGTTGGTAATTTTTTGTACACAAGCTCATAGGAAGAGTAGCCTATAAGAAGTTTCCATGTTGAGTAGTAGGCCCAAAGGGAATCGTTGAGTTTTTTTCTCTAGTCTTTTCTATATTTGCTAACAGTTCTCTTTAGAATCCTTGTGATTTCCCTATTTATGACCTTAGCTTAACCATTGGCTTGGGGGTGGTACGGTGTTATGAGTTTATGTTCAACCTCCAGGCATTGCATGGGCTTCCAAAAGGTAGTGCCTATAAAGTGAGTTTCATTATTAGAAATTAATGCACATGCAATACCAAACTTGTTTATAACATTTTGTTATACAAGCCAAGCAGTAGTAGAATATGTATAGTTGGTGACAACTGCTACTTCTACCCATTTCATACAATAGTTAACAGTGACTATGATGTACACATTTCCATTTGACATAGGAATGATGGAATCCATGAAATCAATGCCCCATATGTTGAAGGATTCCAATGGTTGAATCCATTGTTGAGGCTTCTTCATTCTAGTAGCCATTCCACCATCTCATTGGTAGCATTCACAAGAGTGGACTTATTGATGAGCATCCTGGAAAATTGTTGGCCAATAGTACCCTACCATTAGGATTTTAATGGTCGTGCATCTCCTAGCATAGTGGCCTCCACAAGGACCTTCATGAGCATCTTGGAAAACACTTAGTTGATCAGCATCAAGGATACACTAATGAACCAGGCCATAGGTGCACACCTTATAGAGGCGTCTATTGATCTCCATGAAGAGTTTCACTTGGTGAAGAAACTGTTGTTTCTTTCAGTGGTCCAAGCCTTGTGGCATCTCTTGGGTGAGAAGATAGATGAGAATGTCATCATACCATTTAGGCTCATTAGCCAATTGTTCAATTATAGCCCCAACAAAGAGGAGTTCATTAGGAAACATATCAAATAGTGGATTCTCCTCCTCTTTGTTATCCCATCATAACCAAGACAAGTGATTAGCAATCACATTTTGAGTGCCCTTTTCATCTACCATCATTAGATCAAATTCTTGTAAAACCACAAGCCACTATACAACATAGGGATTCACCATTGGCTTGTTAATTAGGAATCATATGACACTATGGTTCATGTGCATAAACACCTTATATCCACGCACATTATGCTTGAACTTCTTTAGAGAAAACACCAATGTATCAGTTCTTTTCTATAGTGGTGTAGTTTAATTGTGCATCCACAATTCTTCGATTTGCATAGTGGATGTAATATGGACATTTATTACCATCCATCTACATAAGCATAGCTCTAAAAGCGTAATTTGATGCATCATCATAACATGAAATGGTTTGGACAAGTTGGGTGCTTGAAGAATTAAAATTTCAACAAGTTTTTATTTCAACTGTTGAAATGCTTGTTCACATTTCATGGTCTAGATAAATGGAGCATCTTTCCTTTTCAACTCTACCAAAAGTTTGCAATCTTAGAGAAACTTTATATGAATCACTGGTAATGGCCAATATGGCCAAGGAATGGCCAAAAATATTTGATAGTTTATAGTTGGTAAGCTATTCCTTAGATGACCCTTATTTTTTTGGGGTTGACCTCAATTCTTACTTGTGATATTCTATGCCTTAATACAATGCCTTCCTAGACCATCATGTGATTCTTTTTCTTGTTGATCTTGAGGTTTGTCTCAACACATCATTTTAGTAGTTGCTCAAGGTGGTACAAGGCTTGCTCAAATGTAGCTCCATAAGTGGAGAATTCATCCATGAATACTTTCACACCACTACCAATTTTCTGTTGAAAAATACTTAGGACCAAGCATTAAAATGTAGTAGGGGCATTGCATAGACCAAAAGGCATCTTGCGATATGCAAAAGTCCCACAGGGACTTGTGAATGTTGTTTTGGCTTGGTCCTCTGGTGCAATCTAGATTTGGTTATAGCCACTACAACCATCTATAAAACTATAGTAGCAATGCTCAAATATTATGTCTAACACTTGATCAATGAATGACAAAGAAGAGTGGTCCTTGATTGTTACCATATTTAGTAGTCAAAAATCAATGCAGACCTGCACTTACTACCTTTCTTTGGCACAATTACAAGTGGGCTATCCCACTCACTATTTGTAATGGGATAAATGAACCCCACCTTAAGGAGTTATTCAATTTCCTCTTTAATGATATGATTTAGTTTGGGATTCAATTTCCTTTGTGACTATCTCTTTGGCTTCACGACCGAGTTAGTGTAGATGCGATATTGACATATCCTAAGATCAATCCCTATGAGTTCAGGATATGACCAAGAAAAAGCTACTAACCATTTTTCAATGATATTTAACAATATATTTTTTTGGAATAATATTTTCATTGATTATGACTGGCTTTCCATTTTTTAAGAACACATATTTTATGCCAACTGGTAGAGTTTTTAGTTCAAGGGGCTCTTGCTTGAAATTTTTAGGAATTTTCAACTCTTCCTAGTAGGTATCATCATTTTAAATCCTCCAAGAGTTGATGATGATCTTGCTCTAGTTCATCCATGCCTATAACATATGCACATGTTAGGCTCTCAGTTGGTTCCATGCAAAGTGTGTTGCTCTCAAAATTAGCAGTTAGCCACTAGGTGTCCTCTTATTTTGTGACTACTGTGTATAGACACCTTTGAATTTTTGCTTTTGGTGCACACTGCTTGCATGTAGAGATGGATGCTCATTTCAACACCTAGAGTTTCTACACATAATTTCACCCTATATTGTTGTACGTGATGCATGGAACTCACTTCTTCTCGATCTTTCCAAATGCATTTTCTTTAGATATTTCCAGAGATAGATCTCTAATACCCATTCTTGAATTAATGATGCTTAGCCATGCCCTTCCCATGGTGATTGGGAAGTTCCCTTTATAATTCTCCACATTAATCACTAGGAAATTAGCAAGGTAAGACCATCCACTATGATGACCAAAAACATCGATGGCTGGAACACCAAAAGGTTAGCGGGCATTTAGCCTAATCCTACCTCCATGTGAGGGCCTTGCTGGAAGCAGAGGTAGAGTACCCTAAATGGTATTGTCAATTGAATAGGGACTTTTCCAGTTACAATCAGGATGGTGGGTGCAATCGGGAGGTAGTGTAGTTAACCAAAATGGAAGTGTAAACAATGCAAAATAGTGCTAAGTGTCAAAGTGATGCTTCACGGTGCTAAGTGTAGATCATAGCCATGGAATGGGGGTAAGCGTAGCCAAGGGTTTTGACCGAAATAAGAGTGTCAACCCAATGATACTACCATCCAAGCATAGTACTTCATGATGATGTGTGAAAAAATGAGAAAATACATAAGAAAAATGCAAGAAAATGCTAGAAATAGAAGAGAGAAATGGAACACCACCCCAAATGGGAGTGTAGTTAACTCCAAAAGGATCTTAGAAGGTACATAGTGTACAAAAAGTCTAGTGGGAGCATAATCATAGTTTTGATGATGTTAGGCTGTGAAGTCTGGCACTCACTATGATGAATTATGCTTGTCAAGTTGGCCATTGTGGTGTACCATGCAGTGCAAGGCTGTAATGGAATGCAGTGCACTATGCGGTGTAGGGATGCCTCTCTGCTAGTGTGGTCTACTCTGGGTCTTGTTCACCTATGGAGCTAAGTGCCAAGATGCCAAAATGCCAAATGCCAAATAAAATTTCCAACTACCCACTGGTGAAAAATGGAAGCTCCCAACCCCTAAAACATTGGGATGTAGAGATATTTATAAGGATAGACTTAGTCCAAAATGCAGATTGGGCACCACATGGCAGTGTGGTAGGTGAGACTACAAGAAAAATTTAGAAAATTTTCTAAGTCTAGAGGTGAATAGAAAAAGTTCAAAAAAATTTCTAACTCTAGTTGCTATGCTCACCCTATGTTACGTGTGGGACATGGGATGCAACAATTAGAAAAACTTTTGCAAAATTGGTGTCCCATGCTAACTACACTAGCTATGCTCTAGAGCGTAGTAGCTACAAATGACAAAGGAAAATGATCCTTGAATGTTGCTATGTTCAATAGCCTAAAACCAATGTAGATCCTTTAGGGAAATGGGAGCATAGCACAACACTTAGAAAAATTTCTACAGCTTGCTACACTCACCCTATGTTATGTGCGAGACATGGGACATAGCAATTAGAAAACAATTTGTACAATTGTTGTCCCATGCTAGCTACGCTCTAGAGTGTAGTACGGGCAATGGGAGCATAGCACAACACTTAGAAAAAGTTTGGAAAACTAGCCATTTGTCTCTTGGCTACACCTACTACGCTCTTGAGTGTAGTAGAGCATAACAGCTATAGTGTTGAGCATAGCAACTACAATGCTAAGTGTAGTAGCTACAGTGCCAGAGTGTAGCAGCTATAATGCCAAAGCATCGCACAACACTTAGAAAATTTTTTGTAGCTTATGTCATCATTCTAACACTTAGCCAAATTTGCAAAAAACTGGTTTTTGAAGCTGACTACGCTCTACTATAGTGGAGAGCATGGTTTGAGCACTTAGAAAAATTTGCAGAAAGTGCCATTGTTCTGACACTTAGAAAAATTTTTCAAATCTGGTAGTTGGAGCTAACTACACTCAACACTTAAAAAAATTTGGGTAAAGTGCCACCATTTTGAAACTTGGCCAAATTTGTAGTCAAGACTCAAAATTTTGTGGTGTTTCAATGACCCCTCTTTGTTGACATCTAGAGAAGTGGCCCGAGATATATCAACAAAGAATTGCAAAACACCACAACAAACATGGCACCAACATCACTTGTCGATACCTATTTAGGTTTCATTTTTGATAGTGGTATGTTGAGGGAAAAGGGTGTAGGCAATGTGCTAAGAAGATGAAATGCAAGAAAAGGAAATAAAATGCAAACAATGTATCTTGATGCAAGATGCAAAGTTAGCATGGCTAATGGTGACCATGGCATGAAGTGGCCTACCCTTGAAATGTTGACCTCTCAACAAAGTGCTCATGAGAGAGTCAAAGTTGATCCAAGGCTAGGCTAATTACAAAGCTACAACATTTTCAATTTGCTTGGGGATGTGTTTTTTCTTGTTTCCCTTTTCTTTTTCTTTTTTCTTTTGCTTTTTTTTTCCCTACTTTGTTGTGGGGTGAACCTTTGTTGGGTTTGGCTTACTACTAAATGCTAGCTACAAGTTGGCCATCAAGTAGATGGTTTTTTTTGATGTGACTATATTGCATTTATAAGACAGGTGTTTCCTCCCAGGGATGAGTTACGTTACATTTGCTTATGCCTTAACTAGCCAATAGAGGCTCCCCACAGGATGAGTTGTGTTAAATTTGCCTTGGGTTCTATAGTTGACGTGAAGAGAATGTCATGTGTGTAACAATGTGTATGCATCAAAGGGATGTGCAATCATGAGTATGTAGGGGATGAGAGGCTATTAGGATGAGGGAGTGGATGTGAATAGGTTGTAACAAGATGAGGGGGATGTGCACTCTTGAGTAGCTTAACTAGTTTAATCATGCACATTGGAGTGATGTGGTGACTTGCTGCTACGATGAGATGCATCTCTGCATGACTACCTCCAAGGCTTTGTCCTATAAACATAACTCTGAGAAGATAAGAAAACCACAAAACATGAAATGCAAGTGCAAATGCAAGATGTGAAGATGCTACAAGTGCTGGATGCAAAGATGTTGCAAATGTGTCAAATACTGTGCTAGTTGCAAGTGCTTAGGAAGCTAGTGAAAGTGCCAGGGTGATGATGTTGTGAGTGCTCCAAAGGCCGCACTGATGGTAGGTGTAATGATGGGATGCAATGATGTTGTGAGTGTCCCAAGGGTTTTACCAATGGTAGGTGTGAGTCCTTTGAAGGTCACACTAATGGCAAGTGTTCCAAAAGATCAACAAAATGATGGGAGGTGATGATAATGTGAGTGCCCCAAGTTTTTCACAAATGATAGGTGCTCCAATAGATCAGCAACATGCCAATTTAAAGTCCTAGCAAATCATGAACCTAGTTTATGGTCCTTGTAGACTATGATGTGCTAGTTTATAGTCCTAATAAACTATTGAGTGCCAGTTTTAACGTCGTAGTGGAAGTTGGATTTTTTGCTATTTTAACATCATGACCCAAGGACGATCTATACTAGTTTATAGTCATAGTGGACTATCTGTGCTAGTTTTTTGTGTCATGGTAGATGAGTGCTTACCTTACTTGTGTGAGGTGTGATGCTGCATGCATAGTCATTCTGTGTGGCTGCAAGATCCTGCAAAAATCAACTAGAAGAATAACATCAAGTAGTACCTATCATAAAAAAAGTTAAAATGCACAAATGAAAGGAAAGCAATGCAAAAAGTGATAGTTTTAGGTTCTTCCAAGTCGTGGGCTAGTTTAAGGTCTTTTCAGGCTATTTGTTTTTGTAGTTTTATGATTTTTTTTATTTTTATATGTTTTTTGATGTTTTTCAAATGCAATGCATAAGCTAAGTGGATGGATGCATAAACAAAGTAGAAGTGCATAAACAAAGCAAAGTAGTGTGTAAACTAGGCAAGTAGGTGAAATGTAAATGCATCAAAAAATGTAATGTAAGAAAAAATAAAAAATGCATGGCTCATGGAGGCAAGGGGCAAGTAGGTGCTTAGCACATTTTTGGCCAAGGGAAAGTCTTGGTCATGTAGTTTCTTCCCAACCAAGTGTGGATTAGGGGGCATGTAAGGCTTAAGATCCTCTAGAAGGCTATTGGCTTCAACTGCTCATTTTGGTGTGTCAGCCTTAGGCATTACATTTGTTATCGCAGGTGTACCACCAAGAAACTCCACCTCTAACACTTGCTTCATGCCTATGTTGTGGATCGCTAGAGAGGAGGCATTATCATTGTACATGATAACTTGACCACCTTTGTATGAAAGGTTGATTTCTTGATGGATGGGAGAGGAGACGACTCATAGTTGGGCTGGCCAAGGCCTACCTAGGATTAGGTTGAAGCTTGGCATCTCCTCTATGATAGTAAAATATGCACTAGTGGGGAATATCTCTCCTACTACAAAGGCTAGGTTGATTGTACCCCTAACAATGATGCATGATCCATTGAAGGATTTTAGATATGTGATTTTGGTTTGCTTGATTTCATCTACCATGCCTAGCTTGTCAATGATAGAGTACTGGACTACATTTGTTGCTACACCATCATTGACATGCACTCTGTGGATGGTGCACTATCCAACACATATGCTAATGAATGGTGGAGCTATAGTGACCTCCCCTCATTCAGGGTTGACCTTGACTTCATTATCATGAAATGCTAGGGATGTTAAACCTCATTCCTATGGTGTAGGCAGCAACATTGTTGTATAGATGGTATTATCATCTACAGGGATGTCTTCCATAATAGGAATGAAGGCCAACATCCAAGCCAATGCTTGATGATGAGCAGATGAGGTCATGACTAGATTGTACAAGGTCAACATTGTGTTCTTTTGCTTGAGCATTTGTTTCACCTAGGTTAGTGTAGCTACAAATTCCTTGTTATTGGTCATTGTGTTGGCTTTGACTTCCTCATGAAGGGGACTTGACCTTGGGTTGCTTGACCTACCTAAGGGCAAGGGCCCCAAGTGTTCAGTTATTGCTTGTTGGTTATGGCCTTTGCTTTAGTCATGGAGGTTGCGAGGTTCTTGTTCATCCTCTTGCATTGTCATTTGGTAGGCCTACTCGAGTTACTAGAGGGGTCAACCCTTGAAGGAGGAAGGACCAAGATGTTGCCCACTATTAGGATTTGGGTAGGTGAGGGCCCATTGTGTTGTGGCACCCTTATGACAAAAAATGGTTTAGGAGTTGTTGCAGGGCCAACTCATTATGGCACCTTGATGATAAAAGTTTGCTTAGCAATTGTTACTGCTACATCATGCTAGTTTTAATGTCTTAGAAAATTATTGGTTTGGTTGCTAGTTTAATGTATTAGTGGATGATTGCTATGGAACCTTGACCACAAAGGGTGTTGTGGGTGCCTGAGGTGGCATTTTGATATCAAAGGGGGCCTCTTACTTGTGGAGGTCGAGGGGATCCTTGCCTTGCTGGAAGGCATGCAGATCACAAAAGGTGGTTACACAAATTTAGACTTGCCACCTACACTGATTGATTTTATGACATAGGGGGCATTATCTACATTGGATTGGCTCACTATGTCAAGCACCAATTGCCCCATTTTATCATTCTTTGTAGGTCATCCTACAAAGCATGATAGTTGTTCATACTGTGACTAGAAATTTGGTAGTAATGATAGTATTGGTCTAGCTTGAAATGTTGTGGGACTATGGGTTTGTTTGGTACTACTAAGTCAGGGTTCCTTAGTAATTTGTAGGACCTATCATGTTTTTGGTGGGCAATCTCTTATACATGTTTGTATTGGATTTACCTGGCTTTCAAGAGTTGCTCTAGCAATTCAGAGGGTTTCATTGGTAGCATTGTATACTTTGAGGAATCCTTGCACTCAAAGTTAGGCTTTGGGGTGGCCCCTACTAATGTAGGCAAGTTGGCGCTAGGGTTGATAGCTTTGTGAGCTGGGGCCTTAGGCTGCTTAGTTGTTAGGAAAAAATTGGTTACTTTTGTACTTGCGGCCATTATTTCCACTATTGTGTTTTGCTTGTGCACATGTTGGTTTCTGTAGGCCATGTAGGCTGGGTCATTACTGGCTTGGGCTACCTCTTCTATGCCCTTAATTTGGGTAAAGGTTTGGCTAAGGGACTTTAGGGCCAGGTAATATAGTTTGAACTTGATGAAGTTGTTCACTGCACCCTTGAACATGGCTAGTAGGTGCATCTTTGCTAGGGGTTCATGCATTTCACTCTATGTAGTGTTCTAGCATTAGAGGAATTTTGGCATGGGCTCTAGGGGTCCATTCTTGACTTGCATGAGTTGGTCAAGGGTTGCTTCAGGCTTTAGGTTGTACTTGAAACATGTTATAAACTGGCTTATGAGATTCTCCAAAGAATAGATTGAGGCCTTAGGTAGCACACAATACCAGTCTAAGGCCTTGCTAGTGAGTGACATGGGGAAAACATGCATGATGGCATGTGGCCAAGCTTGAAGGAGTAGGCGCTTGGATCAAAATGTGACCAAGTGTGCATTGGGGTTCCCTTTACCATTGTACTTGGTGAGTTCAGGTAGCTCAACCCAGTTGGAAGAGTTAGGGGTGGGACTATAGGACTTATGGAGTGATTCTGGCAATAGTCCATCACCTTGATGATTTTAGAGGAGGCATCTTTGAGTTGGTTGATCTCCTCCATCAAACTTTGGATCAACTAGAATGCTTGATCCAAGCTTGGGGATGTGCTAGCTAGTTGCATTTTTTAGGCTTGTGTTGGTTGCATAGCATAGGGTTGGATTGTTGGTAGTGGAGTTTGCCAGTTTGATGTTGTAGAAAATGGGCATTTCTAGTTTAATATCATAGCGGATGGTCATTTCTAGTTTAACATCATAGCAGATGGGTTTAGTTGATGCATTGGATGAGCGATGGGCGTAGTGACCAAGGTAGGCGACACATAAGTGAGTTAGACAGACATCATGGATGCCAATGAGACAAGCAAGATAGAGGATTACTAAGTCATTTAGGGCTAGGAGGTGGCCCCTACATGAGCATAAGGTTGGATGAATGTAGTGGTCACTTGCAAGGAAGGCTAAATTGGCATGGTCACCATATTGGAGAGGATGGATGGACCAAATCAAAGAGGGGCTATACTAGGGAGTGGTTGTTGAAATATGGTGTAGAGGGGGCTCTTGCATTCAGAGAAGGCCTCAAACTTATCTTCTTCCTCCTGTGAGGCTTCCTCGTAGGTTTTCCTTACATCATGCTTGTTTGCACAGATGAGTTGGGACAATAGTTGATGGTAGGACTCTGTGAGTAGGATTATGTCAAATAAGGAGGGGTTGTACTCCCATCCATCTCAGTGGACTCATTTGTAGTCCTATTTTTCCTCCAAGTCAAGGCAATCCACTGGTAATCCTATTTGGATTTTGGCACAAATAAAATTGTATTGTTTATGGCTTAGCATGGCACGCTTTGGGTGGATCATGGTGTCAAATGTGTTAGACACCGATGTGGAAGGTTGATTTGGATTCATGTTCAAAGATTAGGTTGTGAGAGTTGTTGTTTACAAAAAATGACTAACTCTGAAAACTATAGAAAAATGACTCAATCTACTAGTAGCAGAAAAATGGCTAAGTATAAAAATGGCTAAGTGTAAAAATGCAGAAAAATAGCTAAGTATAGAAATTGCAAAAAATTGACTAAGTGTAAAACTGTAGAAAATTTGGCTAAGTATGAAAATGCAAAAAAAAAAATGCTAAGTGTGAAAGCTACTGAAAATGACTAACTCTGGTGCTATGCTCACTATGCTGGAGTTGGCTACACTCTCCCACTGAGAGCTAGCTATGCTCTCCTAAGTGTCTAGAATTTTGGTTAAGTGAAAAAGATACACTTTGGCTTTTATCTAGTGGGGTTCCAAGGGAACTGATGATGAGGTCCAATCTACACCAACCAGTGGTGGAGAGAGCACATGAGACAACATAGAAGGAAATAGCGAGGTCCTCCTTCTAGTGCCAAAAACTATGATGATCAAAAATGTTGGTGGCTAGAACATTGAGAGGTTAGCAGGCATATAGCCTAATCCCACCTCTGTGCAAGAGCCTTACTAGAAGCAAAGGAAGAGCATCCTAAACGGTCTTGTTGATTGAATAGGGGCTTTGCTAGTTGCAATTAGGGTGGTGGGTGCAACCAAGGGGTGGCATGATTAGCCAAAATACAAGTGCAAACAATGTGAAACAGTGCTAAGTGTTAAAGTAGTGCTTCATGGTGCTAAATATAGAGTGTAGACACAAAATGGGGGCAAGCATAACTAAGGGTTTTGACTGAAATAAGAGTGTCAACCTATGGAGACTATTGCCCGAGCATAGCACAACATGACAACACATGAAAAAATGTAAAAAGATGTAAGAAAAATGCAAGAAAATGCTAGAAATAGAAGAGAGAAATGGAACACCACCCCAAATGGGAGTGTAGTTAACTCCAAAAGGGTCTTAGAAGGTACATAGTCTACAACAAACATAGTGGGAGCATAGTCATAGTTTTGGTGATGTCAAGCTGTGAAGTCTAGCACTCACTATGATGAACTATGCTTGTTGAGTTGGCCATCATGGTGTACCATGTGGTGTAGGGCTACAATGGAATTGTAGTGCACTATGTGGTGCAGGGATGCCTCTCTACTGATGTGTTGTGCTCTGGGTCTCATTCACCCACAGAGGTAAGTGCCAAGATGCCAAAATGCCAAATGAAAGTGCCAACTTCCTATTGGTGAAAAATGGAAGCCCCCAACCCCTAAAACATTGGGGTGCAAGGATATTTATAGGGCTAGGGTTAGCCCAAAATGTGGTTTAGGTGCCACATGGTAGTGTGGTAGGTGGGACTATGAAAAAAATTTAGAAAATTTTCTAAGTTTGGAGGTGACCATAAAAAGTTCAAAAAATTTTCTAATTCTAGTTGCTATGCTTGCCTCGTGTTACATGTGGGACACAGGATGTAGTAATTAGAAAAAATTTTGCAAAACTTAGTGGGATGATAATCCTTGGTATTACTATCTTGCACCATGTACTTAGCATGAAGTCCTTGGAGATCCCTCGTATAAGCATTTGTTTGAGCATTATAAGAAAAGATCAATTAGGCAGCCACACAATGTTGTCCTCCATGTCATGCCACCATAGCTAAGTGTTCCTTGTGTAATATGAAGGTGAAATTTGGTACATACTTATCAAGATAAGCATATAACACTCAGTATTGTTGAGGCACCAGCTGATGTACTCCATCAGACTTGGGTAGAGGATCACTCTTATGAGAAGAAGACATTTTATGTTAGAAAAATAGAAATGTTGTGTGCTTCTAAATATTGTTGTACTAATCTTAAGATGTGGTATGACTCTAAGGTTCAGTCCAACAATTTAAATAATTTTCACTAAATCCTAGATAGTGCATGTAATAATAAAAATATACCCAACAATTATGCTAATGATGAGTGGCGAGGTACCCCTACACCCAACCATATGAATCACAAACATTCACACACAATTCGGTTGAATTCTGTAGACCTTAAGTTCTTAAGTACACTAGTTTTAAGACATGAAATCTGATTGGAATGATCATTGTCTTCTCAATTCCACTCATGAGGTACAAGTATATTGTTAAGTGTAATTGAGGCATATGATTTTTATCATTTTTTATTTTATAAGTTTAATCACCTAAAA